>VXBD01001567.1:16005-29704 GCA_013399975.1 Indicator maculatus
AGGCAGGGAGGGCAGTGAGGCCTGGGCAGGTGGTGGGGGCAGTGAGGCCTGGGCAGGCAGGGGGGGCAGTGAGGCCTGGCAGGCCTGGCCAGGTGGGGGGGGTGTGTGTGGGGGGAGGGCAGTTTGGCCTACTTGGCGCCTACTGAGGCTGAGTGCAGGGGGGGAAGGTTTTGGCCTGTTTGAGGCCTAGTGAGGCCTGGTAGGCCCAGGTGGAGAACTGGGCCTAGGCTGATTCTGGTTTCTTTAGAGATGTCCTTTACAGCTTTTGTACTTTTGGTTACTTGTCTAAATAGTATTTTCCATTTCACTTCCAATTCTGTGCAAGTGCTTTTATTTACTCCTTTGGGGTAAAATACTCTGTCCTTGCACCCTGGGCAGCTCATGGCTCAAACCAGGACATGTGAGAATCATCTTGCAGCTTCCTCTCTGGAGGACAGCTCTAGGAATGGTTCCTGTGAAGCACCCAGGTGAGAGCAGCCAGGCAGCAGGGTGCAGAGCACCAGGTAAAGTCCAATCTCCTTAGGGCACATTTCAGTCCCAGCTTGTGCCAGGGAGCAGCAACTGAGAGCTGAGGGCATCACTGTGGCCATGAGCAGCCAGGACAGGAGCAGTGCTCTCAAAATCCCTCCCAGAGAAGAGGGTTTGGGCATCTCTGCATAGGGGGAAAGGGCCCTGGTGAAGAATTTCACACCTAGAGCACTGGGCTACCCAAGCCTGCAGCATTCCCAGCCCTCCCTGGGCACCAGCCCCCAGGGCACATGGGACACAGCACTGCCTGGGCAGGACACACCACCTGCATTTCTTGGCTCCAGGCTGCTCTCGGTGTGAAAACCAACCAGGGCTGTCCAGCAGTGTCTTCTGGCCTCCACTTCCTGTGCAAGAAGAGGGGCACTGCTCTCTGGTGTCACTGTGATGCACCACAGGTGTCATGGCAGGGCTGGAGAAGTCCCCAGGCAGCTGGGGCCACAGCCTTTCTGTCTGCCCAGCAGCAGGACCAAGCCTGGCTGGCTGGGGAAAGGGCCAGTGCTGGAAGCTGCAGCCAGGCTGTCAGAAGATCAGGTGAAGTGGTATTTGGGGCTTCTGACCTGGAGCAGCCCCACTGATGAGCAGCTTCCACTTCTCCTGCCTCTAGGAGGTGATAGGAGAGCACCTGGGAATGCTGCTCCTGAGCCTCTCACAGGAGGAGACACCTTCCAAGTTTGCCCAGTGAATCCTGGGCCTCCACCATGCACCTCCATCATTCCTGGGAGGACATCTGTGGCAAACCCACTGCTTCTTCAGCTTGCTCCTTCCTCCAGAAGCTCTGGAAGGTCACCAGCAGCCATCACTTCCAGTCCATCTGGTGGCTTGAGGATGGGAGCTGCATTGTGATTGCAGAGGAATTCTTCAAGGAAGGAAGTGCTGGAGAGGAGTAGACCCTGAAAGATCTTTGACACCAGTTCCATGAGAGCCTTCATCCTGCAGCTTATCACCCATGGAGGGCTGTTCTGTCATCTGGACCTCCCTTGAGATGCTGCAAGCTGTAGCAGCAGCAGGGGCTGCTCTGGGCAAGGTGGGTTGGTTCCCCCACATGTGGAAGGACCCTGGGGATATTTTGTGGGGGAGAGGTTGATGGTCAGGTGAAAGAAGCAGGATGTGAGGATGGGAGCAAATGGCCTGGTTTCAAGTCATGCCCTGGAGAGTCCTCTGGCATGCCCATGGTTGCCTTTGCTGCAGCCAGTGCTCATTTATGGGATCTGTCTCCTTCTTGCAAGGATGCCACTGAACTCCTCCCCTGTGGTTTTGGGAGCTGCTCTGCTACTAGATCCCTGGTTGTAGGAGCTTCCCCCTGCCTCCTGAGGATGGGCCTGCAAAGCTCTGCTGCAAGGAAAGGAGTCCCAGCTGCAGCCTCACTGGGCCGCAAGGAGAAGGAGTCCAGCCCAGAGAGGGGCTGGTGCTCGGTGAGGGGCAGGTGCTGAACAGCCCCTAGACATCTCCTGGGCACTCAGGAGGCCACTTCTGCTCCATCCTTGGCCTCCCCACAGCACCTCAGACCTCCTGCCCTTCCCACCAGCCATGGCACTTCCCCAGCCAAGTGGAGCTGCTGAGCAGGTCCCCAGGGCTGGCTGCCTGCACCCCTGCTCCCCAGCTGCTGATGCTCACAGTGCCAGCAGCTCCTGCCCACCCCAGGGCCACCATGCAGGCAAGCTCCAAGCCACCACCTCTGCCCAAGCTGCACCTGTGGAGCAAGCACCACAGCAGCTGGCAGCAGGCCCTTCTGACTCCTGACATCAGGCAGCTGCATGAGTGCTGCCTCCAAGCACCCTTTGGCTGTGAGCATGCCAGCCACCCAAACTGCCAGCCAGCTCCCCAGACAGCTGTGTTGACACAGCTCAAGAGCTGGGGGCAGGAATTTCTCAAGCTGCCTTTGCCACTACAAAAATGCTTGGTGGCACCACACCCTGCAGCAGCCTGGGAAAAGAGACCTTGGGAAGGTGGCAACTCAGCCTGGCAGGAGGGTGAGCCTGGTGCAAGAAACCAGCAGAGCACAAAGGCTTTGTGTGTTCCAGCACCCAGCAAGCTCCAGCAATGTTTCATTTGCATTCTCAGCACCAAGAGCTGGGAGCCAGGCTGTAAATACCATAAATTTCCTACAGTGGTTAATTAGAAGGAAGAAAGGAGGTGGGGATGTGAGAGAGGCTGAACTGCTTTGAGGATACCTCCACACTCAGGGTTGACCCCAAGAAATAAACATTTTTCTCACTTATTTATTCATCAATTGGCTACTGAAGTGCTCTGGAGTGGGATCTGGTTAACAAACTCACACTGCTGTGTGCAAAGTAGAAGTTTGACCCAAGGTTTGCCAAACGCTTTTGTTTTACTTCAGGAAACTGCAGATCAGACTGTCCTGGCTGGTATTGCAGATGGCAGGTGCCCTCTGAGCTCCTCCAGTGCCCTCTGAGCTCCTCCAGTGCCCTCTGAGCTCCTTCAGTGCCCTCTGAGCTCCTGGGGTTGGTAGTATCTCCCTAGTTGGTAGTATCTCCCAAGTATCAGGTGACAGAAGGAGAGGAACTCATAGAATCACCTGGGCTGGAAGGGATCTCCAAAGCTCCTCCAGTCCAACCCCCTGCACTCAGCAGGGACATCCTCCACCAGATCAGGTTGACCAGAGCCCTGTCCAGCCTCAGCTTGAATATCTCCAGGGATGGTTCCTCAACCTCCTCCCTGGGCAGCCTGTTGCAGTGTTCCAGCAGCCTCCTGCTGCAGAACTTGTTCCTCACATCCAATCTCAATCTGCTCTGCTCTCATTTCAAACCATTGGCCCTGGTCCTGTCCCTGCAGGCCTTTGGGCACAGTCCCTCTGCAGCATTCTTGTAGCCCTTCAGGTACTGGAAGGCAGCTCTAAGGTCTCCCTGGAGCCTTCTCCTCTCCAGGCTGCACAGTCCCAACTCTCTCAGCCTGTCCCCATAGCAGAGGTTCTCCAGCCCTCTGATCATCTTCCTGGCCACCTCTAGACCATCTACAGCAGCTCCAGGTCCTTCTGGTGCTGTTTGGAGGGCAGTTTGCAAGGCCATCCTGTGCAGCAGATGGAGCAAAGTGTTTCTTTTGCTCCTCTTGTAGTTGTTTCTCACTTTTTTTGAGTCAAGGACAACTCAGAACCAGGGAAACAGGAGGTGAAGCATCTGGTGTTCCAGGCCAGGCTGGATGAGGCCTTGAGCAACCTGGGCTGCTGAGAGGTGTCCCTGGCTGTGGCAGGGGATGGAACTGGATTAGCTTTGAGGTCCCTTCCAGCCCAAGCACTCTGTGACTCTGTGGATGTGTGGCAGACAGTGTGGATCTGAAGTGCAGGGCAGGAGGGTTGGTTCCTCCAGGAGGCTGCAGAACTCCTCAGTGCTGTGTTCAGAGGAGACAGCAGCAGGATTTCATGGCACAGGTGACTTCTTCAAGGTCCCTTTCCATCCTAAACCATGCTGGAAATCAGTTATAATCCCCTTGTAGAGAGGCAGGAGAGGGACATTCCCAGCCTCCTGGAAAGTGGAACTCCACATTGCACACTGAGAGCTGAACCCAAGCTGAGTTTCTGCAGGCCCTGTCCTGTCCCTCTTGCTCTCGAGGGATTTTAGGTGGTTTCCCTTTCCTCTTGAACTCAAAACTTCTGTTTCTGACAACACTTTGTACATCTGAAAATGGTGACCTGGCACTCTCTGACCTGATGTCACAGATGGGAATGTCCAGCTGCAGGGCTGGGGAAAGGAGAAAAGAAACAAGAGGAGAAACATTAAAAGCCCCTTGGGGACCAGCAGTAGCCCAGGCAGAGAAACCAACAAGTGCAGGCAGAAGTGAGGGCAGGGCTGGAGCCCACTCCTGAGGCTCACTGCTGGTTGTGTCCCCACTGCCTGGGACCTGCCACCATGGCTAATAAAAGAACACAGCCCACAGGGAAACAGCTTCCAGGCACCATGGGCTGCAGCAGGGACCCTGCAGCTACAGCAGTTGGGTGGACTTAGCAAAAATGGATTTACCCTGAGTGCTTCTCCTTTGTCTTGTCATGTGGGCTTCAAAATACAATTTATTGGTTTGCATCTCGAATCCTGGGTTCAGTTCTGGGCCACTCACTCCAAGAAGGACATTGAGGGCTGGAGGGAAGGGCAACAAAGCTGGGGAAGGGTCTGGAGAACAGGACTGGGGAGGAGCAGCTGAGGGAGCTGGGGGTGTTCAGTCTGGAGGAGAGGAGGCTGAGGGAGACCTCATTGCTCTCTGCAGCTCCNGAGCTTCTCCAACCCAAACCATTCATGATTCAATGATTTTAGCCTGGAGCTTTGATAACATCAGAAGGGAGCCCTGCAGTTAGTGAGTGCCCCATGGGTTTGCAGTCATAGGATCACAGAAGGGTTTGGGTTGGGGGGACCTCCAAAGCTCCTCCAGTCCAAACCCTGCACTCAGCAGGGACATCCTCCACCAGATCAGGTTGCCCAGAGCCCTGTCCAGCCTCACCTTGAATATCTCCAGGGATGGTTCCTCAACCACCTCCCCGGGCAACCTGTGGCAGTGTTCCAGCAGCCTCCTGCTGCAGAATTTGTTCCTCACATCCAATCTCCATCTGCTCTGCTCTCATTTCAAACCATTTGCCCTCATCCTGGCACCCCCAGCCCTTGACCAAAGTGCCTCTCAGCTATCCTGGAGCTCCTTCAGGTACTGTAAGGCTGCTCTGATGTCTCCCTGGAGCCTTCTCTTCTCCAGGCTGAACATCCCTAGCCTGTCTCCATAGCAAAGGTTCTCCGAGCCCCTGATCATTTTTGTGGTCTCTTGCACAGCAGCAGGTCCTGAGCAGCATTTTGGGTCCTTTCTAAAGATCTTTAACATTTAATGAGGTGAACAGCTCTGTGCTCCTGGCAGAGCAATGCAGCCAGAGATATCAGGAAGAACACAAATATCTGTGACAGGAACCCTCCATTGCTTCTCTCTTCAGAACCTCAAGGACTTAGCTGTCCTGCTGAGCCTGTCAGTGCTGACACCACTGCTCAGGGGTCTGAGGGCTTCTGGGCTACCTCTTCAGGCATGTTGGTTGTTATGGAAATCAGACAGTGTGTCCCCACTCAGGGCAGGGCTAACCCAGGTTAGGGAAGTGGATTTTAGGCCAAGAT
The DNA here is from genome assembly GCA_013399975.1 of Indicator maculatus. NCBI lineage: Eukaryota > Metazoa > Chordata > Aves > Piciformes > Indicatoridae > Indicator > Indicator maculatus. The sequence continues at coordinate 21,630 of VXBD01001567.1, forward strand.
TTCATTTCTTGCTTGCAGCAGCCTGGGCATAGCTCTGAATGTGCCCTGCTGGTCCTCATTCCATGGGCTGAGCTGGACTCTGCTGAGCACAGCCACATCTGCAGCCACCTCCTAAGAACAGGAATTGAAACTTGCTTGGAAAGTTCCCATTTCTAGGAAAATGAATTATTTGGGGTCTCTGAAAAGTCAGTTTCAGTCTAAAGCAGGCTGAAACCAAAAGGTTTGGGCATTTCACTTGCACAGGGAATGCTCCAGACCTTTCCAGGGCTGTGACAGTGACAGCTGCCAGGCAGCATCACTGCTGTGAGCAAGGGCTGCCTAAGCCCAGCACCTGAGGAGGCTCAGTGTCCCCAGTCAGAGGTCACCCAGCTGGTGGCAGTGGGGCCAAGAGGTGCAGGAGCTGCCCACCAGGCCCCAGGCTGACATCTGACCTCCACAGCATTCCCCAGCTTCAGACTTTGCAAGAAGAAATGTGAGGCTTGGTGAATCAGCACAGCTCACCCTGACACAGGGCAGACAGCTCAGCTCTGGTACCCCCAGCACAAGAGGGACCTGGAGCTGCTGGAGAGGGTCTGGAGGAGGCCACAAAAACGATCAGAGGGCTGGAGAACCTCTGCTCTGGGGACAGGCTGGGAGAATTGGGGCTGTGCAGCCTGGAGAAGAGAAGGGGACACCTCAGAGCAGCCTTCCAGTACCTGAGGGGGCTGCAGGAGAGCTGGGGAGGGACTTTGGACAAGGGCTGGGAGTGCCAGGATGAGGACAATGGCTTTGAGCTGGGAGAAGGAGACTGGAGATGAGGAAGAAATTGTTTAGAGTGGGGGTGGGGAGGCACTGGAACAGGTTTTTACTCCCTCAGTGAACTTTGTTTTTCTCCATCACACTTTAACCCCCTCCTGCTCTCAGAGGTGGAGCAGACACCTTTGTGTTAGCTCAGCTGGGTGGGAAAGTGTCTCCCACTTCAATGAGGTCTCCATGTGACAGCAAAGAAGGCAAATGGACTCCTGGGGTGCAGGAATTATGGCCAGCAGGTCAAAGTAGGTTCTGCTCCCCCTCCTCTCTGCCCTGCTGAGGCCACATCTGGAGTACTGTGTCCAGTTCTGGGCTCCCCAGGTCAAGAGGGACAGGGAACTGCTGGAGAGAGTCCAATGGAGGCTATGAGTTGCTGAAGGGCCTGGAAGATCTGAGTGAGGAGGAGAGGCTGAGAGCCCTGGGGCTGAGAGCCTGGAGAGGAGCAGCCCCAGAGGGGATCTGAGCAATGCTTACAAACAGCTGAAGGCTGGGGGGCAAGAAGGGGCCAGGCTGATGCCAGTGGTGTCCTGGGATAGGCCAAGGGGCAATGGACACAAACTGGAACCCAGGAGGTTCCATCTCAACATGAGGAGAAGCTTCTTTGTTGTGAGGGTGCTGGAGGCCTGGAGCAGGCTGCCCAGAGAGGTTGTGGAGTCTCCTTCTGTGGATGTGTTCCTGGGTGCCCTGCCCTGGCTGCCCCTGCTCTGCACCCAATGATCTGTGGAGGTCCCTTCCAACCTCCACCATTCTGTGATTCTTTCCAGACATTAACAAAGCAATTTGCTGAATTCCTCAGAGCTGTGCTAAGCCCAGAAGAGTGCTGCTGGCAGCCTGATCATTTCCATCAGGTAAAGCACCAAGCACCTGAGAGATCTTCACCCTGTGTGCTCCTTCCAAGACCACTTCAGCAGCTCCATCTCCATCTCCTGCTCCTGCTGGCTATTCAGTCCTCACTTGTTCTGCAGCCTGCTGAGTGCATTCTTGCAGGGGATGCTGTTGTCTGTCCAGGCTGTGCTTTCCCACACCCAGGAGGTGTTCCCAACAGCCAGGCTGGAAGCCAGCAGCCAGCTGAGGTGGTTGCTGATAAGGAGGGATCCAAGGGCCTCCATCCACCTCTGATTCTGTGGCCAATGGCTCTGGGCTTGCACAAACCCTTCTGAGCCACTGAAGGAACTGAAGAACCAGATCCTAAATACAGTTTGGTCACTCAAATTGTGCCTGTTGGAACTCAGCCAAATTTAATCCCTCCCAAAGCCAAACTCAATCCTGACCAATTAAAACAAACATTGAAATCCTTCAGCAGGGAGCTGAACTCTGCTGCTGCTGAGAGCCACCCAACCCCAGCCCCTGCAGTGTCCCCAGCCCCCTGCACAGTGTCCCCAGCCCCCTGCACAGTGTCCCCAGCTCACACCCCATGGTGGCCACATTTTCAGAGGACACCTGGGGCCCCAGCACTGGATGACCTTGAGGTCCAACCCAAGCCATTCCATTCTTGGTTCTACAGAGGTGACACCTCAGGGGTGCAGTTGGCCATGCCCCCTCCAGCCATTGGGTCCCAACAGCTCCATGCAGGCACAGGCAGCAGCAGCCCTTGGCAGGAGCACAACCTGCATCACAAACCACTGCCACCACCTGGGAAGAAAGAGCAAACAGGTTTGGATCCCTGCTGGAGCTGCAGGCAGTGGCAGGGCCATGCTGAGCCTGCAGTGCCTGAGCTGTGCAGGGTGCTGTGGTGCAGCTCTCTGTGCGGCTGCAGGGCAGCAGCAGCCTCTGCCCCTGACTCACATCAGCTGTGATTCAGAACAGCTGGCCCTGAACCTCTGGCCCTTGCTCACAAATCAGGTGTAGGCACTTCTCTAGATGACCAAAGGTACACCCAGGGCAGTGCTGTGAGCTGGGGCCAGGACAGCTGCCTTTAGCCACACCAAGACCCAGGGAAAGCCAAGCTCAGGCTGGCAGCAGCTCCTCTGACGTCAGGCAGGGGCACGGTGCCACGACACAGCCTGCCCTCTGCCACCAGCAGTGACTCAAACCAAAGAGCAGAAGTGGGCACTGTGCAGCTGGCAGCTGAGGAAGCTTCCCCAGCTGCCTGGAGCTCTGGGCATGCCATGGCAGATGAGGTCACTTCAGTCCCTGACTCAGCCCCAGGCTGCAGGGGCACAAGTTGGAGCTGATGATTTTGGGGTTCTCCCTCTGATTTCACCACTTGGACATTTTGTGGCTGCCTGAAGCTGCAGCTCCTGATGATTCCAGGATGTTATTTTTAAAACCAGAGCAAGAGTCTAACTTCCTAAGAAGCCCTGAGGTAACTTCCTCCCCAAGCAGAGGCTCTCCAAGTCAAGCAGCTTCCCTTGGAGGGTAACACAAAGGTCTGGGCTGTGTCACCATGCTGGAGGTGTTGGCATTTCCTCAGCACAGCCAGAAAAGCACAGACGGAATTCACAGCCCCTTTGATGGCTTTGTAACCAGATTTGTGACTCTGAGCCTCTGAAACTCCCTCAACATTGCTGGAAGAGCTCCTGGCCTGCTGAAGCTGCACCTGAGGGGCTTTGGGATCCTGCCAGCTCTGCATCTCCATCTCCATCACCACCAAACCCTGGCCCCAGTGCCATGGCCACAGGTTCCTGGAACACCTCCAGGGATGGGGACTCCACCACCTCCCTGGGCAGCCTGTGCCAATCCCTGACCACTCTTGCAGCAAAGACATTTTTCCTCCTCTCCAACCTGAACCTCCCCTGGCACAATTTCAGGCCATTTCCTCTCCTTCTATCACCTGAGCCTAGGGAGCAGAGCCCAACCCCCACCTCAGTGCAACCTCAAGTCATGTCTGCTATGAGGACAGCCTGAGAGAGTTGGGGTTGTGCAGTCTGGAGAGGAGAAGGCTCTGAGGAGACCTTCCTGTGGCCTTCCAGCATCTGCAGGGGGCTACAAGAAAGCTGGGGAGGGACTTTTGAGGGTGTTGGGTAGGGATAGGACTGGAGGGGTGGATCCAGTCTAGAGGAGGGGAGATTTAGATTAGAGTGCCTGGCACTGCCCTGACCTTGCTGTGAGGTGCTGCTGACAGCTGGAGGGAAGGATCCATCCAGAGGGACCTGGGCAGGCTGCAGAGCTGAGCCCAAGCCAAGCTCAGGAGGTTCAACAAGACCAAGGGCAAGGTCCTGCAGCTGGGTCAGGGCAGTGCCAGGCACTGATAGAGGCTGGGCAGGGACTGGCTGGAGAGCAGCCCTGAAGGAAAGGCCTTGGGGGTGCTGGGGGAGGAGAAGCTCAGCAGGAGCCAGCAGTGAGCACTTGCAGCCCAGAGAGCCAAGCAGAGCCTGGGCTGCAGCAGGAGAAGTGTGGCCAGCAGGGCAGGGAGGGGATTCTCCCCCTCTGCTCCACTCTGCTCAGACCACGCCTGGAGCTCTGTGTCCAGTTCTGGAGCCTCTGTTCCAGGAAGGCTCTGGAGGTGCTGGAAGGTCCCTTCCAGCCCTGACAGCTCTATGGTTCTAAGACTCTGTGCTAAGTCATTTTTTGTTTGGGTTTGAATTTCAGTGGAGGTGGAGCTGTGTTCAAAGGGTTGGGTTTGGGGTTTTTTGTTTGTTTTAATCAAGTGACCACAGATGCATTTGGTGTTGGGTTTTGATGTCAAGGTTGAATGGAGCTGCAGGGAAGGGAAATGTTTTATTTTTATTTTATTATTGTTATTTCTTGTTGTTGTGGTCACAAACAGATCCATTTCCAGCCACTTTAATACTCCTCTGTGGTTATAGAACTGTCAGGGTTGGAAGGGACCTCAAGGCTCAGCCAGTGCCAACTCCCCTGCCATGGGCAGGGACACCTCACACCACAGCAGGTTGCTCACAGCCACCTCCAGCCTGGTTGCAAAAACCTCCAGGGCTGAGGCTTCCACCACCTCCCTGGGCAAACTGTGCCAGTCTCTCACCACCCTCATGGGGAAGAATTTCTTCCTAACAGGGTGCTGCCCTGTGCTCTACCATCTGTCCCCAGCTTGTTGTCCTTGTCCCTGTGTCTGTCCTTCCCTGCTGGGAGGCACAAAGAGCCTCACCCAGCGATGTCCTGCGTGGGGCTGTGGGGGTTGGCACTCTTGAGGCTGCCCTCTGACCCTGGGACACACCTGAGGTATTGGCACAGCTCCAAATCACTGCAGCTGGTGGCACTGAAGAGGATGCCAACAAAGTGACACTTGTGGCATAAATGGTCATTAAAATGGCAAAGGAGGACCCCTTGGCATGGCAGGAAGGTGAAACTGCCACAAGAGTGCATGGCACTGTCCCCAGCCAGCCTGGGGTGAGGAGGGGCTGCTTGCACACCCAGGCACTCAGCTGGTTGGTTCAGGATCCCTCTGCCCACTCCCTGCAGAAAGGATTTTTTTAGCCAGGAATTCTCAATTCAAAGCATCTAAGGGCAGCAAATCACCAAATCACAGAAACCCAGAATGGCCTGGCTGGAGCAGTCCTCTAAGCTCCTTGAGTTCAGCCACAACCTGACACCTCCCTGCACACAACTCTCAGGCCCTGTCCCTAAGCTCCTCAGCCTCATCTTTTACTCACCTCCAGGCATGGTGAGTCCACCACCTCCCTGGGCAGCCTGGGCCAGTGCCCAAGGACCATCTGGGTAAAGAATTCTTTCCTAATGTCCAACCTGAACCTTTCCTGGTGCCACTTGAGGCCATTTCCTCTCATCCTATCCCTTGTTACCTGGGAGAAGACCCCAACCCCCCCCTCACTGCAGCTGTAGAGAGCAATGAGGTCTCCCCTCAGCCTCCTCTTCCTCACACTAAACCCCCCCCAGCTCCCTCAGCTGCTCCTCCCCAGCCCTGTTCTCCAGATCCCTCACCAGCCTCATTGCCCTTCTCTGGACCTGCTCCAGCTCCTCCATTTCCTTCTTGGAGTGAGAGGCCCAGAACTGACCCCAGCAGCAAGGAGCACCAGTGCCCAGTCCAGGGACACCATCCCTGCCCTGCTCCTGCTGCCCACACCACTGCTGACCCAGGCCAGGCTGCTGGGGCCCTTCTTGTCACCTGGGCACTGCTGCCTCATCCTCAGCTGTCACCCAGCCCCCCCAGATACCTCTCTGCCAAGCAGCATTCCAGCCACTCTGCCCCAGCCTGGAGCACTCCTGGAGCTGCTGTGACTCAATGCAGGAGCCAGCACTGCTGGAGCTCACACAGATGACCTCCACCATGGCTCCAAGCTGGCCAGCTCCAGGAGCTGCTGCTTCCTCTGTGCCAGTGCCAGACCCTCAGTGCTTGCTTCTACTACAGAGCAGCAGACCATGGCAGACACAAAGCAGAGCCCTGCAGAGCTTGCCAGGGATGGAAATGCAACTGTCTGCACTGCTGAGTGGTCAGCACAGGGCCTGCCTCTGGGCTGTGCCAGGCAGCTCCCTCCAAAGCAAGTCCTGGACATGGGCAGCAGCTGGAGCATTCCTGGCACTGTTTTGGATACACAGAGTCACAGAGCTGTCAGGGCTGGAAGGGACCTCAAGGCTCAGCCAGTGCCAACCCCTGCCATGGGCAGGGACACCTCACACCACAGCAGGTTGCTCACAGCCACCTCCAGCCTGGCTGCAAAAACCTCCAGGGATGAGGCTTCCACCACCTCCCTGGGCAACCTCTGCCAGTCTCTCACCACCCTCATGGGGAAGAATTTCTTCCTAACATCCAATCTGGATCTCCCCATTCCTAGTTTTGTTCCATCCCCCCCAGTCCTATCACTACCCAACACCCTACAAAGTCCCTCCCCAGCTTTCCTGTAGCCCCCTGCAGACACTGGAAGGCCACAAGAAGGTCTACTTGGCTGCATCCTGCTGCAGGGAGAAGGAAAGTTCAGGACCTGATGTGGGCTGCTCGTGCTGGTGCCAGGCCCTGGGTGCATTTCCAGCCCTATTTAATTCACTGTTCAGAGTAGGCCCAAGGTGGTGTTGGCAATTTGTGATGCCCTGCCTGCTGCCAGGTGCCAGCCTATGCCTCCAGTTGTTTCACACCAGGGTCTCCTACAAATCCATCCTGTTCCTGCTCCACTGCTCTCCCACCTTTGGTTGCTGCAGCTGTGCTGCTCTGGATGATCCTCTCACACTCCCAGCAGCTGGAATTGTCACATCCCAGTCCCCTCTGGGAGACTGCAGGGTGCTGAGAGCTCCCCAAGCACCTGAGGAGCTCTCCTGCTACAGGGAGTGTGGCAGCTCCTGCATACAGGTCAGAGCAGCCCTTCTGCAGACCCCTTCCCACCCACACTCCTTGTCCCTGCTGGGACCCCTGCTGGCATTCCCTGTGGGGCCACTGCTGCCCATGAGAGCACTGGGTGCTGAACCTAGGGCAGGGCTGTCAGCCTAGGCCTGGCTTAGCAAGAGAAAGCTGTGCTCCCCTCCTTTCCTCTGGGGTTGTCTGAGTGCCTGGATGCCCACTCAGGCCTGCCCAGGTGCCAAACACCTCATACCCAGCTCAGCCTCATCAGCAGCCTCCCCCTGCCCCTCCTGTTGCTCTGCTCTGCTGCCAGGTCTGGAGGATGTCTTCAGAGCTGTCCAGCTGGGGTGGGATGCGAAGGGAACAGAGCACTGTGGCCCTCACCAGCAGTTGCTGGAGCTTCGAGATACCTCAGTGGGACTCCCTGAGCCTGCTGCAGGGATGCAGCTGGGATGCAAAGGGCTCTGCTCCTGGCCAGGGCTCTTCTCTTTGCTGCCTCTTGAAGCAAAGGCACTCAGCCAAGCAACCCTTCTGCATCTCAGGGCTCTGTGGGGACTTCACCCTGCTGCAGACACAACTGAACCCTTCCCATCAAATGGTTCTCAGCCAGGACTGATCTGCATCACACAGAGAGCAGCCTCTGTCTTGGGGGAGGGTGGAAACTCCAGCATCTCATTAAGAGAATTAGCCTGAGAAAACCCCAACCTGACCACTGAGAGGAACCTCAGGAGGGTGATCTTGAGAGGAACCCTGCAGAAAAAAACCCTTCAGCAGAAGCCTTTGCTGTGAGCAGTGCTGTGCCAGTGCTCCCTGGGAAGGCAGAGCTGCAGGGTGCAGGGCTGGCCCAGGCACAGGCCAAGCACCGAGAGATTTGTTCCCTTCCTTTGTTTGCTTCAAGAGCCCTGGGGCGGTCCTGTAGGCAGAGGATGCACAGAGCTAACACAGAGCTTCAGTCCTGCCCCTGCTCATTAACCAGGGCCCTGCACCACTCGTGGCTGCTCTGAGTCCTGTCAGTGCTGCAGGGAGAGTGCACGAGCCCTGCTGCCCCCCAGCCCTGCTGCCCCCCAGCCCTGCTGTCCCCCCAGCCCTGCTGCCCCCCAGC
>VXBD01001571.1:6186-17080 GCA_013399975.1 Indicator maculatus
GAGGGGGAGAATCCCCTCCCTGGCCCTGCTGGCCACACTTCTGCTGCTGCAGCCCAGGCTCTGCTTGGCTCTCTGGGCTGCAAGTGCACTAGAAGGGCTTCTGTTCACCAGAAGCATTCTGGACCCCCAGCAGGCAGAGTGTACTGAGACCTTTAAGTGCACCATGAGGGAGAGGATAGGGCCATGAGCTTCCTACATCATAGAATCAGACTGGCTTAGGTTGGAAGGGACCTCAGAGATCATCTGCTCCAACCTCCCCACCATGTGCAGGGACACCTCTCAGCCAGACTCACCTGCTCAGGGCCTCATCCAATCTGGCCTTGAACACCCCCAGGGAGAAGGCAGCCACAGCCTCCCTGGGCAGCCTGTTCCAGAGTCTCACCACCCTCATACTGCAGAACTTCTTCCTCAGCTCCAGTCTAACCCTGCTAATCCCTCAGCTTCAAACCATCCCCCCTTGCCCTATGGCTTCATGTCTTCTCAGCCTGGTTATTGTTCTACACCCTTCTGCAACACCAAGATTGGGAGTTGCCTTCATCACAGGGACATTTCCCCACAGCTGGGATGCAAAGGCTCCAGGATCAAGTCCTCTGTCTCCCTTTTCTGAGAGCTTTCCCCCCAAGAATTTCCTGACTCATTATTGCCCTTGTCAGTGGTTCTGTGGTCACTTCTCCCTTTTGGATCTGTCCCTTTGGCTTCAACTCAGCCAGCACCAGGCACCTGGATTGTTCCTGCCACCCTGGGAGCTGCACCCCACTGACCAATGCCCAAGGCTGTGCCTGCCACCCTGGGAGCTGCACCCCACTTACCAATGCCCAGGGCTGTACCTGCCACCCTGGGAGCTGCACCCCACTGACCAATGCCCAGGGCTGTGCCTGCCACCCTGGGAGCTGCACCCCACTGACCAATGCCCAGGGCTGTGCCTGCCACCCTGGGAGCTGCACCCCACTGATCAATGCCCAGGGCTGTACCTGCCACCTGAATGCTCCTGTCAACTTCAGCTTAGAGCAGCTGCTGGACTGCTTCACCCTGGACAAAGTCATCAAACCAAGCAGCTCTGCCCAGCTTTCAGCTGTCTGTCTCTGGGTTTTACTGGGCCAGGGCAGGGCAAGCAAGGAGAGTGGCAGTGGCAATAGCTCAGGGTATGTGTGTGGCCCAGAGTGGATTAGCTTTGCCTAACCTGTGCTCATCTTTGATCCGAGCTCCTCCTTGAGCTCTGATGACCTCGGTGGGATTGCCTGGGGGCACCAAGCCTGTGAAGTCAGAGCAGGACACACTGCTCCCCTTGTTTGTGCCTTGAATGGCCACACAGCTACTGACTCCTTCCCAGGTGGGATTTAGGAGGAGCCAGCATGTGAACTGAAAGCACAGGGACAGCTGTAGTGCTTTTGATGAAAGGTTTGGTTTTCTGCAGCGAGCCAGAGAAGGCTCTCAGGTGGAAGCATTCTCTTTTTGTCAGATCCAACAGCAGCACTGGGAAAAGCAGGGAAGCTTTCAAGGCACAGAAGCCATTATTCAGGTCTGGAATTAGAAGCAGCAGCCTTGAAAGCTAAATGCAAGTTGGAGATGATTGCTCAGGGTTTAATTAGAGATGTACCAGTCAGTTCATCTGGGAGAGGAAAGGTAGGTGGCACCTACTCAGCAGAGGGGATGTCAGCTGGAGGAAGAGATGTGCCAGCAGCCTCATCTCCTAGCAGAGAATTGGAGCCAGCTTACAGCCTGTGGGGCACAGAAAAGTTCCTGCTGAGGAGTGCCTTGCTGCAAATCACTCTTCCCATTTTGCTCCATATTTAGTCCAAGTTCCTACTGTTGGTAGGGGCTGGAAACTTGCTTCCCATTCTTCAAATGCTTTGGAGGAAGAGGAAGCTGAGTCACAGGATCACAGGATCAGAGGATGTCAGGGGTTGGAAGGGACCCAAAGAGATCATTGAGTCCAACTCCCCCCTGTCATGGCAGGACCATAGAATCCAGCACAGGTCACACAGGAACACATCCAGATGGGGCTGGAAAGGCTCCAGAGAAGGAGACTCCACAACCTCTCTCGGCAGCCTGCTCCAGTGCTCTGTGACCCTTACAGTGCAGAAGTTCTTCCTCATGTTGAAGTGGAACCTCCTGTGCTGCAGCTTACATCCTTTGCTCCTTGTCCTATCCCAGGGAGCAAGTGAACAGAGCCTGTCCCATCCCTCCTGACCCCCAGCCCTCAGATATTTGTAACTATTTATTAACTCCCCTCTAAGTCTTCTCTTTTCCAGACTGAACAGCCCCAGGTCCCTCAGCCTCTCCTCACCAGGCAGTGCTCCACTCCCTAATTATCCTTGTAGCCCTCTGCTGGACCCTCTCCAGCAGGTCCCTGTCCCTCCTGAACTGGGGAGCCCAAAACTGAACACAGCATTCAAGATGAGGTCTCCCCAGCAGTCTCTGCTCTGGGTACCACTAGGAGAACTCAGATGCTGCTAGCTGTGCATGTGCTGAAAGGTGTCCAGAGAAGGGCCATGAAGATGAGCAGAGGGCTGGAGCTGCTCTGCTATGAGAACAGACTGAAAGAGTTGGGGTTGTGCAATCTGGAGAAGAGAAGACTCCAAGGTGACCTTCTTGTGGCCTTCCAGGATCTGAAAGGGGCTCCAAGAAAGCTGGGGAGGGACTTTTTAGGCTATCAGGGAGTGACAGGACTGGGGGGAATGGAATAAACCTGGAAGTGGGGAGATTGAGGCTGGATGTGAGGAAGAAATTCTTCCCCATGAGAGTGGTGACAGCCTGGAATGGGTTGCCCAGGGAGGTGGTGGAAGCCTCATCCCTGGAGGTTTTTGCAGCCAGGCTGGATGTGGCTGTGAGCAACCTGCTGTAGTGTGAGGTGTCCCTGGGCACAGCAGGGTGGTTGGAACTGGGTGGTCCTTGTGGTCCCTTCCAACCCTGTCTGATTCTATGATTATTTCCATGGTTGCTTTGCAGGAAGCAATTTCAGCACTGCCTTGGTGCTGCCTTGGCTGCTGTCTCAGCCATGCAGACTTTCTCAGGCTCGCCTCTTCGTTTATCAGCTTGCCAGGGAAGACAATAACCTTCCCACTGCCTGTGTTCCAGCAGGGCTTATTTTGGGAGATGTAGCAGAGAAGCAAGCAGGAAATGATGGACTGCCTTGTAGAGAGAGTGACACCTCCTTGAGTCCTCTAAAATGTTTCATAAGAATTCCCAAATGTTCAGCTGAAAGCACCACACAGTGCTTGTGGTTAATATTCCTCAGGAAAAGAAGAAAAAAAAAAAAAAAAAAAAAAAAAAACCAAAAAAACAAAAAAACAAAACCAAAAGAAGAACCCCACACTGCTATGTCTCTGTCACTTTTTCACTTACTTGAGAAGTTTCTCTTTTTTTTTTCCTTAGAGGAAGAGGAAGCATTTTACAGACAAGTCACCAAAGAAAAAAAAAAAACCAAGCCATTTTTCAATTAAAAAAAAAAAAGGTTTTCATTTAAAAAAAAAAAGCTTTCAATTAAAAAAAAAAAAGGTTTTCATTTAAAAAAAATAAGCTTTCAATTAAAAAAAAAAGGTTTGCATTTTAAAAAAATAGGTTTGCATTTTAAAAAAATAGGTTTTCATTTAAAAAAATAGGTTTTCAATTAAAAAAAATAGGTTTTCAATTAAAAAAAAACAGGTTTTCAATTAAAAAAAAAAAGGTTCAGTTTGAGCTCTTCAGCAAGGCCTGGGAGGTTGGTGACCACACCTGCTGCTCTGCTCCTGATGTGCTTCCCTAGACTCAGTCATAGAATTGTAGAATCAGAGGATCATAGAATGGTCTGGGTTGGAAAAAGCCTCTGAAGGTCATCCAGTCCAACCCCCTCTGCAGTCAGCAGGGACATCCTCAACTAGGTCAGGCTACCCAGAGCCCTATTGAGCATCACTTTGAATATCTCCAGGGATGTGACCCCAACCACCTCCCTGGGCAATCTGTTCCTAATATCCAATCTCAGTCTGCTCTGCTCTGGTTTGAAGCCATTGCCTCTCCTCCTCTCATTGCAGACCTTTGCAAACAGTCTCTCTGCAGTCTCTTTGTAGCCCTTTCAGGTACTGGCAGGCTGCTATTAGGTCTCCCTGGAGTCTTCTCTTCTCCAGGCTGAACACCCCCAGCTCCCTCAGCTTGTCCTCATAGCAGAGGTGCTCCAGCCCCCTGATCATCTTCATGGCCTCCTCTGGACCCACTCCCTCAGGTCCATGTCTGTCCTATGTGGAGGACTCCAGAACCTGGATGCAGTACTCCAGGTGATGTCTCACCTCACCAGAGTAAAGTGGCAGAACCACCTCTCAGGGGCTGCTGGCCACACATCTTTTGATGCAGCCCAGGATGCAATTGGCCTCCTGTGCTGCAAGCACCCACTGCCTGCTCATGGCCAGCTTCTTGTCCATGCCTGAGACAAGCACAGCTCTGGCTGCATTTCAATCCCTTTCCTTCAAATTATCAGCTCCAATCCACTGCCTGCCTTGAGCAATATCCAGGGAAGAACCCCAGCTGCATTTGAAGCCTCTCGCACCTGCAAGAGTTTTGGTTTGAGCAAGGTCCAGCATTTCCTGGCCATTAGCTGTTGGCTTCAGATTAGCTTCTTTCTTTCTTCCTTTTTTTTTCCCGCTCCCAAAAGCTACAGGATCTGCTCTCAGAATCAAAGAATCCTGATGCCTTTTTTTTCTTTCCCCCCTTGCACAATTTAGTAGCTTGTGCTAAATTAAAAGTGACTCCCGAGTTCCTGGCTTCCCTCTCGCCTGGCACAGAACAAGAACAGCAGGGATCTTGCTGCTGTTTTCTTATTCATCATTTTGTCCCTGGTTTTTAGCAAGCTGCCTCACCTTTTGTTCTCTCTTTCTCTTCCATTGCCTCTTAAACAGATAGTTTGCCTCCTTGGGAAGCTGACCTCCCCTGATGAATTCTTTGCACTACCTCTTGATCAACCCTGAACCCAAAATGTGATTCTGGGGTTATGCCTGGAAGACAAAGTACAACTCCACTTCACCAGCTCCTCATCAGGGCAGGTTGTGGGGAAGAGGTCTCATTATGAGCTTGCATTCTGTGCTCCTTTCTTTACCTTAAGAGCATTTCCCCCAGTTTGACCTTCTTTAACATGTATTTTCAGACTGTTTCTGCTATTTAACTTCATCTCTGATCATAAAGGCTTTTGTCCTTCCCTTCTTCAGCCTTCTTTTTTTTTTTTTTCCTCCCAGACTCACACTAAGCTGTGGCTGAGCTGTGAATGTTCTGGGTCAGACACCAGCATGTAACCAGCCCAAGCATCAAGTCCTCCCTTAAACAGTGTGTGGGGAAAATGCCAGATGTCCACTGTTGGGCTGACTTGCAGCTCTTTGGCATTTCAGTGCCATCATGTGGTGCTTGCCCATCCTTCCCTGGTGCTCTGATCCTGCTGCTGGCTCCAGTGTTGTCTCTGGTTCTGCCTGACAAGGTTAAGTGCAGTCAGAGCTGGGTATCACAAAGCCCCAGCACAGTGAGGGTAGGAAGGGACCTCTGGGGATCATCTGTGGTGTCCCCATGGTAAGAGTGACACAGAGCTGTTGGAGGAATCATGGAATCATAGAATCATAGAATAAGTCAGGGTTGGAAGGGACCATAAGGCTCATCCAGTTCCAACCCCCCTGCCATGCCCAGGGACACCTCACACTACATCAGCCTGGCCAGAGCCTCATCCAGCCTGGCTGCAAACACCTCCAGGGATGGAGCCTCAACCACCTCCCTGCACAACCCATTCCAGGCTCTCACCACTCTCATGGGGAAGAACTTCTTCCTCACATCCAGTCTGAATCTCCCCACTTCCAGCTTTATTGCAGGTGATGCTCTCCCTTGTGTCAGTGATCCACTTCACAGCCCCATGCCTGCAGCAGGGGTAGGTAAAATCTTGATGCCCAGTGGAAAGAAAAACACCCCCAGAGGCATCAGCTGCTCCTCTCACCCAAGGCAAGGGGATGGTTTCAGCTCTTATTTGCTGGTTCAGATTATTGTCCAATTAGTCTAAGCTCAGCTCAGCTTTGAAAGGTCTTCTCTGCCTTTCCCTTCAGCTCAGAGGCCAAGGGCTGCAGAGATTTTGCCCAGAAGGAGGAAAGGCAAAGCAGTGGTCACTGGTTAGAGACCATCCTGGCCCTCTCCCAGCTCAGGTGGTGCATGCCCAGTGGGAGCCTTGGGGCAGAGTGGCTGGAAAGTTCCTTGGGGGAAAAGGACCTGGGGATGCTGGTGGACAGCTGCCTGAACATGAGCCAGCAGTGAGCTCAGGTGGCCAAGGCCTGGATCAGCAATGGTGTGGTCAGCAGGACCAGGGAAGTGATGGAGCCTCTGTACTGGGCACTTCCACACTCCCTAGCACTGGGCAGCTGCTGAGCTTTGCAGGTACTGTTGGAGGAGGGAGCTGAAAGGAGGATGGGGAAAGTTGAGGAGGTTATGGAGGACTCCTCCTTCCTTTCATAGAGGTCATTAATAGTTTGTCAAGCAGCTGAGTTTTCCAGGTCACATCTGGAAGGTTAAGAGCTGAGTTTTCCAGGTCACATCTGGAAGGCTAACAGCTGAGTTTTCCAGGTCACATCTGGAAGGTTAGCAGCTGGGTTTTCCAGGTCACATATGGAAGGCTAACAGCTGAGTTTTCCAGGTCACATCTGGAAGGTTAGCAGCTGGGTTTTCCAGGTCATGTCTGGAAGGTTAAGAGCTGAGTTTTCCAGGTCGCATCTGGAAGCTTAGCAGCTGAGTTTTCCAGGTCATATCTGGAAGGTTGGAGCAGATGATCCTTGAAGCTTGAGGAGGACAGATTGAGCTTGGAGATTAGAAAGAAATTCTTTCCAGTGAGAGATGAGCTACTGGCACAGGTTGCCCAGGGAGGTTGTGGATGTCCCTTCCCTGGAGGTGTTCAAGGCCAGGTTGGATGAGGCCTTGAGCAACCTGGGCTGGTGGGAAGTGTCCCTGCCCATGGCAGGGGGTTGGAACTGAATGATCTTGAAGGTCCCTTCCAAACCAAACCATTCTATGAATCTTTGAGTCCTCCAGCTTGACATTCTGTGATTCTGTGGATTCTGGATCCATCACCAGGTACAGCACAGAACCCTACCACAGCTTTCATTCTCTCCTCTTAGGAAAATTGACCTTCTCTTCTTCTCTTAGCCTTGCTCCTCAAGCATCCCTCACCTGCAGGAAGCTGAGCTGCCTCTGCTTCTGTCTGTTCTATACTGCTAAGGGGAAGGGGGAGTGCCTTGGAAAGCAGAGAGGAAGAGCTGAAGTTATTCTGCAGGCTCTGCTTGCTGTAGAGTGGTTGAAGCAGCTTATGAACAGCACCTGGGTAATAGCCCAGCCCATGATTTACAACAGCTCCATCAGAGTGAGTTTGGTAGGGAAGACATTACACAGTGCTGAGCAGAAATGATTCCACTCAAACATTGCAGCATGCACAGGGCTGGGCATTCATCTCATAAAACACTCAGCAAAGCACCACCATAACTCACAGGGCTCCTGGATTGGAGCAGCAGGAAGGAAAGGGCTGAGGAACATCACTCAGAAACTCCTGTGGAAAATGGCTCTCTGGAAAGGAGTTGACAACAATATGGCTTTGAGCATTTCTGAAGGAGCTTAACTGGCCTTTTTATCCAGATCCCATTCCCAGTGGATGATTTTCCATTGAAAAATTATTTTATTCCTTTTTTTTTTTTCTCTCTCTCCCCAGCAACGAGTGAAAAATGAGACTGGATGACTTTGTATCCTTAAAAATATATATATATATATGTGTGTGTGTGTGTATGTACAGATATATATTATCCAGATTATCTTTGGGGAGATTTCAAGCAAGAAACCAATCCCTCTGCAGCAGTGGAATTTCAAAGGCTGCTAATTTTCCTGTGGTGCTTTAAAAGGAAGAGACAATTTAAGTCCTCTGATGTTGTTTGGCCCTTCTTTCATCTCAGGTGCTCCTGAAAGGCACTGGATTAAAAAAATAATAATAATAATAATAAATAAATAAAAATAAAAGGAATAATCCTCTTCCCTTCTAGACAGGCAAATCAGGCTCTCTGCAGCAACATCATTTTAGATTACAAGCATTAAAGGCAAGGAGGAAGCTCACATCTCTCTGTTTAGCTGTTGCTGGGAAGGGCTCTCTCTAGGGATGTCTCAGCCACTGCCAAGCTTGCAGCTTGTTCCTCTACCTTCTGTCTTCTGAGCCTCACTTTACACTCATAGGAGTGAACTGGTTATAAAATACTACAGGAAGGAGGATTTCTCAGCAGGGCAAAATAAACAAACCCTTCTCCTTCGAATCTGGAAGCTTCCAAGGGAATTAAGAATGCCAAGGGGAGATATGCAGGTTTATGTCCTCTGCTTACAGAACAGGTCAGGTAAGGACAAGGTCAGTTCCCTGCCCCTCTGTCCAGCCTGGGTTCAGGCAGTGCTTTTGCTGAGATGAGCAGGAGCTCAGCCTTCACCCCAGCCATGCTCTGAGTCCCAGAGAAAAGGCTGATCAGCAGAGACAAGGACATTAGAAAAGACAGAAGGCAGAAGAATTGCAACTGCTTCCCTGACATGTGGATTCCTTTCTGCCTCAGGACTAGCAAATGCCTGGGGCTGCATGCTTCCTGGGCTGCTTCTGGCTGTCTGTAGCAACAGAGAGAGCCAGTGCCTGAAGGGGGCCCACAACACAGATGGGGAAGGGCTTTGGACAAGGGCTGGGAGTGACAGGATGAGGGACAGTGGCTTTGAGCTGGGAGAGGGGAGATTGAAACTGGAGATGAGGAAGAAATTCTTGAGAGTGAGGGTGGGGAGACACTGGAACAGGTTGCCCAGGGAGGTTGTGGATGTCCCCTCTCTGGAGGTGTTTAAGACCAGGTTGGATGAAGCCTTGAGCAGCCTGGGCTGGGGGGAGGTGTCCCTGCCCATGGTAGGGGGGTTGGAACTGGATGAGCTTTGAGGTCCCTTCCAACCCAACCCATTCCATGAGGCTATGATTGTATGATTCAGCTGCAGCCCCCAGGGAGAAGGGAGGTAGCCATGATGGGGAGGACAGGGACTGAGCCCAGCAGCTGGCTGCTGGCTACTCTGTGGAGAAGCCTTTACTTCACCCACAGCCTGCCCATGGCAGGGGTCTGGAACTGGATGAGCTTTGGGGTCCCTTCCAACCCAACCCCATTCTATGAATCTGTGATATTTTCTATGAAGAAAAGACTTCCCTGACCACTTCAGCACCCATGGGAGCCTCCCATGCTGAGTCACCAAGTGTCCTAGTGCCAGGAGTGTGGACACCTTGTTAACTTCAGACATCTACCCACCAGAGTGATCCCTACCCATTGCACTGAGGCAGGAAAACCACCATTGGAGCACATTGGGAATGGCCTCTGTAGGGTGAGCTGCTGTTTGCTTGGAGTTGCAGGAAGGATTACTGATTTCCATCATGCCTCACACACCCACTGTGAGCAGGGTGAATCCTCTTTCCCCTCATGCTGCAGGTTTAGACAAATCCTGTGAAAAGAGATGGCACTGGGAGAGCCTGGGCAGTGCTAGGAAGCTTAGCTCCAGGGCAGTACCTCCATGCCTACCATTCTCCAACTGCTTCAGAACAGCTTTAAAGCAAAGCCCAGGGGCTGTGCAGAACAGGTGAGAAGGTCTGGCCCAGTCCCATGAACACTCTCAACAACACATGGACTTAGGTTACCTATCTGCAGGGCCTGCCCTGTCCTCTCTTTGGGCTCCAAAGAATTCCCTTGCAGAATTCTCACCCTTTGCCAGCTCTGTCTCATGCGTGCCAGACGCCTGTGAAGGTCCTTGATGTGCTCCTGTGGTTAGTGAGTAGCTACAGAGGACTTCAGCAGGTCAGGTCTGATCCTGCCTGCCTTGTGCCAGAGAGAACAGGGAGGAATCAGATCCTCTGATGAACATGAGTGCCCTGGGGCTGGAGAAGAGCAGCCTGAGAGGGGATCTGAGCAATGTTTACAAACATCTGAGGAATGGGTGGCAAGAAGAAGGTGCAAGACTCTTTTCAGTGCTGTCCTGTGATAGGACAAGGGGCAATGGACACCAAGTGGAACCCAGCAAGTTCTGCCTCAACATGAGGAAGAACTCCTTTGGTGTGAGGGTGCTGGAGCCCTGGAGCAGGCTGCCCACAGAGGTTGTGGAGCCTTCTCTGGAGACTTTCAAGACCCTTCTGGATGTGCTGCTGTGTGACCTACCCTGGGTGATGCTGCTCTGGCAGGGGGGGTTGGACTGGATGATCTCCATAGCGCCTTTCCAACCCCTCTCATTCTGTGATTCTATGCTCTGGGTTGTGTGGAGGGAGCAGCACTGAAAGCTGCTGCACCCTCAGTTAAAAACCAGTGGCTTGGTAATGGTCACACTGGCAGCACAATCATTTTTATCAGGTCTGGGAGGAAGTTTGGAATCAAAGTCAGAACGGCTGTAGGGAAGCAGCTGATGGCAGATTTGAGTCCAGTGGCCTTAGAGTCTCATCTTTAATGGCTCCAGATGGAGCAGAGGAGCTCTTCAGTGACTTGGAGCAGTGAGATAACTTAAAGGTTTCCTCTTCCACCTGCAGGAACAGAGTTTAGGTCTTCCCAGGGCAGAGCAGTGCTTTGCCTTAGGGCTTTCATGACCTAATCCTGTGCTCCATTCATGAAGCCATTGGATAAACCTTGAGGAAAAAATAATCATCCCATCTGCTAGGTCTGCTCTGCCCAGAGTTCCTCTTTCCTCCTCTTGGAACTGCACAGTCTCATGTCCAGTTTTACAAGTTTATCACCCAGCACAACACCCTGCAGGGAGGGAATTACAGCTCAGTTCCAGCTGGAACTCTGCTCACATAAAGAATTTAATAAAGAATCCCAAGCACTGAAAAAGGAAGGAAGGAAGGGAGGAAGGAAGGGAGGAAGGAAGGGAGGGAGGAAGG
>VXBD01001571.1:17126-27223 GCA_013399975.1 Indicator maculatus
AGAAAGAGAGAAAGAGAGAAAGAGAGAAAGAGAGAAAGAGAGAAAGAGAGAAAGAGAGAAAGAGAGAAAGAGAGAAAGAGAGAAAGAGAGAAAGAGAGAAAGAGAGAAAGAGAGAAAGAGAGAAAGAGAGAAAGAGAGAAAGAGAGAAAGAGAGAAAGAGAGAAAGAGAGAAAGAGAGAAAGAGAGAAAGAGAGAAAGAGAGAAAGAGAGAAAGAGAGAAAGAGAGAAAGAGAGAAAGAGAGAAAGAGAGAAAGAGAGAAAGAGAGAAAGAGAGAAAGAGAGAAAGAGAGAAAGAGAGAAAGAGAGAAAGAGAGAAAGAGAGAAAGAGAGAAAGAGAGAAAGAGAGAAAGAGAGAAAGAGAGAAAGAGAGAAAGAGAGAAAGAGAGAAAGAGAGAAAGAGAGAAAGAGAGAAAGAGAGAAAGAGAGAAAGAGAGAAAGAGAGAAAGAGAGAAAGAGAGAAAGAGAGAAAGAGAGAAAGAGAGAAAGAGAGAAAGAGAGAAAGAGAGAAAGAGAGAAAGAGAGAAAGAGAGAAAGAGAGAAAGAGAGAAAGAGAGAAAGAGAGAAAGAGAGAAAGAGAGAAAGAGAGAAAGAGAGAAAGAGAGAAAGAGAGAAAGAGAGAAAGAGAGAAAGAGAGAAAGAGAGAAAGAGAGAAAGAGAGAAAGAGAGAAAGAGAGAAAGAGAGAAAGAGAGAAAGAGAGAAAGAGAGAAAGAGAGAAAGAGAGAAAGAGAGAAAGAGAGAAAGAGAGAAAGAGAGAAAGAGAGAAAGAGAGAAAGAGAGAAAGAAAGAAAGAAAGAAAGAAAGAAAGAAAGAAAGAAAGAAAGAAAGAAAGAAAGAAAGAGAGAAGACAACTCAGGGAGAGCACAACTGAAGGAGAAGCTGTGAAAAAGCTTCCAAGTGTCAGGCTGGATGAAGGGAAAACTTGACTCTGGGCCCCATGCTTTCAGATTATAGTGACCTGCTTGTGCCTTCAGTTACAAAATGCCTCACTACAAGCTGTAGCTCGAGGCCATTGCTGCATTTGTTTTGCCTTTGTTTCAGGTGTTTTTAGCTCATTAGCTGAAGCTGAGTATTTCCCAGGCATGGGTAGAGGCTTCTAGTTTGAGCTAGGATCTGCCTGCTGTTTAACACTGCTTGCCCTCAGAGCACAGTTTGTTCCATCATCATCCTCTGAGGGCTTTCTCTTCCAGAGAAGGGGACAATGGTTGCTGTGAAGCAGTGCTAGATGCCTTATCCATGACTGAAAAGGTTTTCATCTGAGTGGAAGGTGATCAATGATTTCTCCATGCTCTTGGTTGCAGGTTTTGCCTCCCTAATGCTGCCACATCTCTCACTGTGTTCAACTTTCAGGGTGTTCTTTGACCTCTCCCAGCCTTGGACACCTGGAGATGGGGCTGAAGATGCATCCTTCTGGCCCCCAAGCCATTCCCCAGCTGAGTTCTAAGGGCTGGTCAGGGGAGGCAGTGTTTCCAGTGCTCCCCTGCCCTCTCTGGCACACCAGAAGCAGGTTGCCCATGGAAGATAATTATTCTACTTCTTTTCCTGAGTGGCAAAACTGGTGAGCTGGAAGAACTCTACCCAAACATTTCTCTGTGTGCTTAGAGGCATCTTTGCTCCTCTGCCCTATTAAACAATTCTCTGTCCTTCTCCCTTCTCTCAGGAGCACCTTTGCTTCACTGCTGACCTTTCAAAAAGTTTAAGGCACCTTCTTCCCTGTGCTGCTGCCTTCTGAACAGCTTCTTCCATGTTAGAACTCCCTGGAAAGGTAAAATCCTTCTGCCAAGGTTTCCAGCACTCTGGTTAAGCACAGGGCCAGCAGGACAATTTGCATCTCCAGCATCACTTGCACAAACCAGCAGCTACTTTGTCTTTGCAACCCATTACAGCCCTGGTTGCTACCCAGTGCTACAGCAACTGGATTACAACTGATGGCATCTCCATTGTGAGGCTCAGGACATCCTGATGGGGCTACCAATGAGCATTCAGTGTTTCTTCTCCTGTCTGGAGAACTGACTGAGGTGGATCTTCCTCTTTTGCTTGCAACAAATCAATCCAAAGTCTTTGGGTTGATATATTTGTCCAGTTCCTTTCCAAAAGCATTTCCCCAAGGCACTTAGGAAAGCTGAATGAAAAGGCAAATGGAAGACTAAGACTGCTGATAAGTAGGATTCCTTCCAGGCTTTGGTCCTTCCCATCCCTCTGTCTGAATTCCCAAGGGATGGGATGCATCTCAGGGACTGAGTATGTCTACAGCATGTCCCACAGGAACAAGTTGTCCCCAATTCCCTGAATTCAGGCAATGGACAGGACATGATCCACCTGTGTGGAATGCAGGTGTCACTTCAGACAGAGGTGAAAAGCCCTCCCCTGGCTGTGTCTGGCATTGATTCAGAGGATCCTCACCCCCAAATCTGGGTGAGAAGAGGTGAATCTTCCTGTTGCTGCTTTTTGTGTTTCCTTTTAGAAGCTTGACAGGGCAGACCAGATGGCTTCAGCCCCCCCAAAGTGGACACCAAAGTGTCTGATGCTCACATGTAAGAGTCAAGAGGCACATTGGTGCCTAAGCTAACAGCACAGCCAAAGAAAACCTTGGGCTAGATTGGGTTGCCCAAACTGTGCCATTTGAGGTGGAGATGTCTGCACGAGGCTGGAAGTTGTGGCATAAGCCCTAGGAGGGACCTTTGGAAGTCAGGATTGATACAAACCATTCCCAGTGGCTTGATGCTTAGGTTCAGCCATTCAGCCAAGAGCCTGGCTCACATCTGCAGAACACTGATAGAACAAGAGCAAATGGCCTCAGACTGTGATAGAAGAGGTTTAGGTTGGAGATTGGGAAAAAAATTCTTTGCTGCAAGAGTGGTCAGGGATTGGAAGAAGCTGCCCAGGGAGGTGATGGAATCCCCATGTCTGGAGGTGTTCAGGAAACCTGTGACCATGGCACTTGGGGAGATGGTTTAATGGCCATGGAGGTGTTGGCTTGCTGGTTGGGTTGGGTGATCTTGGAGAGCTTTTCCAACCCAAACAATTCCCTGATTCCATGACTCTGTACATTGCATGCATTTGCATCCAGTGGTTTAACCTTGAACTACAGCACACCTCTTGTATTTTATGCTTCTTCAGGGCCTGATGGCACAGAGCTGTGCTCAGTGCCAGGGACATGTAGGTGGTGCTGCAATACCAGTGATAAAGGATCAGCAGCAGCCTTGACTGCCTTCCCTGGAGCCAGCAGGCTGCTGCTCATTAGCCAGGACTTTGTCTTCAGTGTCATGGCTCCTGGCTGTTGTCAGTGTGGTCCTGATCACCTAGGCTGGAAAATCAGTTTCCATCATGATCAGCAAAAATGACTTCAGGCCATTTTGCATTCACTGAGGTGAAACTGTGACACATCAGGCAGGCCTCAGCACCACTTGGCTTAAATGAGCACCTGAAGAGGATGCAAAATAGTCCCGGGTGAGAGTCCTCTCATCCTGACCACAGAATCACAGAATGGTAGGGGTTGGAAAGGACCTTTGCTAATCACTGATTCCACATCTCCTAANCCCCTCTGGGGCTGCTCTTCTCCAGGCTCAACAGCCCCAAGGCTCTCATTCTTTGCTCAGAAGAGAGATGCTCCAGCAGCCCCAGGGGCTCTCAGCCTTTCCTCCTCACAGAGATGCTCCAGGTCCCTCAGCATCCTTGTGGCCTTCTGTTGGACTCTCTCCAGCACTTCCCAGTCCCTCCTATCAGAGAATCACAGAATTAACCAGGTTGGGAAAGACCTTTGAGATCATCAAGTCCAACCTATCACCCAGCACCATCTAATCAACTAACCTATGGCACTGAGTGCTTCATCCAGTCTCATTTTAAACACTTCCAGGGATGGTGACTCCACCACATCCCCAGGCAGAACATTGCAAAGGCCAATCTCTCTGTCAGGGAAGAATTTCTTCCTAACACCCAGCCCAAACCTCCCCTGGTGCAGCCTGAGACTGTGTCCTCTCCTTCTGTCACTGCTTGCCTGGGAGCAGAGCCCAACCCCCTCCTGGCTACAACCTCCCTTCAGGTAGTTGTAGACAACAATGAGGTCTGCCCTGAGCCTCCTCTTCTCCAGGCTGAACACCCCCAGCTCCCTCAGCCTCTCCTCACAGGGCTGTGCTCCAGACCCCTCCCCAGCCTTGTGCTCCAGACCCCTCCCCAGCCTTGTTGCCCTTCTCTGGACACCTTCCAGCATCTCAACATCTTTCTTAATGTGAGGGGCCCAGAACTGGGCTATGTGGCACTCAATGCTAGACCCCCACCTCTGCTACAGACCTCATCTTTGCTGGGCAGCTGAGGAGGTGAGGAGCTGCATTCTGGCCCTAGCCAAGGCAAGGTTCTAGCCCTAGCCCTTTTGGGCATCTATCTCTTTATGAAGAGAGAGAAATCTGTGGTGGAAGGAGAAGAGATCCTTCTGATGTGGATGCTGTGGGAGTTTTGCAGAGGTCACTGAGGGGCACCAAGGTGGGAGGCAGAGGAGGTTGAGTTAGTGCAGAGCAGGGGAGAGGGCAGTGAAGGACATATCCCTGCCTGCTTGCCAGGTTGATTTCTATCCCAGCTCTCTGGTAAATCAATCTCTTGTGGAAAGAACTCACCTAGAATTTGTGGATATTTGTGTCTTTGTCTTTTTCTTGCCCCTCACCTGTTCTTTCCACATCAAACTTTTGCTCTGATGAGGATTGAGAGCTTTATTTTTTGTTGTTGTTGCCTTTCTTGGTTTTGTGGTTTTGGAGGGTTTTTTTTTTTTTATGTCTGTCTGCTATGGTTTATTCCCTGAAAATATTGATTCCTCATCAAAAATTCAACAGCTTTTTGGCCCCCAGACACAACTTCTCAGCCAAGGAAGGGTTTTTTGTTTTCCAGAAGAAACCTTTCTTGGGTGCAGCTCACATTTTATGAACCTTCTTTGCAGCAAACTCTCACTTGCACACAAACCCACAACGATTTTGATGGATCATCTTTGACCAGCTTCATTGGGAGCATCAAGCTGGCAGTGCCTAACCTCCTCCTTTGGCTGCTTTGCTTTGCTCTGGGATCACTGGGATGCAGCATTTTTCCTGCAGCTTGAATGAAGGCATGGTGGAAGCACATTTCCAGCAGACACATCCTTTCTTATCTTTGCCAGACACTGAAGTATAAATCTTCTTCTCTGTCTCTTCAAAAGCTTTCAGTGGCATTGTGTTCAGAACAGCTGTTACTCCTAGCTTGCTCCTCTGGTGTCTCCCAGAATGGAATGGAAAACCAACTGCACTGGCAGCCCAAAAGGCCAATGGCAGCCTGGACTGCACCAAAAGCAGCATGGTCAGAGAGGGAGAGAAGGGATCCTGCCCTTCTGCTCTGCTCTGCTCTGCTCTGCTGAGAACTCCCCTGCAGGGCTCTGTCCAGCTGAAGAGTCCTCAACACAAGGAGGACATCATCCTGGTGGAAAAGGTACAGAGCAGGGCCAGAAAAATGGTCAGAGGTCTGGAGCACCTCTGCTCTGAAGACAAGGTTGTGAGTTGGGGTTGTTCAGCCAAGAGAAAAGGCTCCAGGGAGACCTTAGAGCTGCCTTCCAGTACCTGGAGGGAGCTTTCAGGTCACTTTTGAAGGACAAGGGTCAATGGGTTGAAATAGGAGAAAGTGAGATTTAGGTTGGGCTTCAGAAGGATGTTCTGCACAAAGAGGGTGGTGAAATACTGGAGCAGGTTGCCCAGGGTTGTGCTGGAGGCCCTGTCCCTGGGGACATTCAATGTCAGGCTTGATGTAGCCCTGAGCAATCTGATCTAGTTGGGGATGTCCCTGCTGACTGCAGGGGGGGTGGACAAGATGACCTCTGGTGGTCCCTTCCAACCTGGTGCATTCTGTGCTTCTGTGCTTCTCTGATAAAGCTTCTGTGAAGTGGAGGAAGGAAACTAAAGCCAGAGGTAGCCATGAGCCACCTCCAGACCTCCCTGACCTGCCCTGGCACCTTCCCTGGGAGTGTGACACTGTCACCATTTAGGAAGCCACTAGCCCTGGTGCTACCCGTGACATCTGGTTAGGCTTAGAAGCTAAAGAGCAGAGAGAGGATTCTCCTTTCAGCAGGGGACTAAAGGTTGGTAGGAAAAGCAGAAAGAATTCCATGAGCATGGCCACCTCTCAGAAAGCCTCTGGCAGGGGGGAGGAGGCTGCAGTTCTGCTTCCTCTTGCAGCCCATGGCACACAGACAGGGTGCAGCTCATTCTCCACACAGCATCTCTTGAGGCTGCTGTTCCCACACAGCCTTTGAAGTGGGATTAGAAAGTTTATCTTGTTTCCTCTTTTCTCCTCTGCTCAAGCATTTTTGCCCTTGAAGCCACATTAGGAGGAAGTCAGAGGCAGAGGGAGGAAACCTCCTGCCTGTTTGGCATGAGGATGCTTCACAGTGGCACCGCATCAGTCCCATTGTCCAAGGCAAGGCTGAAAAGAGAGTTGTTGGTCTAAGAAAGGATTTTAGCTGTCCCCAGGAGCCTGCTTTTGAAAAGGCAGTGACAAACCAACACAGCCTGAAGGTGAACTTCAACCTCCAGTCACAATTCCCTTCTCCTGAGAACTTTTTTTTTCTCTGCCTGGAGTAACAAAGTGATAGCTTCAGGGCACTGAGCACACCTACATTTCTCCTGGGCTGCCTGCTGTCATCCTTGAGTGAGCAACAAGTAAAAGGCTTCCCAAAAAAATCCCTCTGCTTCCACTGGACTAGGAAACTTGTCTCTCTGAGGCCCAAGTCTTGAGCATCTCCTATGAGAACAGACTGAGGGAGCTGGGGCTGTTCAGTCTAGAGAAGAGAAGGCTCCCAGGAGACCTTCTTGTGGCCTTCCAGGGTCTGAAGGGGGCTGCAAGAAAGCTGGGGAGGGGCTTCTGAGGGTGTCAGGGAGTGATAGGACTGGGGGCAATGGAGCAAAACTAGAAGTGGATAGATTGAGAATGGATGTTAGGAAGAAAATCTTCCCCAGGAGGGTGGTGAGACACTGGCACAGGTTGCCCAGGGAGGTGGTGGAAGCCTCATCCCTGGAGGTGTTTGCAGCCAGGCTGGATGTGGCTGTGAGCAACCTGCTGTGGTGTGAGGTGTCCCTGCCCACGGCAGGGAGGTTGGAACTGGCTGATCTCTAAGGTCTCTTCCAACCCTGACAATTCCATGAGTCTATGACAGGGACAGACCAAGAGGGAATGGCCTCAAGCTGCACTAGGGAAGGCTCAGGCTGGACACTAGGAAAATATTCTTCACTGAAAGAGTTGTCAGGCATTGAAACAGGATGCCAGGAGGTGGTGGAGTCCCCATCCCTGGAGGGGTTTAAAGCAGTGCAGATGTGGTGCTTGGGGATAAGGTTTAGTGGTGGGCTTGGCAAAGTAGGGTTGATGGTTGGACTCAAAGATCTTGAAGGTCTTTTCCAACCTAAATGATTCTATGATGGATGCTGGCCATTAGGTCCCAAAATGGTCTCAGTCAACATCTTTTAGGTGGGTTTTTTCCTGAGCTCCTGCTGGAAGAAGCACAGATTGTCTGGCTGCCCATGTTACAGCTGCAGGCATGGGCAGAAGCCCAGCAGGGGACACCAGCAGCAGCATGTGGCAGTGGGGCTGCCTCCCACTGCCCAGTAGCACACTGCTGCTCTGCAGTCAGTTCAGCTGCCAGCCACTGCTGCCCAGGCTGGCCCCAATCCTTGTGCCAGGGCTCTGCCAGGCCCTGTGTGGACAGGAGATGGACACAGCAGGGAGCAAGCTGTGCTGAGGCTGCTCCCAAGAACCCTCCTTAGAAGCAATATCAACACACCCTTGGCCTGCAGCAACTGAGGGCCACTGTGAGCACTCTTCAAAGTGCAAAGGAGGCTGCTGTGTATTGAGGAGAGAAATACCACACCACAAAAGGGCATTTTCTGCCAGCTACTGCTTCTGCCTCCAGCTGCAGGGGAAATGTCACATGATGGATGGCAATCCTGCTGCTTCAGCCACTGCTGAGAGATGCTGGGGTCCTGCAGGGGTGAGGAAAGGGTAGAGCCTTTGCTGAGCAGCTTGTGCTGCTTCTAGCTGTGTGCTGAAAGTGGGTTTTAGACCAGTTTCCAGGATTATCTCACAGAATCAGAGACTTAACCAGGCTGGAAGAGACCTCCAAGGTCATCAAGTCCAACCAATCACCCAACCCTAACCAACCAACCAGCCCATGGCACTAAATGCCTCTTCCAGGCTTTTCTCAAACACCTCCAGGAACATCAACCCTACCACCTCCCTGGGCAGCCCATGCCAAAGAGCAACCTGCCTAGGAAGAACTTCTTGCTAGGATCAAGCCTCAACTTCCTCCTACACAGCTTGAGGCTGTGTCCTCTCTTTCAGGGCTTGTCCAGCTGGATGTGGTGCTGAGGGATGTAGTGCTAAGGGATTTGGTGCTGAGGGATGTGGTGCTGAGGGATGTGGTGCTGAGGGATGTGGTGCTGAGGGATGTGGTGCTGAGGGATGTGGTGCTGAGGGATGTGGTGCTGAGGGATGTGGTGCTGAGGGATGTGGTGCTGAGGGATGTGGTGCTGAGGGATGTGGTGCTGAGGGATGTGGTGCTGAGGGATGTGGTGCTGAGGGATGTGGTGCTGAGGGATGTGGTGCTGAGGGATGTGGTGCTGAGGGATGTGGTGCTGAGGGATGTGGTGCTGAGGGATGTGGTGCTGAGGGATGTGGTGCTGAGGGATGTGGTGCTGAGGGATGTGGTGCTGAGGGATGTGGTGCTGAGGGATGTGGTGCTGAGGGATGTGGTGCTGAGGGATGTGGTGCTGAGGGATGTGGTGCTGAGGGATGTGGTGCTGAGGGATGTGGTGCTGAGGGATGTGGTGCTGAGGGATGTGGTGCTGAGGGATGTGGTGCTGAGGGATGTGGTGCTGAGGGATGTGGTGCTGAGGGATGTGGTGCTGAGGGATGTGGTGCTGAGGGATGTGGTGCTGAGGGATGTGGTGCTGAGGGATGTGGTTTAGCACCAGACTTGGTAGAGTTAAAGAATGGTTGGACTCTGTGTTGAGAAGTCTGAGAGGGGATCTGATCAATGTCTATCAATAGCTGAGGGGTGGGAGGCAAGTAGGGGGGAGGGGGCAAGCTCTTTTGGGTGGTGCATGGCAATAAGCCAAGGAAGAATGGATACAAACCCAAACATGGGAGATTTCACCTCAATATGAGGAGAAACTTCTTTCCAGTGAGGGTGACAGAGCCCTGGAGCAGGCTGCCCAGGGGGGTTGTGGAGTCTCCTTCTCTGGAGCCTTTCCAACCCCACCTGGATGCATTCCTGTGCAGACTACCCTGGGTGAGTCTGCTTTGGCAGGAGGCTTGGACTGGATGACCTCTGGAGGTCTCTCTCAGCCTCTAATGTTCTGAGATCCTGTGAGAATGACTTTAAAGCTCTCTTCCATCTGCAAATGCTGCTGTGATTCTATTCTGTGAGAACTGCTAAGGATCAGAGGGTCTGGATCTAACATCTTGCTCTGCTGTGGGTTTTCAGAGCACCTTTAAAGGCACTTAGGGCTTCCTCTTCCAACAAGAAGTCTGATACCTCTCCTAAGGTCCCCACAGCTCTGTGCTCTTTGTCTGGGGTGAATGCAGAGAGGCCAAAGATGAAAAGATACAGAAATAAACCCTTCAGAATCTCAACCTGATGTTATAGAATGGTTTCAGTTGGAAAAGACCTCTATGATCATCCAGTCCAACTGCTCTGCTGCTCTTGCCACTGCCTTTAAATCCAGCCTGGAAGAGGGAGGATAAAGCCAAGGAGGTGTCCCACACCACAGCCTGGTCTCCAAGCTGGTGACACATGGGTTTGATGGGTGGACCAGGAGATGGATACAGAACTGGCTTGATGGCTGCACTCAAAGAGTGGCTGTCAATGGCTCCATGTCCCAGTGGAGGCCAGGGACAAGTGGAGTCCCTCAGGGCTCAGTCCTGGGACCAGGCTTGTTCAACATCTTTGTTGGTGCCATGGACAGAGGCATTGAGTGCACCCTCAGCAGGTTTGCTGATGACACCAAGCTGTGTGGTGCAGCAGACAGGCTGGAGGGAAGGGATCCATCCAGAGGGACCTGGACAGGCTGGAGGGAAGGGATCCATCCAGAGGGACCTG
>VXBD01001571.1:27611-38353 GCA_013399975.1 Indicator maculatus
TGTAGTGTGAGGTGTCCCTGGGCATGGCAGGGGGGTTTGAACTGGCTGATCCTTCTGGTCCCTTCCAACCCTGCCTGATTATATGATTCTATGGAGCCTGCTTCAGGCAAGTGCCATTTTATGCCTGCAGCACTGGGAGCAGAGATGAGGCAGGGTCATCAGCAAGCCCCAGATTGTTTGATTGCCCTAACCAGCCTGTGCAAAGGAAACAAACCAGGAGGAAATTGGCCCAGAGAGCCTCTGAGACTCTTCTAGTGATGCTCCTGGTTTTATTATTTGTGTGTTGTGCTTAGTGGAAGGTTTAGAAGCAGCCAAGTGGGAACCATTGGCTTCAGCAGCAGGACTGGCTCCAGCACCATCAGAATCATGTGGCCATGGGATCAGATTTCATAACACTGAGCTGGAGCTAGCAGGGGATGGGGGGAGATGGAAGGAAAGCTAATCAGGTCCTTCCTCAGTCCCTCTGTGATCATGGACCTGTGCTTCTGCTGGTACTGAAAGAACTTTGGCAAAGCTCTCCTCACCCAGCAGCCTCCTGTGGGATTTCACCTCTGCCCAGCCTGGGGTCCCAGCTGTTCCTCCCTGCTCTCTGCCCACCCCACTGCTCACCCCTGCTCTAGCTCTCCACTTGCAATGCTGGTTAGGGTTTCCTACCCTAAACTGCAGCTTTCTGCTGTGTCAGACCAGTCTTGGGCATCCAAGTTAGGTGTCAGGAGGATAGGGCCAGAGTTTATCAGTGGTGCCCAGGGTCAGGACAAGGGCTAAGGGGCACAGACTTGAACAGAAGAAGTTCCATCTGAACATGAGGAGGAACTTCTTTAATTGAAGGGTGATGGAGCAGTGGACCAGGCTGCCCAGAGAGGTGGTGGAGTCTCCAGCTCTGGAGACATTCAAAAGCCACCTGTGGACATGTTCCTGTGTGGCCTGCCCTAGGTGACCCTGCCTTGGCAGAGGGGGTTGGACTCAATCCCCAGAGGTCCCTTCCAACCTCTACCATTCTCTGATTCTCTGATCCTCTGAAGGCAATTCCTCTGCAACACCAATTTGCCTTGTTCTGGGCTCCATTCCTGCTCTGTCTTTCATCTCCCAATGCAGCTTCTTGCAGTGACCTCTAAGATAAGGTCCTGGTGGACATTCTTGACAGTGAAGCTTTCAGGTTACCATGCCCCATTTTAAGCAGTGGATGTGTTTCAGGTTCACTCTTGTGCCTAAGCTGGCATTGCAGTGGGACAAGATAGCAAACTGGGATATTCATGGAATCATAGAATGGTCTGGGTTGGAAGAGACCTCCAAAGCTCATCCAGTGCAACCTCCTCTGCAGTCATCAGGGACATCCTCAGCTACTCCAGGCTGCCCAGAGCCCTGTCAAGCCTGAGCCCTACCTCCCTGGGCAACCCATTCCCGTGTTCCACCACCCTCATGGTGTAGAACTTGTTCCTGACATCCAGTCTAAATCTACTCTGCTCTACTTTGAAGCCATTGCTCCTCCTCCTGTCACTGCAGACCTTTGCAAAGAGTCTCTCTCCATCCTTCTTGTAGCCTCCTTCATGCTGCTCTAAGGTCTCCCCAGAGCCTTCTCCAGGCTGAACACCCCCAGCTCCCCCAGCCTGTCCTTGTAGCAGAGGTTCTCCAGCCCCCTGCTCTTTTCCAAGGCCCTCTTCTGGACTCTCTCCATCAGGTCCATGTCCTTCCTGTCTTGAGGGCTCCAGACCTGGACTCAGTAATTCTGGGACATTGCTGTGGCTTTCAGAAGAAACTGAGACAGAAGAGCTGCACAAAACAAATGCCTCTCTCTCTTCATAGACTGTTAGAGATATAATGGTCCAGAACCAGCCTAAGTCCAGCCCAGCCCAACCCATGCCTAGCTGTTTTCTGGGTGGCTCAAGCCAGTGTAACTCATCTCAGTTGCTGATTTTCAGACAAGAGGAATCAAACTCAAGCAAACCAAAATAAGATTCTTCACCCAGGATGGATCATTTGGAACCACCAGATGGGAAAAGTGAATTTTGACTTGGACAGTGCCAGCATCTAGAGGTGGTTTAGTGTTGAGGCAAGAAGAGTTGAGGGGTTTATTTTGCTGATCTCCAAGGAGGACAATTATCCTTTTGCAAAGGGGCTGAGTTTAATCACATCTGGCAGACCTGCTGGGCATAATGTGTCCCCACATCCCATTACATTTTCAATTTCCATCTATTACCTTTCCCTGGGAAACTTCCCTGCACTCCTGCCCATTGAATTAAATGGCTCTTATGAAAACAGAGCAGGACACCTCAGTGATCTGGATGTTTGATTTCACCCTGGGAGGCAATTAGTGCTAATAAGTCCTGTAGCCACTGCTTGCCTCTGACTTGTCTCAAAAGCAGAGCATATCAAATGCCTCAGGTGGAGAAGTGGAACCAAAGTTTCACAGCCCAAGACCCTTTCCACCAAGTCTGCCAGCACTGAAGAACAGAAGAGCTGTGGCAGAGCTAAATTCTGTGCCTTTCAGACCATCCAACTTGTCTGCAGCTACTACAGGGAAGAAGGAGCATTCAGAAATCAATGCTGCTTTACCCTGTGCCTTGCAACACAAACAGATGCCATCCAAAACATACTTGGGAGCTAATGATGTTAGTGAGATAAATAATCAAAGCCGAAGGAAACAGGCAGGCATTTAGAGGCTCAACAAAAGCAGAGGAAACACATTATAGACCAGACCTGAAAGGAGATGAAGGTTTGATCCCCATAATCTCTATTGATCAAAGCATTTCCAATATGCTCCTCACTAGCAGAGAAAGGAGATGGGGAGAATGTCATTAATCTCACTGTGCTCTGCCTAAGAGCTCAGGCAGTCTGCTCTTGCACTGCCTCAGCACAGGGATCATGGGCAGAAAGACAAAGCCCAGTCCAGATGTGTGTTTTACAGGCTCTTGGGCTTCAGGCAGTTGGACTTCACAGCTGGGTTCTTCCAACCCTGCACATTGGCAGGGAAAAAAAAAAAAAAAGAAAAAAAGAAAGGTGCAATAAACCTGGGGAAAAAAACATTGAAGAAAAGAGCTGTCCAAGAAAAGTCAGTCCAGAAGGTCCAGAGAGGTTCTTCTCCCCCTCTGCTCTGCTCTGATGGGAACACATCTGCAGTACTGTGTCCAGCTTTGGGCTCCCAAATTCAACAGGGACAGAGATCTGCTGGAGAGAGTCCAATGTGGATCTGTGAGGATGATGAAGGGGCTGGAACACATCTGCTATGAAGAAAGACTGAGAGTCCTGGGGCTGTTTAGTCTGGAGAAGAGAAGGCTGAGAGGGGATCTGATCAATGCCTGTAAATATCTGAGGGGTGGGTGTCAGGATGGAGGTGCCAGGCTCCTGGTGGTGCCCAGTGATAGGAGAAGGAACAATGGGCACAAGCTGGAACCCAGGAGGTTTCACCTCAACATGAGGAGAAACTTCTTTGGTGTGAGAGTGCTGGAGCCCTGGAGCAGGCTGCCCAGAGAGGTTGTGGAGTCTCCTTCTCTGGAGATTTTCAAGACCCTTCTGGATGTGTTCCTGTGCAGCCTGCTTTAGGGGATCCTGCTCTGGCAGGGGGGTTGGACTGGCTGATCTCTGGAAGTCCCTTCCAACCCCTACCATCCTGTGAAAAAAAAAGACCAGAATCTGCACAGGAGGTGGAAGGGAGACTCTTGCCATGAGAACTGAGGGGTGAAGGAGAGGGCTGGTGGTGAGCACAGTGAGGGAAGCAAAATGGAGCAGCTGGAGCTAGACCAAGTGCTCAAAACCAGTCTCACAGACAGCACATTGCTTGATGTGCTGAAGCTGCTTACACTGGAATGGCCCTGACCATGTGGCAGAGGGATCTGGAATGAGAGGATCCACCAGTGACATTGGTGAGGGAACAGAGAGTCTGCTCAGCAAGTTTGCTGAGAACACCAAGCTGGGAGGCTTGGCTGATACAGCTGAAGGCTGTGCAGCCATNTTGGGCTCCCCAGTTCAGGAGGGACAGGGACCTGCTGGAGAGAGTCCTGCAGAGGGCTATGAGGATGATTAGGGGACTGGAGCACTGCCTGGGGAGGAGAGGCTGAAGGACCTGGGGCTGTTCAGTCTGGAGAAGAGAAGACTGAGAGGGAATTAAATACACATTTATAAATATCTGAGGGCTGGGGGTCAGGGGGGAGGGGACAGGGACAGGCTCTGCTCAGTTGCTCCCTGGGATAGGACAAGGAGCAATGGATGTAAGCTGCAGCACAGGAGGTTCCACCTCAACATGAGGAGGAACTTCTGCACTGTAAGGGTCACAGAGCCCTGGAGCAGGCTGCCCAGAGAGGTTGTGGAGTCTCCTGCTCTGGAGACTTTCCAGCCCCATCTGGATGTGTTCCTGTGTGACCTGTGCTGGATTCTATGGTCCTGCTCTGGCAGGGGGCTTGGACTGGATGATCTCCTTGGGTCCCTTCCAACCCCTGACATCCTCTGATCCTGTGATCTCTACCAGCTTCAAACCAGCCAAGGTTTTACTTCCAGGAGGCAGCTCAGGAGGGAGAGGCTCTGCTCAGAAGCAGCCCTGTCCACTGCTCTGTGTTTAACAGCTGAAAGTATTCCCACAGTTTTCATTACTGAGGACATCTGTTCCAGAGGTGTATTCATCACCTGCAGTCTTCCTAATCTGTGTCGCTTCTAACCGCAACGGCACGCCCGGGACGGCAGCAATAAAGCTTCATTCTCATGCAAATGTGAGGAGGGAGGGAGGAGAACAGCGATCAAGAGGCAGAAATACAGCGAGAATAGGGAAATGTTTATCAAGGCAATATTGCCCAAAGCTCTCTGCAGGGTCTTGATTGGTATTGAGAGTGAGGGAAGGGAAGAAAGGAAAGGCAGCAAGTGGATGTGGGCTGTATTTTAGACCCAGTTAAACAGATGCAGGGGGTGAAACACAGAGCTGTGGAATGCTGTGTCCAGAGCAGCTTCTTCACCATTCCAGATCAGGTTTGATAGGGTAGAAAATAGCAGCAGAGAAAGTGCACGTGGAGCAGGACCAAAGGCATGTTCTGAAGGCTGGGGTTGAGTGTTTGTGGATCCCAGAATCCCAGAATCAGCCAGCTTGGAAAAGACCTTTGAGATCATCAAGTCCAACCTATCACCCAATCACCTAACCCATGGCACCAAGTGCCTCATCCAGGCTTTCTTTAAACACTTCCAGGGATGGTGACTCCACCACCTCCCTGGGCAGCACATCCCAATGGCCAATCTCTCTTTCTGGGAAGAATTTCTTCCTCACATCCAGCCCAAACCTCCCCTGGAGCAGCCTGAGACTGTGTCCTCTCCTTCTGTCACTGCTTGCCTGGGAGAAGAGACCAACCCCCACCTGGCTACAACCTCTCTTCAGGTAGTTGAAGAGATCAATAAGGTCTCCCTTGAGACTTCTCTTCCTTTAGGCAGCATGCCTTGAGATTAATTTTTCCTGTGCTCTACAGTCCTCCAAGATTTCTGCTGTGGAAGGATTAGAAATGAGTTCAGCATTGCACTTCCCACAAGGGATGTGGAAAGCTGATAGAGCAGTTGGACTTCTCCACTTTCCATGGAACAGCAGCACTGAAATGAGCAGCTACAGATACCAGAGGGAGTGGAGCTGCCTCTTCTCCTTGCCTACAAGCTCTGCCTGCTCTCCTTCCTCTCAGGAAAAGTTTCTTGTCCCCTGTGAAGTCTTTTCAGTGTCTTGCAAATCACTTCAGAAAGCAATTTGTAGGCTGAGCTATTCTGATGTTGCAGATAAATATTAAAGACAGCACAGATGGAATTTCCATGTGACTTCATGCAAGTCATCTCCCTCCTTCCCTTCCTGAAGAGCTTAAGTGAATTCTCCTGGAAGCAGGAGAAAGCGAAGGAATGATAACAAATCAAGAGCCTTGGAGAGAGCCTGCAGCTGCCTGCTGCTCCAGTTAGCAGCCTAAGGTGTGTGGGATGTGTGAGTTCTTGTGTTTGACTTTGACTTCAGACTGCTGGAGCAGGTCCAGAGGAGGCCACAAAGATGATCAGAGGGCTGGAGAAGCTCCCCTGTGGGGACAGGCTGAGAGAGTTGGGGCTGTTCAGTCTGGGGAAGAGAAGGCTCCAGGCAGACCTCAGAGCAGCCTTCCAGTATCTGAAGGGGCCACAGGAGAGTTGGGGAGGGACTTTTGACAGGGGCTGGGAGTGCCAGGATGAGGAACAATGGCTTTGAGCTGGGAGAGGGGAGATTGAGAGTGGAGATGAGGAGGAAATTTTTGAGTGAGGGAGGGGAGACACTGGCACAGGTTGCCCAGGGAGGCTGTGGCTGTCCCCTCCCTGGAGGTGTTCAAGGCCAGGCTGGATGAGGCTTTGAGCAACCTGGACTGGTGGGAGGTGTCCCTGCCCGTGGCAGGGGGTTGGAACTGGCTGATCATTGAGATCCCTTCCAACCCAACCCCTTCTGTGAATCTGTGAATTGATGACTTTGCACACACCACTGCACTCCCACCCAGGGCAGCAGTAATTGGGCTGCTCTTGACCAAGCCTCAGGCAGTGCTGCCTTCCCTCACCAAGGCTTGCTAGAAGCAGAGGTATGCAGGGAGCCACCCAAGTCCACTGCTTAATGATGAAGACACCAGAAATAACAACAGAAAAACAGGAGGGAGGAGGCCTTCAGGCAAGACTTCAGGTGCCCAGGGCAGGACTCATGCCTTCAACCTCAGATCTTTGTAGACATCTGCATTCCAGTTTGGTGTAAGGATTTGGCCTTAGGACATGAAGAAATTTGCCATACATGCAGCTTCCTTTCCTCTCCTCTCCTAAATATCTATTTCTGTGCACTCACAGCCCCCCACCAGCTTGTCTTGCCCCGAGGTAGCTCCTGACACAAGCTCCCAACCCTGCTGCTGAGCACTCCAACAGCCACCTCCCAGCTTCTTTGTTCAGCTGGAGGTTTTGCTCCCAGTATTTCTACAAAATCAGCTCATGCATGCTCAGAACTTATTTATTTAGTGCCTCCTGCTCTGTGTGTCAGCAAAGTGAGTTCTTTGAAGGCTCTATAGATTTTTCTCTTGTGCTCTGGTTTGTGGTTTGGTGTGGGTTTTTTTTTTTTCCTCAGTCCTGAACTTAAGGGCTTTGGGGAGGGAGGGAATGCCTATTTCCTTGGATTTTTTAAAGAGAACTTGCTGGAGAGCTTTGTGTGTTAATAAATCTGTGCTGAGAGGCAGGCAGCCCCATAGGTGCTCAGCTCTAGCTCAGTGAAATCATAGAATCATGGAATTGTTAGGGTTGGAAGGAACCTTAAGGCTCAGCCAGTTCCAACACCCCTGCCATGGGCAGGGACACCTCACACCACAGCAGGTTGCTCACAGCCACCTCCAGCCTGGCTGCAAAAACCTCCAGGGATGAGGCTTCCACCACCTCCCTGGGCAACCTCTGCCAGTGTCTCATCACCCTCCTGGGGAAGATTTTCTTCCTGACATCCATTCTCAATCTATCCACTTCTAGTTTTGCTCCATCCTCCCCAGTCCTATCACTCCCTGACACTCTAAAAAGCCTCTCCCCATATTTCCTGTAACCCCCTTCAGATCCTGGAAGGCCACAAGAAGGTCTCCTTGGAGCCTTCTCTTTCCAAGACTGCACAACCTCAACTCTCTCAGTCTGTCTCCATAGTAGAGCAGCTCCAGCCCTCTGCTCATCCTTGTGGCCCTTCTCTGGACACATAAAGGCAGCATTAGAAAGGCAAGAGGCAGGGTGGCTGTGGAAAGAAGGTGGAGATCCCTGTCCTCTTCCAGCCCTTCTTTTTGCTGCAGACTGTCAGCAGCCCTGGCCTCATCTCAGGCTGTGTGGGGCTCTGAGCAACTTGCTCTAGCTGGAGCTGTCCCTGCTTGCTGTGGGGAGCTTGGACTAGATGAGCTTTAAGAGTCCCTTCCAACTTAAAGCCTGCTATGATTCTAGGATTCTGGAATTCTAGGATTCTATGACTCAAAGATTCTAGGATCCTAAGATTCTAGGATTCTAACATTCTAGGATTCTTACATTCTAGGATTCTAGGATTCTAGGATTCTATGACTCAGATTCTAGGATTCTAAGATTCTAGGATTTTAAGATTCTAAGAATATGGGATTCTAATATTCTAATATTCTAGGATTCCAGATCCTAACATTCTAGGATTCCAATATTCTAGGATTCTATGATTCTAGGATCTTAAGATTCTGGGATTCTAAGATTGTAGAATTCTATGATTCTAGGATCCTAAGATTCTAGGATTCTAGGATTCTAATATTCTGTGATTCTAGGATTCTAAGATCCTAAGATTTTGTGATTCTAGGATTCTAAGATTCCAGGATCCTAAGATTCTAAGATTCTATGATTCTAAAATTCTAATGTTCTATGATTCTAGGATCCTAAGATTCTAGGATTCTAGGATTCTAATATTATAATATTCTGTGATTCTAGGATTCTAGGATCCTAAGATTCTGGGATTCTAGGATTCTAAGATTCTAATATTCTATGATTCTAGGATCCTAAGATTCTAGGATTCTAAGACTGTGGGATTCTAGGATTCTAGGATTCTAAGATTCTGTGATTCTAGGATTCGAGGATCTGAAGACTCAACCACTGCCTTCTAAGGATGGTTATCAATAAGTCCTTTCATCAAGCAGACTTTCCTGCAAGCTTCTTTTGGTACTGGAGCTGTGCTGTGCAGCAGGATGAGTGCAGGCAGAGATGTTTGTGTGCTTGCCTGAAGCTCAGGGCAGAGCCAAGTGGCTTTAAACCACTCTGCCTCTCATTGCTGGGTCATTGCAAACATATTTGAGAGCTGGGTACATAAATGCAAAGCCCAACCTAATTTGTGCTGGACTAAGGAATAAGCAATTGACTCTCTTGTAACTGAGCTTGGGCTCTCAAGTAATCAGGGAGGCAATGCTGCTCCTGGTTAATGAGGGCCTGCAGGGAAGGCAGTGGGAGCTTGGCCTTAGTTTTTCAGGGCTGGGCTCTCCTTGATACATTTCTCCTCCATCTCTGCACAGGGATCTCCTGGCACAACCTCTTTGGTGTCAAGCTTAAGTTACCATTCTTGGCTTTATGGGTCTGTGAGACCCTCTGGAGGCTCACAGGATCATTAGAGCTGGAAAAAGACCTTTAAGATCATCAAGTCCAACCATTATCTAACTCTGCCAAAGCCACTACTGCACTGCTAGCACCATGTCTAGACAGCTTTTAAATGCATCCAGGGGTGGGGATTCAACCACTTCCCTGGGTGACCTGTTCCAGTTTTTGACAACCCATTTGGTACAGAAGTATTTCCTAAACCTACCTGGGGTAATCTGAAGCCATTGTGATGTGTGAGAGGAGGCCAAGCCCCACCTCACTCCAGCCTCCTTTCAGGGAGCTGTAGAGAGCAATGAGGTCTACCCTCAGCCTCCTTTTCCCCAGCTCCCTCAGCTGCTCCTCCTCAGCCCTGTTCTCCAGACCCTTCCCCAGCTTTTTTGCCCTTTTCTGGACCTGCTCCAGCCCCTCAGAGTCCTTCTGGGAGTGAGGAGCCCAAGACTGAACCCAGGATTCAAGGTGCAGCCTCAGCAGGAGGACAATCACCTCTCTACTCCTTCTGGCCACCCTATGCCTGATGCAAGCCATCACCTCTCATTCCCTTTAGATAACTCCAGTGCCCTCTGGAGACCTGTTCACAATGCCTCACCACCCATGGGGTTCAGCCAGGGGTTTTGTGCTGCTTCATTCTGCTGTTCCTTAACACCTGACAGAAGCTCAGTGCAGAGCCTTCAGAGCATTCCCCAAACCTGACTCTCCTCAATCTTATGGAGACAAACTGAGAGAGTTGGGGTTATTCAGCATGGAAAAGAGAAGGCTCCAAGGAGACCTTCTTGTGACCTT
This sequence comes from Indicator maculatus, assembly GCA_013399975.1. Classification (NCBI taxonomy): domain Eukaryota; kingdom Metazoa; phylum Chordata; class Aves; order Piciformes; family Indicatoridae; genus Indicator; species Indicator maculatus. The sequence goes on from VXBD01001571.1 coordinate 37,458, forward strand.
TCAGGATCTGAAGGAGGCTACAAGAAAGCTGAGGAGGGACTTTTAAGGGTGTCAGGGAGTGATTGGACTGAAGGGAATGGAACAAAACTAGAAGTGGGGATGTTAGGAAGAAATTCTTCTCCATGAGGGTGGTGAGACACTGGCACAGGTTGCCAAGGGAGGTGGTGGAAGCCTCATCCCTGGAGGTTTTTGCAGCCAGGCTGGAGGTGGCTGTGAGCAACCTGCTGTGGTGTGAGGTGTTCTTGCCCATGGCAGGGGTGTTGGAACTGGCTGAGCCTTGAGGTCCCTTCCAACCCTGACAATTCTGTGATTTCCCTGGCATCTGAGCAACCACTTGCCAGCAGTTCCTAGCCAGCAGACACCAATCACTGCCATGCTCACTCTGCTTTCCCCTCCCCAGAGCCAGCTGTTGGCCTTGCTGCAAAACCTCTCCATCTTTTCATCCTTCTTCTGTGCTTTGTAGAGCACCTGGCACAGTTGGGTCATAGACTCAGAGTCTTTGATCATATAAATAAGCAGTAATGACCCTAACTATAGCTACAAGCTGCAAGTTGGTTTTGCCTGCCTGCCTGGCAGCTCAGTCCCACTGCCTTGGGCCTCATTCTTTCTGAGCACAGGCAGCTTGCTGGTCCAACCCCAGGTATTGATCACAAGTCTCTTCTCTATTGGATTTCTCTCCAGGCAAACAAATGAATTAGATTCTCTAGCAAAACAACCCAGCCCAGCAGCAGAGAGAGGCTCTCCAGGCAAAGATCTTTCTCTGTTGCTTGTAGCAAGCAAACAAAACTGTGAATCTTTGGTGTTTGGTAGAAAAAAAAAAACTGAAAGAAAAAGTATAAAGAAGAAAGAAAGAGAGAAAGAGAGCAAGAAAGAAAGAAAGAAAGAGAAAGAAAGAG
>VXBD01001573.1:0-14970 GCA_013399975.1 Indicator maculatus
TTGGACTGGATGATCACTGGAGGTCCCTTCCCAACCTCTAACAGTCTGTGATTATAGTGGTCTATGAAGGTCTAAAAAGTCCTATTTTAAGCATTCATCTGCTCTCCTCAGCAGCAAAAGGAAACACTGAGTAAATTGTGAGATCTAATTGCTGCCTTGGTTGTTTGCAAACTTCAAACAGGTGAAGGAAAATGACAGAACTTAAAACAGGACCTAGAAATTGATTCAGTCAAGGGATTCCAGGTTCCTTAAAAAAAAAAATAAAAACACAATAAACAAGCAGTGTAAAACAACTTAATGCAAACATTTGACTGCAAATTCATCTTTAAACCTGTTGGTTGTTATTCCTCCTGTTGCTTCAGAGAAAGCTAGGGGGGAAAAAAAATATGTACTAGACTGTTTTATTGACTTGGTTATCCTTCCTGGCTTCAAACTCCCTGAAGCACTGCTAAAGGTCAAGGGGTTTGAGAGTGAAATGCAATCCCTTCATCTGGAGCACAGTAGCTGCCAGTGCAATCATAGCAGTGAATACTGGATGGCTTCATAACTGAAGAGCAGAGCAAGGATGATGAACAAGAGAAATGCTTCTCTGAATGGATTCTGGTACTTGAGATTCTAGCAGCTGGTGCCTGATGGCTCAAGCTTGTTGTTATTTCACTCTTTAGAAGCTCAATGGGCATAGCAAATGGGTGAATGTGGACAGGGGAGAGAAAAATTGTTAAATGCCTTTCTGATGTGGTCCAGCTCTTGCACAAGGAGCTGGGAACTACCTCTAGTGTGATAAAACACAGATATTACATGAATGTTGGATGAGCAGTTAGGGATGGCCTTACTGCAGGCATGCAGTGAGGTTGCTCAGGGGTCTGAAGAATAAGAATCCACTTGCTCTGAAGCCTTGCTGGGGCAAAGCAACCTCACCACCACCTCTCTGCTAAAGGAGTCATGCTCACAGTTGTTGCCAGCAAGTCAGGGGCTGCAGATGTGCACTGCAGAATTGTTAGTGCTTCACTTGCCTGNCAAACCTTCCCTGCTGCAGCTTGAGACTGTGTCCTCTCCTTCTGTCCCTGCTTGCCTGGGAGAAGAGCCCAACCCCCACCTGGCTACAACCTCCCTTCAGGGAGTTGTAGAGAGCAAGAAGGTCTCCCCTGAGCCTCCTCTTCTCCAGGCTAAACACCCCCAGCTCCCTCAGCCTCTCCTCACAGGGCTGTGCTCCAGACCCCTCCCCAGCCTTGCTGCCCTTCTCTGGACACCTTCCAGCATCTCAACATCTTTCTGAAACTGAGGAGCCCAGAACTGGACACAGCACTCCAGGTGTGACCTAAGCAGTGCTGAGCACAGGGCAGGATGACTTCCCTGCTCCTGCTGGCCACACTCTTGCTGATGCAGGCCAGGATGCCATTGGCCTTCTTGGCCACCTGGGCACACTGCTGGCTCCTCTTCAGCCAGCTGTTGACCACTACCCCCAAGTTCCTTTCTTTCAATTTCTTTTTAAGCAAAACTTGCAGTCACAGATGAGTTAAAGTTCTTTAAAGCAGATATTTCCTACTTTGATTATAGTTTAGATGGATTGTGCAGGTCATGAAGATACCCTAAAATTTAGACTCTATTTATATCAGGGTTCATTTTTTCCTGTTCACTGCTGCCCCTGGCTCCAGTTCCTTCACAGCTTCACGTTGCTTTCCCATCAGGGGGAAGGAAAGGGGAAATAAAAGAAAGGTCAATTTGGGTCATGAGATAATCATTTAGGGAAATAAATAAATAAATAAATAAATAAATGCTGGTCTTAGAGGTCTGTCTCACGCTAGAACTCCATTTTTATCACGGCTACAGAGTGAAATATCTTATTTTCACAGAATCCCAGAATGTTAGAGGCTGGAAAGGACCTTGAAAACTCATCCAGTCCAACCCCCCTGCCAGAGCAGCAGCACCTAGAGCAGGTCACACAGGAACACATCCAGGTGGGTTTGAATATCTCCAGAGAGGGAGACTCCACAACCCCCCTGGGCAGCCTCTTCCAGGGCTCTGTCACCTTCACAGGGAAAGAATTTTTCCTCCTGTTTCCATGGAACTTCCTCTGCCTCAACTCCCACCACTGCCCCTTGTGCTGGCATTGGGCATCCCCCAGCAGAGCCTGGCTCCAGCCTCTGGGCACTCCCCCTGCACATCTTCAGCACCAGCAATGAGGTCACCTCTCAGGCTCCTCCTCTCCAAGCTCCAGAGCCCTCAGCTCCCTCAGGCTCTCCTCAGCAGGAAGATCTTCCACTGCCTTCAGCATCTTTGTGGCTCTGTGCTGGACTCTCTCAAGCACTTCCCTGAGGTCCTTCCTGAACTGAGTGGCCCAGAACTGGATACANAACATGAGGGGCCCAGAACTGGACACAATCTTCCAGATGTGGCCTCAGCAGGGCAGAGTAGAGGGGAAGGGGAACCTCTCTGACCTACTAACCACAGCCCTTCTAATCCACCCCAGGCTGCCCTTGGCCTTCTTGGCCACCAGAGCACATTGCTGGCTCATGGGCAACCTCCCATCCACCCCCAGGTCCTTTTCTCCTTCCCTACTCTGCAGCAGCTCAGTCCCCAACCTCTCCTGCTCCATGAGGTTGTTCTTTCCCAGGTGCAAGTCTCTCCCTTTGCCCTTGTTGAATTCCATTCCATTTCTCCCTGCCCAGCTCTCATCCCCAGTCTGACTGCTGATGCTTTCCTGCTGTGTTGTGTTTCCTTGCACAGTGCTCATCTCTGTTGGTCTTACCCACACTTAACAGCTGAGGTGTTCCTTTTAGGGCTGAACCAAGTACCTCCAGCAGGGAGATGGAATACATTTTCCCATGCTCTGAAATGCAAGTTTCTGGTAGGAAAGAGCAAGAAGTGATCAATTTTAGAGTGAAGGAAGTGTCAGGATCCTCTTCTCTCCAGCTGCTGTACAGAAGGCTGAGAATGCTTTGCTTGCTGGGTCTGAGCACACATCTCTGTGCTTTGTAAAACCTTAGTCAAGTCTGCAGGCTTGTGAAGCTGTAAAACAGGCAGGTGGTGCTCCTAGATAACTTCAGGAGGATATGCTCAGCCTTTAGACTCAAGGCTGATGACCTGTAGGCTCCCTAAATGACACAGATCTACACAGCAATGATCTGAAATGTATTTCTGTGACACAGGGCTACTCTTAGCTCATGTGAAAGCATCAGAAAATATCTAAACCTTCAAGAAACAGGGTCTTATAAATGGTGGTCTCTTCTTCTGGCTTCCTTCTGTGCTCTTTTTCTATGTGCCATTTACTTCATAGGTACTAGGAGCATGAGATAAGTTGTATCACATCAAACCAAAGACCCATTTAGAATCAGAGAACTGTCAGGGTTGGAAGGGAACTCAAGGCTCAGCCAGTTCCAAGCCCCCTGCCATGGGCAGGGACACCTCACACTACAGCAGGTTGCTCACAGCCACATCCAGCCTGGCTGCAAAAACCTCCAGGCAGGAGGCTTCCACCACCTCCCTGGGCAACCTCTGCCAGTCTCTCACCACCCTCATGGGGAACTTCTTCCTCACATCCCATCTGAATCTTCCCATTTCTACTTTTGCTCCATTCCCCCCAGTCCTATCCGTCCCTGACACCCTCAAAAGTCCCTCCCCAGCTTTCCTGGAGCCCCCTTCAGATCCTGGAACACCACAAGAAGGTCTCCTCAGAGCCTTCTCCTCTCCAGACTGCACAACCCCAACTCTCTCAGGCTGTCTCCAGAGCAGAGCAGCTCCAGCCCTCTGCTCATCCTCATGGCTCTTCTCTGGACACCTTTCAGCCCCTCCAGATCCTTCCTGGAACAGAGGCTCCAGAATTGGACCCAGAGCTCCAGGTGGGATCTCAGCAGAGTGGACTAGAAGGGAAGAATCTCCACACCTCAGCTCAGTGACCTCTTTCTATCCCCTTTCTGTTTGCCCCTGCCCAGTGATGGATGCTGGAGCAAAAACTGCTTGGGACCAGCAGTGCTGTTCTGTCAGAGGTTCCTCTCCTGCTCTGGCCCTACAGCAAGTCATGGCTAAAAGGTTTTCTGTGCTAAAGGTTTTCTGTGCTAAAGGTTTTCTGTGCTAAAAGGTTTCCTGTGCTAATGGTGGTCTCCTTAAAACTGAATAGTGTTTAAGAGGAATTATCCACCCCAAGGAAGGGGATTCTGCCCCTCTGCTTTGTTCTCATGAGACCTTAGCTGGAGGACTGTGTCCACTTCTGGTGCCCACAGCCTAAGGAGGACATGGACCTGCTGGAGTGGGTCCAGAGGAGGGCCCCCAAGATGATCAGAGGGCTGGAGCACCTCTCCTGTGAAGACAGGCTGAAAGAATTGGGACTGTTCAGCCTGGAGAGGAGAAGGCTCTGGTGTGACAGCTGCATTTCAATATCTGAAGGGGACCTACAGGAAGGGACTGTTGAGAAGAGTTTGTAGTGATAGGAGCAGTGGTTTGAAACTGGAGCAGGGAAGATTTAGGTTGGACACAAGGAAGAAGTTCTTGGCTGTGAGAGTGGTGAAATATTGGAACAGGCTGCCCAGGGATGTGGTTGAGGCTCCAGCCCTGGAGTCATTCAAGATTGGTCTTGATGTGGCCCTGGGCAACCTGATCTTGTTGGAGGTGTCCCTGCTGACTTCAGGCAGGGTTGGCCAAAATGACTTTTGGGGGTCCCTTCCAAGCCCATGCAATCTGTGAAGATGTGACTGTTTCCAAGGGCTTGTAGTGATAGGATGAGAGGGGATGGATTGAAGCTTGAGGAGAGCAGATTTAGACTGGAGATTAGAAAGAAATTCTTCACAGTGAGGGTGGTGAGATACTAGAAGAGGTTATCCAGGGTTATCCATGGATGTCCCCTCCCTGGAGGGGTTCAAGGCCAGGTTGGATGGGACCTTGAGCAGCCTGGTCTACTGGAAGGGGGAGCTGGAAGTAGATGATATTTAAGGTTTCTTCTGCCCTAAGCCATTCAAAGAATCTATAGTCTGTTGGAAAGGGTCTAGAGAAGGGCCACAAACATGATCTGAGGGCTGGAGCACCTCTTCTATGAATACAGGCTCAAGGACTTGAGTCTCTTCAGCCTGGAGAAGAGAAAGCTCTAGGGAGACCTTCTAGGAACCTTCCAGTACCTAAAAGGAAGCCTACAGGAAAACTGGGGAGGGACTTCTTTAAGGGACTGTGGTGACAGGACAAGGGGCAATGGTTTTAAAGTAGAGCAGAGTAGATTTAGGTTAGACATTAGGAAGAAGCTCTTTATTATGAGGCTGGTGAGACACTGGAGCAGGCTGCTCAGAGAAGCCTCATGCCTAGAAGTGTTTAAGACATGGCTGGATGAGACTTGGAGCAACCTTGGTCTGGTGGGGAGGTGTATCTGCCCATGGCAGGGGGGTTGGAACTAGATGCTCTTTTGGCTCCCTTCCAACTCAGATTCCCTTTTGTGGATCACAGTTGTTCCAACCAACAGCTTCCTGCCAGCAGAAGCTCTTCTGTCTTTCCATGCTGTAGAAATTCAGATCCAAACTGCCTTTGCTTCCCTGGGGATTAGCTCTTTCAGAGGATGAAGAGCAAACTTCACCAAGCTATGAAGTTACAGCATCATTTGCTGCCTTTGATTGTTTTGCAGCATCCTGCCCTGTCCTGTTCCTTCCCCTCACACCCCAGCCCTCCCCTTTGCTTTCTTTACTTTCATCTTCTCCTGTCTGCTGCTTGAAATCAGCACAGTATCTTAGCAAGTGTCCACATCTTGGGACATTTATCTTTGCATCTTCTTCCTTGAAGTCATGAAGTTATTCCCTGGCCACCTCATCTTAACAATATCTCTAATGCCAGGGGGGGAAGACTGTGAAAAATGAAGCTCTTGTATCAACACTGCCTTCTTATAAAGCCACTGGATAGGATCTTAATAGCTTTTTAACTAGTGACCCAGCTGTACACAGCCCTTGCTTTTACCTGCACAGGCTCACAGGATGAGAGGGGTTGGAAGGAACCTCTGGAGATCATCCAGTCCAACCCTCCTGCCAGAGCAGGAGCAGAGAATCCAGCACAGGTCACACAGGAACACATCCAGATGGGGCTGGAAAAGCTCCAGAGAAGGAGACTCCACAAACTCTCTGGCCAGCCTGTTCCAGTGCTCTGTCNGCAGCCAGGCTGGATGTGGCTGTGAGCAACCTGCTGTAGTGTGAGGTGTCCCTGCCCATGGCAGGGGGCTTGGAACTGGCTGAGCCTTGAGGTCCCTTCCAGCCCTGACAGTTCTATGATTCTGTATGTGTTTGCCTTCTCTAATTAGGTATGGAAGGTAGTCAAAAAAAGGAAAAAAGAAGAAAAAAAGAAATAATGAGTAAAATAATAGTTGTAGCAGAACCTCCAGAAAGGGTGGAGGTGCCAACATTAAGTCTACATTCAGTCTGGAGAAGAGGAGGCTGAGTGAGACCTCATTGCTCTCTGCAGCTCCCTGAAGGGAGGTTGGAGCCAGGAGGGGACAGCCTCTGCTACTTGGTGGCAAGAGACAGGAGCAGAGGAAATGGTTCCAAGCTTCATCCAGGCTCTCAGACATTGGATTGGTCTGCTCAGGGCAGTGCTGGAGTCACCATCCCTGGAGGTGTTCAAGCAGCCTTGGAGCTGTGCTTAGGGACATGGTTTGGTGCTGACCCTTCAGTGCTGGATCCAAGGTTGGACTGGATGAGCTTGGAGGTCACTTCCAACTGGATGCTTTCTGTGATTAAACTCCCAGAGTGTCTTTAATTTTTCCATGTAGTTGTTCCAGAGGTATTTAGAGTAGAGCAAGACCAAGTTCTCTGTTATGGAGTCAGGAAGCAAGGCAATTAATTTTGTATCTAGGAAACCAGCTGTCAAAGTGTGTTGGGTTTTTATTTGCTTGTTTGGTTGTTTGGAATTTTTTTTGTGGTTGTTTGGAGGTTTTTGTTGTTGTTTGGAGGATTTTTTTTTTGTTGGTTGGAGGTTTTGTTTGTTTGTTTGTTTGGAGGATTTTTTTGTTGTTGGATGGAGGTTTGGGGTTTTTTTGGTTGTTTGGAGGATTTTTTTGTTGTTGGTTGGAGGGTTTTGGGGTTTTTTTTTGTTGTTTGGAGGATTTTTTTTTTGTTGGTTGGAGGTTTTGTTTGTTTGTTTGTTTGGAGGATTTTTTTGTTGTTGGATGGAGGTTTGGGGTTTTTTTGGTTGTTTGGAGGATTTTTTTTTTGTTGGTTGGAGGGTTGGTGTTTTTTTGGAGGGTTTTTTTGTTTGTTTGGGGTTTTTTTTGCTGCAGTGTATGATTTGATGTTTAACATTTGATGAAACAGAAGTATGGCTCTTTCAGGCTCTACCCAAGAGTGGTATCTTTTAATGCCCCTAACAGATGCTTCTATCTCAATGCAAAAACAGAAATACACTTAAAAGGACTTGGAAAGCCCTGAATTTCCTAACCTTTCATTACTTCCACTGAAGGAAGCTGTAGTTGTGCTTTTACAGCTCCTGCCTCTGCCTTTGAAGGTGGCAAGGAGAGGAAAGAGGGAGTACAAGCTTCCTCTCTCTCTTCATAAACATGACAAAGGGGAAGATTAACCTAAAGTGGTGTTTTGCAATCATAACAATCTGCAATAAGAGCAAAGCAGAGTTGTGTCTCTTACTGCAAATGTCAGAGACAGATTATCCTGGAATAACACTGCCTGATAGTTCACAATTGGCATTTGATAGTTTAAATGAGGGAAAAAGGAAACAGCACAGTTTGAGCTACTGGCACCCTCTGGCTTATCTTACTTGCTGGCTAGAGCTGGAAGCAAAAGAGCAATTTCCAGGTCCTCTATTTCACCTCTGGCTGTGTTGTTGTGTGACTGAGATGTCTTGGAGGAGAGAGAGGCTCTGCCAGAGGCTGTGATGGGCTGAGCTTTCCTCCTTTCTGAGTAAAGCTCTGCTCTGCTCAGAATCACAGAAGGATTCAGGTTGGCAAAGACCCTCAGGATCACCAAGTCCAGATACTCAACTGAGTTGAAAATGAAAGCCAAGGTTCAGCTCTTGACTACTACACAGTCAGAATCAGCCCCTACCTGGCCTGCAGCAACCTGAGCACATCAAGGCAAGCTCAGAATTATTGTTGCCTGTGCTAGGGATGAGGGAGAACATAAATAGTCTTCACATGCCCAGGTTTCACAGAATCACAGAAACAGTCAGGTTGGAAAAGCCCCTCAGGATCACAAAAAAGCCCCTCAGGATCACCAAGTCCAACCCACAACCCTACTCTGCAAGGCTCACCCCTAAACCACAGCCCCAAGCTCCACAGCCAAACCACCTTCAAACACAGCCAGGCTTGGGGACTCCACCACCTCCCTGCCCAGCACATCCCAATCCCTGACCACTCTTGAGGGGAAAAAATTCTTCCTCCTGTCCAGCCTGACCCTGCCCTGCTGCAGCTTGAGGCTGTTCCCTTTTGTTCTCTGGCTCATGAGCTGTGAGAAGAGAGCAGCACCAACCTCTGCACAACCTCCTTTCAGGGAGCTGCAGAGAGCCAGGAGGTCTCCCCTCAGCCTCCTCTGCTTCACACTAACCATCCCCAGCTCCTTCACTTGCTCTTCATCACATTTCTTCTCCAGGCCCTTCCCAGCTTCCTTGCCCTCCTCTGCACTCCCTCCAGCACCTCCACATCTCTCTTGGACTGAGGTGCCCCAAACTGGACACAACACTCCAGGTGTGGCCTCCCCAGAGCTGAGTCCCAGGGGACTCACCCAAGGGCACTGTGGCTCTTCAGCATAAGGCTCCCCTGTGCCTGGCAGACTAAGAGGTTCTTAGGACCATACCTGACCATTGGAAACATTGTCCTGGCTTGTCCCAAGAATAATGAAGAGGATTAAGTAGATTTGGAGCTCCTTTTAAGAATACCTGGATGTCTTCAGGTTCAATGGCCTTGAGAATATTTTGGCCTCACCCAAAATCTCTCTTCAGCATGTTGGTAACAAGATGCTTGCTTATTTCTGCAATGGTTGTGTGCAATGGCAGCTTCTTTGTATGACCTGCTGGGAATGAGCCAGCCTGTTGCAGCTGTTGCTTCAGAGGGCCACATGCACTGCAGGACTGCTTCTCCTTCCAGTGGTCATCTCATGGTGAATGCAGCATCTGCTTCCAAGGAGTCCTACTGCCAGATTCCAAACAGGGCTGAGATGTCACCTGTGATTAATAATTGTGCCTTAAGCCTACAGTGAATCAGAATGCATGGGAATTGCAAGCTAGGGGTGTCACAGAATCACAGGGGGTGGAAGGGACCTCCAAAGCTCATCCAGTCCAACCCCCCTGCCAGAGCAGCAGCACCTAGAGCAGCTCACACAGGAACACATCCAGGTGGGGTTGGAATATCTCCAGAGAGGGAGACTCCACAACCCCCCTGGGCAGCCTATTCCAGGGCTCTCTCACCCTCACAGTGAGAAAGATTTCCCTCATGCTCATGTTGAACCTGGGTGTGTTCCTGTGTGACCTACTCTAGGTGATTCACATGGAACCTTCTATGCTCCAGCTTGCACTCACTGCCTCTTGTCCTGTCATTGGACATCACCCAACAGAGCCTGGCTCCAGCCTTCTGGCACTGCCCTGTAAATGTTTTTGAGGTCACCTCTCAGGCTTCCCTTCTCCAAGCTACAGAGCCCTCAGCTCCCTCAGGCTCTCCTCAGCAGGAAGGTGTTCCTCTCCCTTAATCATCTTTGTGGTTCTGTGCTGGACTCTTCCAAGCAGTTCCCTGAGGTCCTTCTTGAACTGAGGGGCCCAGAATTGGGCACAATATTCCAGATGCAGCCTCAGCAGGGCAGAGGAGAGGGGGAAGAGAACCTCTCTTGACCTACTAACCACAGCATCCTCTTCATGTAGAGCCTTACCTCTGTAAAAATTGCTTTGAAGCTTCAAGTTACATCTTCCTCACAAGGAAGATGTTCCACTCCCTACATCACCTTCATGGTTCTGTGCTGGACTCCTTCAAGCAGTTCCCTGAGGTCCTTCTTGAACTGAGGGGCCCAGAATTGGGCACAATCTTCCAGATGTGGCCTCAGTAGGGCAGAGGAGAGGGGAAGGAGAACTTCTTTTTATCCTCCTAACCACAGCATCCTCTTCATGTAGACCCTTACCTCTGTAAAAATTGCTTTAAAGTTTTGCTGACTGCTACTGGGTGATGCCTGAGAGGACAGGGGAATACTTTGCTAGAAGATGCTCATTTTCTCCAGGACTCTGTTTGAGTACAAATATTTTATTCCCAAAGTATTTCCTGTCAGAAAGAAAAGATGGTCAATGAATATTTTCCTTGTTTCAGTCACTTGCCTCATCCCCCCTACACACTTCTCACTGCATTGATGCTCATTAGCTTCCTGCCCATAGCAGGGTGTCATGGTTTGAGCCAGGTACCACAGAGCTGAGTCCTCCAGGAGGAGCAGAAAGGGCCAGGGAATGGAGTGGAAAATTGTAATTGTGTTACTCAGTTTCATATTTCTGCTATCTCTATAATTTAGCTGCAGAGTTGTTGTCTTCCTCTTTCTCTCCTTTCTTCTCCCTGGAAGCAGTGAGCTTCCCTTATCTGGTGTGGAAGGAGGATGGTTCCAGTCTTATCTGCAGCCTGACTAATTTTTTGCTGCTCAGTCTTGGCTTGTTTAGGTCTAATGCCAAGGACTAAGAGAAGGCACTTTCAGGCCTGGCCAGCCTGAGTCCAGCCTAGCAATGGCAGGGGGAAGAAAGAGCCCTGGGCAAGATGTTGAACCCCAGGTGGGGAGAGAAGGAGCAACTGAGGTCTGTGGGGAAAGGTTTGGGGGATTTTCCTACATCCTGTAGATTTCTTAGGTGTTAAGGATTCCTGTAATTGTATTTTCCTGTAGGTCTTTGCATGCAGTTTCTGTATTTCTCTGCAGTTCAGTCAGAGCCTCTTTATTTTCCTTCCTTTGGGGTTAAAATCATTTCTGTCATCTCTTTCAACTAAGACACAGGGATACTTGGGAAGTGTAAGTCAGAGAATCAGAGGATCAGAGGATCTGGAGAGCATCTCCTGCATCCCCACCGAGGCAGCTCAGGATTCCCACTGACAGGAGTGGGCTTGGAGTTTGGTGTTTGCTTCAGCAGCTTGCTGGACTCCAAATCATCCTCCACTGTGACCAACACAAACTCTTTGGGTACAAACAAACCTGAACAACCCACAGCTGATCCTGCACTGTTCTGCAGTGAGCAAGCAGAGCTGGGAAGATTGTAGAGCTACAGCTGACCTTAGATCACAGGATCAGAGGATCACAGGATCAGAGGATCACAGGATGCAAGGGGTTGGAATGAGATCATTGAGTCCAATTCCCCTGCCAGAGCAGGAGCAGAGAATCCAGCACAGGTCACACAGAAATGATCCAGACAGGGCTGGAAAAGCTCCAGAGAAGGAGACTCCACAACCTCTCTGGGCAGCCTGTTCCAGGGCTCTGGGACCCTCACAGTCAAGAAGTTCTTCCTCATGTTGAGGTGGAACCTCCTGTGCTGCACTTTCCATCCATTGCCTCTTGTCCTATCCTAGGGTACAAGGGAGCAGAGCCTGTTCCCTCCTCTTGACCCCCAGCCCTTAGCTATTGATAGACACTGATCAGATCCCCTCTCAGTCTTCTCTTCTGCAGACTAAGCTCTCAGCCTCTCCTCCCCAGGCAGTTCTCCAGTCCCTTCAGCATCCTTGGAGCCCTCCCTTGGATTCTCTCCAGCAGATCCCTGAACTGGGGAGCCCAGAACTGGATGTAATATTCCAGTCAACAGCATTGGGCTGAGCCTTGGTGTTTGCAGGTTGCTGTCATGTTTGTAGTTTGAGTCTGGGACAAGAGAACAATGGAGGAGGCAGCCACTGCCCAGGGCATGTTCTCTGCAGACAGGTTTTACAGCTAGCTTAAGTCTTTTGGCAAGAGAGTCGTTGAAAAGGAATAAGTAAGGCACAAGCAGTGACTGCAGCAGTAAATTTTCAGAGGAGGCAGCTTAGGAGATCCCTCCCGAGTCAACCAGTGCAGCAGTACTGTCGACTGAGGAGCAGTTTTGGAGGGCCTGTGTGGTCTGAACAGAAATATAACCCTGAAAGGTGGATCTAATGAGTTCAGTGGAACTGAGGAGGAGTGATTTAAGCAGGAGGCACATTGCTGTCCTTGTCTGAACAGCAAAGAGAACAGCAAAACCCAAGCTGCAGGGGGACAGGAAAGTGCAGTGCAGTTGCTCAAGGGGTGGCTGACCTATTTCAGGGTAAGGATGGAATAACCTGGCAAAAAAAAGAAGGGTTCTTGTGGCTGAGTGATGTATTCCTTCTGTTTGGAAAGCTGGTCAGAGAGGAAGGATAGCTCAGGGACACTGCTGGTGAGAGAGGAACCAATTCAAGGGCGTAGCAGATGATGGGAATGAGGGATGGTACCATCACTGCTGTGCATTGTTAGTGGCAAGGAGGACAGCTGGCAGAGCAGGAAAGAGACAGAAAACAGGGGTTCTTTGGTCTCTCTCTCTCTCTGTTTTGTTGTTTTTCCTTGCAATGAATTGATGAACTGCTCTGAAGGATTTGATCCAGTAAGGTGTTACACCAGTAACAAAATCTGTGCTGGGAAATGAGATGGAGTTTGGATCTGGCCAAAAAAAAAAAAACCAATCACAGAATGTGAGGGGCTGGAAGGGGCCCCAAAAANAATGTGAGGGGCTGGAAGGGACCTCAAAAGTTCATCCAGTCCAACCCCCCTGCCACAGCAGCATCACCTAGAGCAGGTCACTCAGGAACACATCCAGGTGGGGTTTGGAATATCTCCAGAGAGGGAGGCTCCACAACCTCCCTGGGTAGCCTCTTCCAGGCCTCTGTCACCCTCACAGGGGAAAAAATTTTCCTTCCATGTTTCCCTGGAACTTCCTCTGCCTCAGCTTCCACCCCTACCCCCTGTGCTGGCATTGGAGCCTGGCTCCATCCTCTTTGCACTCATTCTTTGCTTGGATCCTTTGCAGCTTCTGATCCTTTGCAGCATCATTAAGACACCTCTAGCAAACTCCTGAAACACCCTTAAAATGCACAGATGCGTCACATTTTTTTCACAGAATCAATAAATTAGGGGTTGGAAGGGACCTTGAAAGCTCATCCAGGTCAAATTCCCTGCCTGGGCAGGATCACCTAGAGCAGGTCATACAGGAATGCATCCAGGTGGGGTTGGAATGCTTCCAGAGAAGGAGACTCCACACCTCCCTCTCTGGGCAGCCTGCTCCAGGGCTCTGTCACCCTCCCAGTGAAGAATTTTTTCCTTATATTCACATGGAACCTTCTCAGCTCCAGCTTGCACCCACTGCCCCTTGTCCTATCATTGGGCATCACTGAAGAGAGCGTTTTGGAAGAAGCCAAAACTGTGAACTACTATAAGCAAAAACCATACAAGAAAGTGCTGTTGGGACAGGACAGAAGATGACAGATGAAGGAAAAAAAATATTAATGGAAAGTTATCTTTTTAATTAAAAATAAAATAAAACAAAACAGGAAAATCCCTTTTTTTTTGGTCATTTCTGGAAGATCAAATCACTCCCTGATCTCCCTACTTTTAATGCAGAAGCTCCTAACTGTGCCATGGAGCAGAGGAATGTTTTATAGAGGTCAGCAGATAAGACTAAAAGCAGGATAGGAAACCAAATTTTGTTGGGTTGGGGTTTTTTTGTTGTTATGTGTTTGCTTGTGGGGTTGGTCTGGTTTTGCTTGGATTTTTTTTTTTTTTTTGTGCCAGGTATAAACTGAAATCTGTGTTGTTAGTATATAGCATTTTATTGTGATGTGTTTTTATCAGGTAACTCCTTACAAGTCTGACTGGGATGTTTCCAGCTCTGCCTCTTAAATCACAGTCTCACAGGATAGCAGAGGATGGAAGGGACCTCCAGAGATCAGCCAGTCCAACCCCCCTGCCAGAGCAGCAGCACCCAGGGGAGTCTGCACAGGAATGCATCCAGCTGGGGTTGGAAAGGCTCCACAGAAGGAGACTCCACAACCTCTCTGGGCAGCCTGCTCCAGGGCTCTGTAAAGAAGTTTCACTCTAAAGAAGTTTCTCCTCATGTTGAGATAAAATCTTCTCTGTTCAAGTTTGTCTCCATTGTTCCTTGGCTTCTTGCTGTGCAGCACCCAGCAGAGCTTGGCCCCCTCCACTTGACCCCCAGCTCTTGATAGACATTGATCAGATCCCCTCTCAGCCTCCTCTTCTCCACACCAAACACCCCCAGCTCCCTCAGCCTCTCCTCATTGCTTTAAAGCAGCAAATGATAAATGAAGTTTGTAGGTAAGACTCATTTTCTACACAGACCAACCTGAAGCTGCTGTGTCAGGAAGAAAGGCAACAGCAAAGTTGTTTGGAAACCTGGACTTCCCTGAAAACCTCTGCCTGGTATGAGATAGTTGGATACAGGAGGAAATACAAAACTCTTTCTGTGAAAAGTTAGGCACAGGTGGGAATGATCATAGAATCCTAGAATCAGTCAGGGTTGGAAGGGACCTCAAGACTCAGCCAGTTTCAACCCCCCTGCCATGGGCAGGGACACCTCACACTGGATCAGGCTGGCCAGAGCCTCATCCAGCCTGGCTGCAAACACCTCCAGGGATGGGACCTCAACCACCTCCCTGGGCAACCCATTCCAGGCTCTCACCACTCTCATGGTGATAAGGGAGAAGGAATCATCAAAAGGCATCCACCACTGCCCACCTGGCTAAAACCTCTTTTCAGGTAACTTTAGAGCCTTTAGGTAGTTGTAGAGGAGGTCACTATCCAAAAGGCTTCAGGTTGTATACATAATCCAGCACAGGTCACACAGGAACACATCCAGACAGGGCTGCAAAGGCTCCAGACAAGGAGACTCCACAACCTCTCTGGGCAGCCTGTTCCAGTGCTCTGTCACCCTCACAGTCAAGAAGTTCCTCCTCATGTTGAGGTGGAACCTCCTGTGCTGCAGTTTCCATCCATTGCCCCTTGTCCTATCTCAGGGTGCAACTGAGCAGAGCCTGTCCCTGTCCCTTCCTTCCTG
>VXBD01001577.1:0-29423 GCA_013399975.1 Indicator maculatus
ACCTACCTGAAAGACCAGAGGTGGGTAGTAGTCTGAAGGACTCAAGAGGTTGGTAATTTTACCTGCAATGTCCCTTACCTGGGCAGCAGACCTCTCTATGAAGTGGGTTTGGTCTGCCTATTGGGCTCTCTGCTCCCTTCCAGTAGGGAGTCTCCTATAACAATGACCCTTCAAGGTTTCTTTTCAGGATTAGTTTTGATGGCTAGCCTGAGGCAACCTGTCATTGGTGCAGCTTCTGAACTTCTTGAGTCCTCATCCTTGTCGATGACCTGTTCCTCCTGCAGAGCCTCATACCTATTCTGCAAGTGTACTGTAGGCAGTGTGCTGCTTAAAGTAGCACGCTGCTCCGTTTGCATTTGTTCGTCAGGCAGAGACCTGTTCCCACTGACCCTGCTCAAGTGGGTTACTACATGAAGGATGGGAGGGTATCAAACTCCCTGCTCCACTAAGAGTTACCCCCTGTTCTGGTTTTGTAGAGATTAGATTATGGAAATAGTCAATTTCCCTTTCACAGTCTCTCATAGTTCTTAGTCTTTCCACCTCTTCTTTAAGTTCAGCCAACATGTTCATCAGATGCCTGATCTGCTCACACCCATGTCCAGCACTGTGTCTAGCTCCATGTAAAGAGCCCTACCAGAAATTGAATCTTCTTATTCTCTTCTGTTAGCTCCACTTCTCTTTAGCTACCACTTTTTCTCTACTGATTTCTCCTGCTCTGCCCCAAAAGAGAGGCAGCTTCAGCCTTCTGGGTGCACTCCCCTCCCTCTTCCTGCCAGTGCCTGGCCTTCTGCCCAGACTCAGAGCTGCTAGTTCCAGCTCCTCCTTACTGCCTCTCCCTATTTCCGGATCGGCCCTGGCCCGTAGCCCTTATCTCCTCCAGCCTCTGTTTGCAGAGGAGAGTATAAAGGGGTTGAGTCAGAGAGCAGAGCAGAAGTACAAGCAGCAACGGA
This sequence comes from Indicator maculatus, assembly GCA_013399975.1. Classification (NCBI taxonomy): domain Eukaryota; kingdom Metazoa; phylum Chordata; class Aves; order Piciformes; family Indicatoridae; genus Indicator; species Indicator maculatus. The sequence goes on from VXBD01001577.1 coordinate 951, forward strand.
CCAGGTTTGGTGTCTGGTTGGCTCATCACGTCCTGGTCTGCACCATGGTGAAGCTACTCATCAAAACAAACACCTTTCTCCTTCTCCTCTTCTTCCTTCCTGGAGACACCTCACCCACCACAGAGCCGTAAGCTATGCAGGGGGGTGTCTGGGCAGGCAGGAGACCCGGGTTGTGTTCCTGTGGTTGTTGCTTTGTTTTTTATCTGCTGCCTACTTTATTTTATCCAGGAACAAAAACGCTATGACTGCATAAAGTGTCTTCTACAAGCAGTAACTCTAGTGCTTCAGGGGGACCCAAACAGTCTATAAAACCAAGATAACAGTAAAACTTCAGGAAAACAGCAAGGAAGAATAAAGAAGAGGGATAGGTCTGTGAGAATACCTTTTGCTGCTTCAGCGAACTGACAGGATGTCAACAAATTTTTTCTGCATAAATTAGTTCCTTTGAAAGACAACTTTTTATAACTGTTTACACATTCAGTTTTTATTAAGAGACAAACTTTAAAAAAAAAAAAAAATAATGAAAGGTGTCATTTTGGGTCAACTACTTGCCAGGAGATGGGAGTGGTTTTAAAATTGTTAATGAGGAAAAAAGTCAGGAGCAAATAAGAGATCTGGTGTGAGCAGAAATGGCTTTATTTCTTGAATCACGTTTTTCAGCTCAGCCTAGGGAAGGAAAATTCCCTTCTTACCCAGGAGTCTGTGGCGCTGTAAAATCTTAAAGGTATTTTCCAGCCAAAACAATTCTGTGAGTCTACAATGCTATGACTCTGACTGTTAAGCTCTGTGAGGGTATATTGTGCTGCATCACTTTTCTCCTCCCTTCGCCCTCTTTGTATGTGAAGGGAATATGTGTTGTCTGCATGTGTGTACATGTATAGCTGGAGCAGATATGTGTATATATGTATATATATATATGAGGAGTCCTGACATCCCAGAGATGTTTTCCTCTGGCCTTTTTTGGCAATGTCTTTTCCTCCCCAGCAAAACAAGCCTGTGGTGCAGCACTTTCAAGATAAACAGAGAGCAGGGTTGGGATCTGAGAGGCCAGAGCTTTCTCTCTTCAGACCAACTGATAGACATAAAAGTGTTAGAGCCTCCTCTACCACTAAAGGGGTTGCCCTTTCTTACTTGCTGAGGTGTCAGGGGCTCTTCTCCCAGATGCTGGCTGCTCTGGGGGTGCCAGTCAGAGGCTGGTCCTCACACACCTGAGAGCCCTGTTGTCATTAGGCGTATCAGGTTTGATTCCCAGATACAGTTGCCAGGCACCTGGAACACCACCGACAAGCTGCTCTGTTGGGAGGAAGGCTGCATAGGGATGAGCAGAGTCCCCCTGCTTGGGCTGAGACAGAGGGGCTTGCTTTCCTGAAAAGCTGAAATGTTTTCCAGTGTTTTTGCTGAAGATCTGGCACCACGCTGTGGTAGTTTTGGGTTTCTGCAAGGAATGAGAGGGGTGCTACAGATGGTTTGCAGCATGTAGTCAATGGCATTTATTCACTGGATATCAGTACTTGTATGGCTCCTGAATCCTACCCTGTTCTCAGAGTCTAGCAAAGGTGGCAACTGACTTTTCCTCATTGGCATTGTTCAGGGCCCCAGAAGGAAATGCCGCTGTTGTGCAGGACCTAGAAAAAGATCTATTTGTACTGAGGATTTCCTGTGATATTTTACCTTTGAAACCAGCCTTTCTGCTTTCCCCTGCTGTTACTGACATCCTGGAAATCTTCTGGCACTTCTGTACAGTGAAGGCTGTAGTCATCAAACTGTTTTGTTTGCTCTTTCACAGCTCCTGTTACCAGTTCCTGCTCCTCTGACCTGTCCTTCTTCCTTGTTCCTAGGCAGTACATGGTGCTGCTGCCCTCTCTGATACACACTGATTCTCCTGAGAAAGTCTGTGTTCAGCTGACCCACCTGAACGAGTCTGTGACGCTGAGTGCCACACTCGAATATCAAGGGGAAAATAGGAGCTTGATTGATGATGTTGTGTCAGAGAAGGACGTGTTCACCTGCATCCCTTTCTCTGTGAGTATCTTATCATTGTGGGCTGATTGCTTGTGCCAGGGATAAACTCTAAGGGTGATGAATAGTAATGACCAGAGTAACACTGTGTAGGTATTCATTTTCTTCTTGGCCAAACGTATGTTCATGTCCACCTTCAACACCTTCTCGCTGCTGACATCTCCTTAACATGCTACCTAAATGGGAAACACTGAATCCTAGAAACCCAGCCTCCCTCTGGAACAGGAGGAAGAGAGGCCAGGAGAAAGACATGGGTTTGTAATTGACGGTCTTGTTGGCCGTTCAGTGAACGGCTTCTTCATATGGCTCTCCACATCATCCTTCAACAGCCACACTGTCACCTGAGTGTCTTCAAATTGGGATAGACCTTCCGGACCTTGCCTACTTTTTAGGTTATAGTATTCTGAATTAACACAGGATTATATACCTGTGATTACCTCTAACCAGAAGAGAGAGTGAAGGAGGAAATTCATGTAGCTGATAGCCCCAGGGACTATGACAAGTCATAAACAGCTAGGAATGTTGATCACCTAGCTCAGAGCTTAGTCCTTGGCCTAAAGTCCGAAGAAATGGCATTCAAGACGCTGAACAGATTGGCATCCATGTTTGGGTTAGAATCATAGAATTGTTTTGGTTGGAAAGGAACTTTAAGATCATTGAGCTGAACCGTTACCTAACTCTACCAAGGCTCAGCTCTGTCCCTCAGCACCAGATCTCACCAGAGGTCTTTTAAACATCACCATGGATGAGTTCAACCAACTCGCAGGGGAACCTGTTTCAGAGTTTGAGAATGCTTTCAGTGAAGGAATTTCTGTGCATATCTAACTTAAAACTCCTATGGCGCAGCTTGAGGTCATTTCCTCTTGTCCTATCACTTGTTGCAAGGGAGTATAGATCAACACCCACCTTGATACAACCTCCTTTTAGGGAGCTGTAGAGAGCAAGAAGGTATCCCCTTGGCTTCGTCTTCACCAGAAAAACAGCCCAAATTTCCTCAGCCACTCCTCAGAAGACCTGTTCTTCAGACCTCTCACTGGCTTTGTTTCACCTCTCTGGACACATTCCATCACCTCATTATCTTCCGTCTAGTGAGTGGCCCAAAACTGAACCCAGTACCCAAGGTGTGGCCCCACAAGTGCTACGTATGGGGGAATAATCACTTCCCTGGTCCTGTTGGTCACGTTGTTCCTGATGCGGGCTGGGATGCCATTGGCCTTCTTGGCCACCTGGCACACTGCTGGCTCATTTTCAGACAGCTGTTGATATCAGGTTTGTCAAATATTGGCTGAAGATTTTTTTTGTTTGCTTGGAGAGAGATTTATAGAGATCTGGCATATCTATCTTGGAAAAATAAACGTTCTGCAAGGACTATGGACATTATCTGAAAGAGAAGCAGGATTATTCCATTAGCCCTGTGAATGTCAAAATGAAAAAAAAGACAGAAAGCTTTTGTTCAGGGTAGGAAGAATTTCTTAAAACTGGGCATTAAGGTTGGGAGTTCCTTTGCACAATCACTGTACACAAGTAGTAATGAGTAGGAATATGGATCAAGAAAGATACGTTTCTTGTTCCTGATTATGGTTCTGTGTTGGGTCCATCAGGATTATATTAGATCTCTTATTTCATGAGGCCATTGCAGTTCAGGAAGCCTTTAAATGTGGTTGGTAACATTATCTGCCTTCTTTCTCTTCAGCTTCCAAAATCAAATAACCTGTCACCAGACACATTTGTCACTGTGATTGTGAAGGGGGCAACACTGCAGTTCAGGAGCCGCAAGTTGGTGGTGGTCAAGAATTCTGAGAGCTTGGTCTTCATCCAGACAGACAAACCCATCTACAAGCCTGGACAGACAGGTACTAGGAAAGGGGTGGAGATTTATGTTTGAATCAAAAATTTGTCCTAAAACTGCTGGACTGTGCTGGCCAGATGTTGATTGTTTGTAGTGGGGGTCAGAACAACCACCTCACAGTGGAGGATTGTACATTTAATGGGAATAATTTGGGGAACCTTAATATACACGTATACATCTGGAGTGTCTGCTCATGCTTCCTCTGGCTTTGGGGGATCTGCTGTTGTGGTCCATGAAGTTAGGGTCCACATTAAAATCAGAGAAAGACTGGATATTTGTTGTTTAGAGAACAGGGCCAAAATTCACACTAAGTCATGAAACAGCTTTGAAAGCAGCAGCTGATTTTGCTCAGTGAAGACAGAGAGAACTATATAAGCCATTTATTTCTTCTGGGCCATTGATCTCCTAAATTTGGCCTGCACAGAATTGAACGTCCTAAAAGAGGCATTGAATTCTCTATCCATCCAGAGCCAACACAAACTTGCAGCCAAGTGCCGAAATAATTTGCTTGCATTCCTCCTTCCTAAGAAGCCAGTCTAGTTATAACAAAATTAGAAGACTCATGTGAATTCCAATGTAAAAATGTATCCTTGCAAAGTAAACAAAGACAACTTAAATTTAACTCTGGTCCCAATTAATGAGATTCATAATCAGTAAGATGTTTGCATTGCCATGGATTTGCTCTTAACATCTTCTTATCCATGTAATTTCTTACATTGGTAACCTTCTAGCATAATTTAGCTTTGTAGTGAATGGAATTTGCAGAAGAGAGCAGCTCTGTCTCTGTTGTACCATTTGTGTGTTGCAACTGATGTTTTCTGCTTGGTGACTGCACTGTGGAATCTCACTGTCTGCCCTTCTCTATCAGTGCTGTTCAGAATTGTTTCTTTGGATAAAAACTTCCGCCCCTTGAATGAGGTGGTAAGTATGATGCTTCCTTTTCGCTAATTAGTTGGCCTTAAATCATCTATGAGGGGAAAGAAAGGAAAGAAGTGTCTTTTGGGGAGAGCTCTCAGTACAGTGAGATAATTGTGCAATTCTTGGGTTACCTCAGATCTTGTTAAGAGGGTCTGTTCTTCAGATTTCTGCATAAATCTTCCTTCTGCATTCTTGGAAAGGAAACTGCGAATGCTGGTATAAACATCTCAGCAGTGAGAAATTCTGCCATTGTCATAGTGTACACGTGCTCTTAGTGTTGCTGATCATCTAGAGTTAGTAATTTCTGTTTAGATGACTTTTTGCCTGAGACAAAGGATTGTCCCTCCTCTTGATGTACCTCAAAATATTATGTTGCTCCAGACCAGGAACTTTTTTCCTTATCCCTTTGGTCACTGTCTTGTTCCCTGAAATGTGGTTGCTTGCACTCAGTCTAAATGTTGTTTCCTTTCTTCTTTTTCTAGTTTCCGCTGGTGTATATCGAGGTATGTACAAACATTCAGTTTGTGTTCCACACCTATGGCACCTCAACCTAGGTAGAATTAACTACCAGTTGCCCCAAGACGATTCTTCTCTATTTTATGTATCAAGCAGGTCCATTATGTTAGTTTGAATATACAGAACTTTTGATTTATATGGTGGCAACCACGTACTCCAGGCCCAGGTTACAGCTCCTTCTACTGTTCCAGCCCAGGGCTACTCACACAACACTGCTGGTGCCTCCCACTTCAGGAAGCGTGGCTTCCTGAAACACTGGGTCTGGGCCTCCTCTCACTGTTTTAATTTTAATTTAGCTCTTGTTACAGACTCTTGCTGTTCTCAACATCTCCTTGTGATTTCATTATCTGTAGGACCCAAAGAAAAACCGTCTGTACCAGTGGACAGAGGTAGAGTTGAAGAGAGGATTAACCCAGCTGTTTTTCAACCTCACCTTTGAACCTATGCAAGGGACTTATACAGTGGTGGCACAGGCAACCTCTGGGAAGACAATTCACCATCTGTTCTCTGTGGAGGAGTATGGTAACTGTTGCTGCAGTTTCAAGTTTATAACAGCTAGTCATATGACTTATAAAAGCTTAAGTGAACAAGGTGGTAGATCTGTCCAGGATGTTCAGCACGTCTAGAAAAATGTCTCTGTGTCCACTCCCTTCCAGGCATCATCCCTGTCTGAGGAGTGAAGTCTGAAGGACTTGAGTGACCTGTCTCCACTCTTCCCTAAGCCTCAGGCCATTTAGCTATTCTGACTGTCTCACCTGAGCAAGGCTCCTATCAGGAGGAGTGATGTGCTTGGATCAGTCTGTACTGGCAACCACAAGCCTCATCTCCTTTCAGAGTTGACCTAAAGCCATAACCTCATCTTCAGTTGGCCACGTCTGTCAAGTTCCATGCTACAAATCTGGATCTCCCCTCCCTCAGGCCTGAAGCCCTGACCTTTTGGTGTAGTCTGGGGCTGTCTGCAAATGCAGACTTTGCCTTTCTTCACCCATGTGCTAATCCTGTATCTCGCATGACACCTTAGTGCCTTAAGCACTCTCTGGTTCTCTCACCTATATGCTGATTCCATCTTCTAGACTAGAAAATGGCATTCTAATACACACTTACACAGGGTGGCAATCCACATAGCTTTCCAACCTAGCAAGCCAGCTGCAGCCCTTGTTGCATGGTCTGGCATGACCTAGCTTATGCAGCAGAGATGAGTCCTGGAAGCTGGTTGACCTGTTTCAGTTGCAGAACAGTTTCTAAGTCCTGAATCCCTCCTAGTTCTACCAGGACAGCCACCGTCCACTTCCCCTTCTGCAGCTGGGTTTGGATGTGATGTCACCCTGTGCAGAGTTACTGGGGATGCTATGAGGTCTTCCTATTTTGTAAATTGGTAAGATCTCTGTGCTTTCGAAATCCACAGACCAGGCTGCAGTCCCAGCTCTGTATGCATGTCGGATATCTTTACTAACTTATCTCTATTTTACTATATCCTACTGCCTTGCGACTGATAACTCATGTCTTGTTAAAGAAACTACTGTATTTTAATAGCTGGTGTAATAATCCTGGCACAGTGGTTGGCTGAATGCCTGTGGTCTTCACGGCCTTCGGTGGCATGCGCAGGTGGCATGTGCCCTAAGTGATCCTGCTTTGACAGGGAGCTTAGACTCAATGATCTCCAGACATCCCTTCCAATCCCTACCATTCTCTGATTCTATTACTCTACAAAGCCTCTAAAATCTGATAATTTAGGCACAACAGAGATTCAGGTCACTCATAAGAATAACCTTTGAGCAGCTTTCATGTCTCATGTTATTCCTCACCACAATGCCTGTTTTCCTGTGATTCTGCTGCAGTGCTGCCAAAATTTGAAGTAACAGTGAAAATGCCCAAGGTGATAACCATTCTTGATGAGAAGCTGAAGGTGACAGTTTGTGGTCTGTGAGTGTCATTCTTTCAAGTTCCTGATTTCAAGCTTTTTCTTCTGGAACTGGTGAAAGTCCAGCCGGGAGACTGAGATATGATATGCCATTATATTTCTCATTTATTCTGGGGGCCTGGGACCAAAACAAATTGCATCTACCACCAGACAGAAGGCAACAATTATTGCATGGAGGGCTTTGTATGTAATATGCAGAAACATATAGTTGTTCTGGGTTTTGGGAGGGGCTTGAAGCTAGTGAAGTGTCTAGAGAGCAGGTCTTGTGAGGAGCAGCTGAGGGAACTGGGGTTGTTTAGCCTGGAGAAAAGGAGCCTGAAGGGAGACCTTCTTGCTATCTGCAAGTCCCTGAAAGGAAGTTGGAGTCAGCTGGGTGTTGGTCTCTTCTTCTTAGGATAGGGACAAGAGGAACAGGCCTAGGACAGGATAGGACAAGAGGAAATGGCCTCAAGTTGCACCAGGAGAGGCTTGGGTTGACTGCTAGAAGAAACTTCTTCAATGAAAGGGCTCTCAAACACTGAAATAGGCTCCCCATGGAGGTGGCTGAATCCCCATCCCTGGAGATGTTTCAAAGATGGAGATATATGGTGCTGAAGGATATGATTTGGTAGAGTCAGCTAACAGTTGGAATTGATGATCTTCAAGTTCTTTTCCAAACAAAATGATTCTTTGAGTCTGTTATTTCAGACCCGCTACAGCACCGGGGAAGGGGTCTTCAATTTTGCTTACCTGAGAATGATGTTTTAACTATTGTTTCTACTTGTCATTGCTGAGAGGAAACCATAAGTGACACAGCTGCACTCTTTCCTTTGGGCCACCTCATTTGATTCTGCATGGCATCCTTCAGGGAGAGTCAAGGCTCGTGCTAGAAGACCCAGTGCACATCCATACGCGAATGAATTCCATCAGAATTGGGTGGTGGGGTAGATAGTGCAACATGTTCTCCAAGATGAGAGGTACTCTCAACTAAATCAGCATTAGAATCATAGTATCGTTTTGGTTGGAAAATACCTTTAAGATCATTGAGTCCAGCCATCATTTTAGTCTGCCAAGTCTGGTGCTGAACCATGTCTCTCATGAGGGACTATAAGAATTAGTGATCCTATCCCTGTCACCAAGCTCTATGCTAAAACGTTACCAAATTTCTTCCTGTTATGACCTTGCTGTATCCCAGAGGCACCTCTAGGGAAGAGTCCTGGATCCACGGGGAGTGAGGTAGCAATGTTTCTCCATCCCTCTAATGTACCTCATGGCTCTGTTTTTCTTTCAATCCTTGCTACTGGCAGCTACACATTTGGGAAGCCTGTTCCTGGTCTCGTCAGCTTCCGTGTCTGCCGGAATTTTGAATACACAGCTACGACCTGCTATGGTGAAGAGTCTAAAGCAGTGTGTGATGAGTTCTCTGGACAGGTGAGGCATGAGTACCCTTGTGGGTAGGGTGATAGGAGAAAGTGTTGCTTACTGATCATGCCTTGTAGGCACAGGTTTGCACTGAGTATGTGCAAGCATAGTGTGAAGAGGGAAGAGAGTCCATGTATCTGAAGGAAACTTGAGAACATCGGGCATAAGATGAAATGTGAAAAATGAAAACAGGGGGAAGGTCTTTGCAGTAAGAAAGGTGTGTGCAAAGGCAAAAAGGTGATGGAGAAGGAAAAGACAAAAAGAAAACCCAATGAAAAAGGTCACATGGAGAGTATGAGAGAGAAGTGAGAAAAGATGTGAGTGATGAGAGCAGAGTTGCAGTTGGCTTACAATAGAGACATTGTGTGGCATCAGAACTTGGTGCTGGAAGCAGGAAAGGAATAGAGATAAGAGAGGGCTGATGTAGTTTGAGCAAAAAGGAAAGGAATATGTGTTTAGTAGCAGCACTTTTTTCACTCTTCAGACCTGCAAGTCTACAATAGCAAAACTAAATTGTATTTTAAACATGGATAAGTACAATAATTGACAGAAGATGGGGTAATAGCAGTTGTAGTAATATGCCAGAACAATGATGAATGCCAAAGACATTCTTATGGCCCTTGGGGTCTGGTACACTGTGATCCCCACAACTGCCTCTGCCACTACTGTTATCTATGTTAAGAGAAAATGCGAACACTGTGGTGCTAACTGCTGTTCCATGCCTCTCTTCCCTTCTCTGTGGAGACCAACCTTGCACATGAAGATGCCAAAAAGAGGTTGCAAACTTTGGAAATACTTTTCCAGCTGTCATCTTTCTACACGTACACAGGCTTTGGTTTATGTATCACTCATACAGTTTGTGCATTTTGAGTCAGCAGTGCCTAATGCCTGGCAAACTTCTACTTTGTAGCATACACATGAATAATTCCCTGTGTTTTTGTAGCAAGCATTTGCAATTTCAAACTTCACATCCATACATAAAAATCTGGTTTGCAAACTCTTTGCCCTGATGCTGCTGCAAGTACTTCAAAGTGCTCCTTGTCAAGTTATTCATCCACTTTTCCAGCTTTGATAAAAACAGCAGAGGGAATGAGGTGATGGTTTCTCTTCCAGTTCAGAGCAATGCACAAGGATGGATTCATTGAGTTGGGAAAACATAAAAATGAGACTAAAATGATCTTGTTTGTTTTCCTCAGACAGACAACTATGGTTGCATTTCTGAAGTGGTAAAGACCAAGTTATTCCAGCTCAAGAGAAGTGGATATGAGAATAAGCTCCATGTGGAGGCTAAGATTAAAGAGGAGGAGACAGGTATGAATCATCTGGATTAAGAACCTGTGTAATGAGCCTGGGAGAGAGCAGCAGAGAGACTTGCCAAACAGAAATGAGGGATGAAAGCAGACTCTTGCTTTTCTGGAATTGTAAAGTTTTCCTACTTGGAGGCCAGGAGTATCAACAAAATTGCTTGTCCAGCGAAGGCGGGTTGGCCTGGAATAAAAGTAATTCTGGTCAGGCAATGGCAAATTAATTCTTCATGCTTCTTCCTGCAGGAGTGGAGTTGACAGGAACAAGCTTCTCTGAGATCACAACCACCATTAGCAAAATCACCTTTGAGCACTCAGATTCCCACTACAAACCTGGAATTCCCTTCTTTGGGCAGGTAGGAAAATGAGAGCTTAAGAAAGGAATGCCATGAGTGCCAAACAGTCATAGTACTGGACCTCCTGGACAAGATATGTGCCCACTCCCTCTTCAAGGATGCCAAACCTCAATGCTGCTAATCCATGTGGCCCCCTCTCCTCTTCAGGCTCCTGAACTGGGGAATAGCAGCTGAGAGCACAACCCTCATTCTGCTTTACTTCTCTATCCTTGTGCTTCCACTTCTCCAGTCAGGCAGAAGTTTGTTTTTCCAGTCACTTGTCGAGTAGGAGGCCTAAGGGATGTGAGTCCACTCCTCTGACCCAGAGGTGAAGATAAGACAGAGCCAAAGAAATAAGATTCAGAAAGTTTGCAGCTCTCTGAAAGAGACAGGTGAAACACGTGAAGTGCAACAGAGACCTAAGCCAAACAAACTTAGCTTGGTGGTCTACCAGGTGCCAGATGTTCCTCTCTTTCTGTACTGTACTATTTTTGCCCCTCCAGGTGAAACTAGTGGATGGATCTGGTGCCCCAATTGCCAATGAAATCGTGAGGATTTCTTTACAAGGAGACCAGGAAACCAACTACACAACAAATGAAGAGGGCAGGGCATGGTTTTCCTTGAACACTTCCATGCTGAACTTTGACTCTGTTGGAATTAGGGTGAGTTCTGCAGCCAGAGGAGGTGATGAAGTGATCCACAGGGCTGGGAGTACTTCTGAAGTTTCTACTACATATGCAAAAGCGCTTAGCTGCTTGTTCCTGGTTTGTGCTAAACTTGACACCAGTCTGGTGGAAATAGTTGCAAAACAAACCAGGTTGCCATGTCACAATTACACTTTGCTTGTATTTGATTTTTGCTTGGCAATAGCAATGTAAGGTTATAAGAAACATCAGGAGACCCTAACAGTCCATTCTACTCCAAGGGGTCACCAGTTCTACCTAGACAAATCTGTTTCAAGAGTGGCTCCAACTCCCATGGTGCAGTGCTTCAAGTGCTTTGCTGACTTTTTGATTAAATGTTTTCCCAGGTATCTCAATACTCTTTATGGTGATGGCTGCAACTCTCAGGGGGTTTATTTATCATTCTGAGTTTCTAAGTGGTCCTCCTTATTTTGTTCTTTTTTTTTTTTACTCCCCTTTTCCTGCCATAAAAAGAAAAGGAGTACAAACCATTCATAGGCACTTTTTCCCTAATAATTTGTTTGTCTGGGGAAAGTGATACTGAGATTTCCTTTGTAAATGGAAAATGCACTGTGTGTGTAATGTACATGTTTTGTAATCCCTTACCCTAGAATAGGGTAGATTGTCTAGAATTGTATTTGCTCTTCTCCCTATGGTTCTCTTGTCCCAAACTAAACTCATTAAAAATTATCCAGAAGTTACCCACTAGGTGCTTGAAGTTTTCAGAATTTTGCAGTGTAACAAAAGGCAACAACTTCCAAGGACAGTGAGAAAGATACAGAAATAAGGGCACGTGAGGCAGATGAAATGGTAAAGCAGCACCCTTCTAAATGTGAAATATCTTCCTCTTGTGAAATGTCTTCTCAATGATTTTAGGCCATAACAAGACCTGGACTCTCAGCTCCAAAACTTCTCATCAATTTAGGTTTTGAATTCTTGAGTGGAGACTTTTCCTCCTTTTCTACAGCATCCTTATCTTGATCTTGGCATTGGTAATCTCTGAACTGAACAGCACTATCCCTTTTCTAGCACCAATAATGAGAAGGAAAATAAAAATCAGCTTCCTTTTCTTTAACAGTATATCACAAAAGGCAAGGCATTAGGGTAAAGAGCCTTTGAGCTGATCCTGATAGTAAACAAACAATTGATATGGTTCAGTTTGATTGAGACATACTCCAGCTTCTGTGGGAGTGAGAATATTCCCAATGATGTGTTAAGGAAAACATCACCCAACCTTGCATCTCCCCAGCTTGTGGGGTTTTTTGTAGATTACCTTGTTGCTTAAACACAAAGAATACCAAACCTTTAATATAAGCCTATGAATTCTCGCTTCAGTTCAGCTACCTGTGTTCAAGGATCTGTGTGTGTATTGTCTTCTTTTCCAGGCAATTCATAAAGTACATTCCTACTGCTATGACCGTTCCTGGGTTTCTCCACGTTATGAAGATGGCTACCTGCCACTAAAGCGCTTTTACTCTCCTAGTAATAGCTTCCTCAAAATTGAGCCCAAGTCCAAGACACTAAACTGTGGTTCCTCCACACTGGTCCGAGTGCACTATATTCTTACTCCAGAGGCCATAGGAGAGCAGAAGAAAGTTGTCTTTTACTATCTGGTAAGCTTGCACCTGCCATATGGTGAGGTTGTCACTGGTAATTGTAGGGTGGCTGGAGATGGAAGTTGTGGTTTGTGACAGCAGGGTTTAAGCACTTTTTCATCATTCNGGAGCAGCAGAGTAAAGAGTGGGCGCTGGGATTCTGCTACAGAAAGGCAGAAATCAACTGAGCAGGGTGTAAGCAGCAGGCATACAGCTCAGTTGCTCTCCTTTCAAGTTCCTCATCTTTAAGATTTGGCTCATGCACATCCTCAATCACGGCAGGATTTCTCATTCCGTCCAGGTGATGGCCAGAGGAATCATTAAGCATGCAGGCACCTACATTCTGGATTTGGACCGCGACAGTGGTGAGTTTCAATCCCCTGCCAAATTGCCACTGTCCTGGGAAGCCAGGAAGCAGTGTCAGGCATAGACACTGCTTCCATGTAAATGCAGGGGTCTGTATCTCCATGTCCCCTAAGACATGTGAAGAGTTTGAGTTTTCTTGTCTCTGCCTCTATTTAGGCTTTGTACAGATCTGCTCTAATTCCCCATGAAAGCCTTCTTTCTGCTGACACTACACTTCTGGGGCTAGAGTGCTCCTAGAGGAGACTGATGATCTGTATTTTAGAAGCTGAACTAAAATTCAGCGTGCTTATGCACTGGAAAACAGGACTTGCACATCTCTGTGAGCACTGGTTCATCCCACTTGGAGGCCTGGAGTTTATTCATGGCTAGGATGAAGTTCAGCATGAAGTCAAACTGAGAATTTTTGGCTGCTTCCTGTACCTTAACTTTTTGCTCTTGTTTTATTTACTAGCCAATGGTGTCTTCTCACTCCAGCTGCCTGTAGAAACTGATATTGCCCCAGTGGCCCAAGTGCTTGTCTACACCACTGCCCCCAGCAGTGAGGTGATTGCTGATTCAGCCAAGTTTAGCATAGAAAAGTGTTTCAGCAATAAGGTAAGTATCCATTTCTTTATGTAAATGGAGATAAACCTTGCCTGAACCTGCTGAGCAATGCACAGTGATGCTTCAATAGCAATGGAGAAATGAAGAAAGTAAAGAATAATGAGGCCTTCTTTCTGTGATCATGTGGACCATTTTTCTTCCATGACCCCATGTATTTCTTGGGCAGAATGGCAGACTTATGTATGAGCAGCCTTAAGAAGAGAACAACCCCTGAAATTCATCAGGACTTCAGAATAGTAGAGAGGACTTTCCTAAAGACCAATTCTTTTTCATGCTAAAACCCAACCTAATGAGTTCTTGAGACTAGTGTCACTCTAGGAGTTTGTTCACCTGAATTTTATTCATATATTAAATGACATACTACTAAAGGTCATGCATTGAAGTTTGGGTGCAAGCCAAGTGATTTACATGCTTAGATACTGCTTTCCTCTCTGAAAGCATCCTGAATTCAAAGCAGTTGTCAAAGTGGATAGAATCATAGAATTGTTTCAGGGCTATCTCTATGCTAATCAGTTTTCCTAGTAGCAAGTTTGCTACAGCTCTTGTCCTGCTGTTTCCTGAGGAATATTGGTTTTGCAGTCTCAAGATGGTGAGTCCACCCTGGGAGAGGTGGGAGGGGTGTCAGCAAAAGGCATGCTGTGGTCTGTTTGGGACATGAGGGACACTGACAGATGATGATGCATTGTCAGGCAACATGTTTAGTCTGAAGATGCTTTGATCATCGCACATTGGGGGAGTTTTGTACTGTTGAGGAGAGGTAATATTTATGCTGATCAGCCATTTTACTACATAATCTTGTAAGATGGTGATGGCAACAACTTCTGCTAACAAGAACTTCCAGAGCTGAGGTCTGCAGGGGGTCATTAGAATTGTGAGTTAGGTTTTGGAGGAGGCATACAAGTCTGGCAGACCTGAACTGACAAGCCAGTTCTTCCGAATCATTACAAGCTAGTAGATACTGCAATATTGCTCCAGGCATCCCTGCTTCTCATGTTACCAAAGAATCTGCTAAGAAGGGTTTTTGTAAGCCTTTTTCCTCTTCACTGACAATGTCTGGGTGCAGCACAGAGTCCAGACCTGGTTTAAGGCCATACTTTATCTGCCTGAACAAATCTAGACACTATGTGGGATTAGCTCATCCTATTCACAGCGGCTATGAAACCCAAAAGATCCTTTAAAGTTTTATGAGCAATGGTGGTACTTGAAGTCACCAAGAACCAAGTGCTGATTCCTCTGGCACTGAATGAAGGAAACCCAGTTCTGCAGTAACACAGAGGGAGTGTGGAGGTGTGTGGCATTATCATACATAATATGGGCTTTGTAAGGTTGAAACTGATGCACTGAAGTGCTCCACCCTGCAAGGTGGCCCTGCAAAACATGTATAGTGTCCTACAAGAGAATTCTAATAAAACCAAATATCTCAGCTCACCCTTTTTTGATGTGTCACCGAGACCAAAGAGTTGTGGTGAATGGAGTTGGCAGCCAGTTACAAGGGGTGTTCTCCAGGGCTCCGTACTGGGGCCAGTTCTCTTTAACATCTTTATCAATGATTTAGATGAGAGGGTCAAGTGTACCCCAAATAACTTTGCAGACAATACCAGGTTGGTTGGGTATGTGGATCTGCTGGAGGGCAGGAAGTTTCTGCAGAGAGATCTGTACAGGCTGGATAGCTGTGCTGAAGCCAATTTTATGAGATTCAACAAGGTCGAGTGTCAAGTACTGCACTTGGGCCAAGACAACCCCATGCAATGTTACAGGCTTAGGGCAGAGTGGCTGGAGAGCTGCCCAGCAGAGAAGGACCTAGGGGTGTTGATTGATGACAGTGGGATGAATAGGAGCCAGCAGTGTGCTCAGGTGGCCATGAAGGCCAATGGCATCCTGGCTTGTATCAGGAAAGTTGTGTCCAGCAGCTCTAGGGATGTGATTGTCCCCCTCTACTCAGCACTGGTGAGGCCATACCTCAAGTACTGTGTTCAGTTTTGGGCCCCTCACCACAAGAAGGACATTGAGGTGATGGAATGTGTCCAAAGAAGAGCAGGGAAGCTGGTGAATGGCTGAGGGAACTGGAATTGTTTAGCCTTCCGAAGAAGAGGTTGAGAGGAGACCTCATTGCCCTCTACAACTACCTCAGAGGAGGTTGGAATAAGGTAGGGGTCAGTCTCTTCTCACATGCAACAAGTGACAGGACAAATTGTGAGTTATGTTTTGGAGAAGGCACACGAGTCTGGTAGACCTCAACTAACAGGCCAGTTGCTCAGAATCCTTACCAGCCAGTAGATACTGTGGTATTGCTCCAGGCATCCCTGCTTCTCCAGTTGTGCCAGGGGTGGATCAGATTGGAAATCAGAAAAAATTTCCTCACAGAAAGCGTTGGAACAGGGTGTCCAGGGAGAAGGTGGAATCACCATCCATGTAGGTATTTAAAAGGTGTGTGCTGAGGGTCATTGGTGGTACTACTTAGGAGTAGTGGTGGGATTGTGAGCTCCAGGTGAGCATTTGGACTTGATGATCTCAAAGGTTTCTTTCAAACTCAACAGTTCTATGGGAGGGAAGGAAAGGTTCTGCAAAGGTAGAGCATATGTGACGTACTCTTCCTGTGGCTACAGGTGGACATAAGCTTCTCTCCTTCTGAAGGCCTGCCTTCCTCTGATGCTCACTTGCTGTTCAGAGCCTCACCAAACTCCCTCTGTGCTGTCCGTGCTGTGGACAAGAGCGTTCTTCTCATGAAGCCAGAAGCTGAACTGTCACCCAGTTCGGTAAGTCTGTGGAACAAGTCACAGTGCAGTCAGAGTAAGTGCAGGGCAGTGCTGGAGTGGAAAGCAAACAGTCCCTTTTGTCAGTGCTGACCCCAGAAAGCTGCCTTGTGCTGTTTCTTGTCTTCCTCCAGTGGGTGAAAAAAGATAACTGGGCAACAGCTGTTTCTTAGGGGGTTTGTACAATTGTAGGGATGGAATTAAGAAGCTTTTTTAAGGGGACTGCTTGTCTTGGCCACAGCCAAACACTGTCGTGTGTTCGATGATGATTTTTCAGTTATTCTCTCCAACCGTGGACTGATTTTCTTTGAGCCTCAAAGAGTTTATTCCCCCTCATGCCAAGCAGCAAACAGCAATCCCTAAGGACAAAGTGTTGCAGATGGAATGGCTGCTGTAATTTTTTATATATTTGAGCCCTAATAACTAAACTAACACGCTGACAATAATAAAAGAGGCAGTATCTCCAAATTTGGATCTCTTTTTTGACTCCCAAATTGTGATTGCTCCCACAAGAGGGATGCAGGTGATGGGACTGTTATGATGCTTGAATCCAATTTCCTCTGTGTTTTGTGGCAGTGGACACTGAAAATGGAAATACCCTGGCCATGTCAGGGGGTTTGGAGTAGACAATCTCTAAGGTCCCTTCCAACCTAAGCCCTTCTATGATTCTATGATTCTTTCTGCCTAGGTGTATAGCTTGCTGCCAGAAAAGGAATTTCATAGTTCTCTTGATGGTCCAGGCATGTTCTTGGAGGAGCCCCGGGAGAATTGCATCCCCTTGAAGAAGATAGTCCTGAATGGGATCACCTATTCTCCAGTAGTGGAGATGAATGAAGAGGACACTTACACCATCCTAAAGGTATAGCCTGCTTGCATAGTTAGAGCGTGGAGTGGGAGAAGGACTGAGAATACTTAAGCCTTCTTTAGCAATGTAGCAAGGGAAGAGTTTGTGAATCTGAAGGATCTCACACTAATTTTTATCCAGAAGCAAACTTAGTGAGCCATAAGCTTCACCTGTCTTCCCAGCTTTGCTCTCTGCTTGGTAGAAAAGGGATCAGTTTTCTTCTTTAAGGAAAAGTTTTAAGGTTGACTTGAAATGAAGTTCTAACAGGACATAAATAATCCTGTGCTATTGCAGTTGCCCCAAATAGATCAATATGAGCTGCATCATAGACATTTCCTTCCAGGAAGAGAGCTGTATCTGCTCTCTGGCTTATCTTGACCCCGAGAGGTTGGAAATGGATTGGAACCAGTGTCCTAGAAACAGCAGGGATCTATACTTTTTTCCCTCTGAGTCATCCAGGCACCCAGACTCAAGGTTAGGAGGGTCATCTTAAGGTCCGCTCCACAGAAAGCAACATCTTCTCCTTTCGTAGCAGTAAAATACCAACGTCAGGTCTGCTATGTAAACCTGTGTAAACAGGAATCAGTAACAAAAAAAAATGTTTGGTTTCTCTCCCATAGGAAATGGGTTTAAAGATTTTCACAAACACCAAGGTGAGGAAACCTTGGTATTGCAGCACTGAGAATACGGTGCCTGAGAGCGCCCGCTTTGCGTTACCTTCAGTCATGTCTGCAGCACCTACCTATGCTATGAGGACAAGCGGTAAAGGAACTGGGTTTTGTTTTCACCTCTGTTCTGAGCAGACTTCCTGTCTATATTCTGGGGTGAATACGTAAACAAGAGCTGGGGTTGTGAACTGAACCATTGGAAGTAGTACTGAATTTAAGCTTCTGCATGAGTGTGAGGCTTATCTCTTTTGCCGGGTCAAGAAGGCCTATATACAAGTTTCTATGACTCCACATGAGAAGTCAACAGAACCAGGTACTTTTCAGAGACTCTGGCAGAGCAGAGGCTGTTATTCTGCTGCTGAATTCTCTGTCCACTAGGCTTATAGAGTAGACTTTTTTCCCCAGATATCAGTTAAGGGGTTTCCAATACAATTTTCAGTCTGTCATTGACTCGTCCAGTTTTATGTCCGGTCAAAACCAGATGATAACCTGGTATGCTTTCAGAACTACGAATGTTATCCAAATATAAAAATTAATTTAGCCAAAGAAAAGATGACCAAAACTAGAGTTTAGATATAAACTTTTCTTCTTCATGTGCTTGGGAAGATTTTCTTTCTGTTTCTAAAGCCAAGCAAACCAAGTCCCACCCACTCCATCTTTGTTTTCCAGTTGTTCAAAACCAAAATAAAAGATTTCCAGGTTTCACCCCAAACTCAAAATATTTTATTTGGAATAATTTTTGCATGTGGAAATGTAGGTTTTAGTAAAAATTCCCATTTTTACCCCTCCAAAATTCCAGTTGCATGTTTTTAGTTTGAACGTCTTCAGGCTAGTTCTTGAGGAGGCCATAGATTTGGCAAAGGAAGGTAGTGGTCAGAGTCACAAGGACCTTACTCAAAACACTGCAAAAGAGGGGTGTTCTATTGCTAGCTGTTCTGATGGGATGGAGAAGTCATGTTGAGACTCCCTTTTCCCATGAAAGGGAAAAGGCTTCTTGCACAGAAGGTCATAAATAGCTCTTAGCTCTAACATCCTTGTTTTATCCTTGTGGAAGTGCTCCCTCACAAACTTTGAGGTTCACTGGAAACCAGTGGGAAATAATGGAAAGCTGGTGGTTCTTCCTAAGTAAGTCCTGACTTTGACACTTCACTGCTCTTGGTACCTGTGCTCACTACAGCCAAAGGAAACATCCTGTTGGTCCTAGTGAATGGAAGGTTGACCATGAACCAGCAATGTGCTCTTGCAGCCAAGAAAGCCAATGCCATTCTGGGGTGTATTAGAAGGGGTGTGGTTATTATGTCAAGAGAGGTGCTCCTCCCCCTCTACTCTACCCTTGTGAGGCCAAATCTCAAATATTGTGTCCAGTTCTGGGCCCCTCAGTTCAGGAGGACAGGGAATTGCTTGAGAAAGTCCAGCACAGCCACAAAAATGATTAAGGGAGTGGAACACCTTCTTTAGGAGGAGAGACTGAGGGAGCTGGGGCTCTTTAGTCTGGAGATGAGGAGACTGAGGGGTGACCTCATTCAAGTTTATAAATATGTAAATGGTGAGTGCCAAGAGGATGGTGCCAGGCTCTGCTGGGTGATGCCCAGTGACAGGACAAGGGGCAATGGGTGGAAGTTGTGGCATAGGAAGTTCCATGGAAACATGAGGAAAAATGTTTTCACTCTGAGGGTGAAGGAACACAGGAACAGGCTGCCCATGGGGGTTGTGGAGTCTCTCTCTCTGGAGATATTCAAAACCCGCCTGGATGCATTCCTGTGTGATCTGGTACAGGTGATCCTGCTCTGACAGGGGGGTTGGACTGGATGATCTTTTGAAGTTCCTTCCAGCCCCTAACATTCTGTGATCTGCTGCCAGCACAGCTTCTGATTGCCATGTAGATTGCCACTTTCTCAGACTGAAGCACGATGCTAATGTAGATCTTGCTTGTTTGGAATTATCAGTAGTTATTTTCTTTTCCATTTCATCCCATGCAGGCCGTCAGCCAGTTAGACACAGTGACGCATTAAGCAGTCCTGCAAAGCTGATGGAGACAGTCCGCAAGTATTTCCCAGAAACATGGATTTGGAGTTTAGTGCCTATAAGGTGAGCACCTTGAGCTAGTTCCTTCCTTTTTAATAAAACTGTTTAAAAAAAAAAAAACAACTTGAATCCCCACATGTTTGTCAAGGCTTTTCAATGCCAAAAAGTCCTTCATTGTTTGCAGAGATCACATGGCAATCCTTTGAGATGGAATTTTCTTAATCTGTAGTTAGATTTGTCCAATAAGGGGGCTGGAAGAGGATGTGGTGTGGTCCTACAGTAACAAACATACTGTGTTCCCATCAGCTACACAGGCAGTACTGTTCAGTAGGCTAAAAAGGTTAAAAATTGTCAGCAAAATGCCGTAAAAATTATCCGTCTGTCCTTGCTGTCTGTGCTTCATCAGCTCTGAGGGAAATGCTGATCTAGATGTGACGATCCCTGACACCATCACCGAGTGGAAAGCCAACGCATTCTGCACGTCAGCAGACACAGGCTTTGGTCTGTCCTCAACAGTGTCCTTCAGAGCCATGCAGCCCTTCTTTGTAGAGCTCACCATGCCCTACTCTGTGGTTCGTGGCGAGTCCTTCACGCTAAAAGCCACCGTTTTCAACTACCTGACTGCCTGCATCAGGGTAAGGAAGGTTTAAATCCTGTGTATACTTTCTTATACATCTCTTGCCTTCACTTAGCCTTCTTCTCTCTAAGAATCCCTAGATCCTTCACCCTCCCCCCAAACTCTTATTCTCCTATGTATTCCAGACACAGAACCCATAACTCCAGCTCCCTTCTTTGCTTTTGAAATGTAGCTGTTGCTATGGCTTCCTTGCTCCCTATCTCACATAGTCACCCTTCCCTCATTGCACCTCTATCTACAATTGGCAGGTCAGTGTGACTCTGGCTCAGTCTGCTCACTTCCTGGCTGCTCCAGTGGAAAAGGAAGAAGAGTCTCATTGTCTCTGTGAGAATGGAAGGAAAACTGTGGCTTGGCTGGTGACTCCCAGATCTCTAGGTAAAGATCTCAGGGTGCTGAAAACTACAGGGAGGGTTTCTTTGTGCTGTTCTCTTCATTCAGTATCAGGTGTTAGAGCAATAGAGTTTCTTGGGAAGCACTGCAGATGAATGTCTGTCACATGTAAGATTATTTAGGAGGCTGTTGGACTCATAGTGTCCAAGCCTGTGTCAGGCACTACATGCAGTACTATGAAGCCTTACATCACTTAGCTAGCATCTTCTGAAGCCATAGATATTGCTGGCCAGAAGATATGCTCAGAAGATATTCCTCCCAGAGATTAGATGATTGCCCCATGGCAATACTTTGTTTTCTCTGTTGTTGTTATCTGCTGTGGTAACAGCTGTGGAGCGGCACTGTGATGAACAGCAGAGGGCCTGGTGAGTCCCGCCACTGTGGTGTCCTGAAAAGAGTGACCAAAATGGAGTCACTTTTCAATGGTAGTGCAGCTCATCTCCCCCAGGACAGCTTCTTATATAGACAGCTATGTTCCTGTGGAAAAGAAGCAGGGCCTAAATATGACAGAAAATCCCTATCCATGAGCCTGCAACATGAAACTCCTGGAAGTGGCATTGTCTGGCCCTGCCTGACTGAGCTGGCTGACCCCTGTTTCCTCCAGGTCAGGTGGAGTTCTCAGTGAGCAGTGAGGCCCTGCAGAACCAGCAGCCCTGTGGGAATGCTATTGTGGAGACCCCTGAGAAAGGGTGGAAGGACACAGTCATCAAAAAGCTGCTGGTGGAGGTATGTGGACTGTGGGAATGGAGGACCTAGGTTTTCCATAGTCTGTGATGCTGGTGGGCAGAAAGATAGATAATCTCATCTAGGCTCTCCTTCCCAGGAAAGGGAAGACCAGATGATCTTTTGAGATTCCTTCTAACCTGAGCTACTTATGATCTGAGGAGATCAGTACACAGCATGGCAATATAATGGTCACACCTCATCTTTATACTTTGGCAGCACTGGATAGACTGCAGCTTAATAATGTTGTGCAGTATGTCTCCCAGTGCTCTAAACTTTCCCTGTCTTCTGTTGTAGCAGGACTCCTACTCCAATCCATCATTCTCTTTATCTCCTCTGATTTCAATACACGGTATTTACAGCCTCTTCTACTTTTGAGACACTCACAATAAGTTTGCCAGTTGGCACGTGCTGCTTCTCTGCTAGTTGAGTGGCAAGCAAAATGCCTCTTAAGCTGAGTGTTATGTAGTTCAGCTTTGCTACCATAGTCTGGCACTAGGATGAAGGTGAGGTATTCACAAGCACCTACAGAAATTCAGTGCCAGTAGAGAAATCCCTTTGAAACACCATATGTTATAAAAGTCCATGGAAATAAGTTAAAATTTTACAATTTACCCCTTTCCTGTGGCAAGAAGAATTGCTAACACAGTGTTGTACAGAAGGAAATACTGTGTTGAAGTATTGTACATCCCTTATGGGGCAATGCTAGGTTATTGTGCTGGGTGTGGTAATGTGGCAGGTAGATTCTATGCTCTTAGTTTTTCTCTGTACCATAAACCTCCCTTCTTCGTTGCATGGCATCAGTAGTGTCACCAGATATTACAGTGTACAACATCTTCCCTTTCTATTATTAACAGGCACATGTTTATTTTGCCTGAAGCATCTGCAGCATTATGATGAATAGCAGTGCAGACACCACTTCAAGACAGCCCTCTAGAGCTACTGTGAGCTAATCCTACCAAAAGCACTTGCTGTATTGCTGCAAGTCCTTTTGTTACAAGGGCGTTGAGTGTCTCGCTGTTTACAATAGCTGCAATGTTCTCCTTTTCTGTCCTTCCCCACATAAAACACCAGTCAATTAGAATCATATTTCTTTCACTTGCTTAAATAATTATTTCAGAGATCAGTATTTCGGGGAGTGTTTCTGACTGAGAGCACTGAAACAGGCTGCCCAGAGAGGTTGTGAAGTCTCCATCTCTAGAGGGATTCCAAACCTGGCTGGACATGTTCCTGTGTGATTTACTCCAGATGATCCTGCTCTGAAAGGAGAGTTGGGCTAGATGATCTTCAGAGGTCCTTTCCAACCCCTATCATTCTGTGTGGTTCCATATGATTACCTCTCCTTCAGTTCACACACTTTGCTTACACCTTTGTCCTTGTTCAGGATTCCTCTGTCCAGCTGTACTACCTCTCTCGCTAACTTCTCTTGTTTTTCTTCATGCCATGCAAGCCGGAAGGAGTTGAGAAGGAAGAATCCCAGAACTCTGTGCTCTGTGCAAAAGGTAAAGCTCCCCTCCCCACCCTTTCCATTTACTCTGATACGGTTTGATGGGTGGGGCATGCTTGGAGGAGGGAGATAGTGCTGCTTCTGTCATATTCCGGATGGGCTGGTATTTTAGGCAATCAAAACATATCCTGTCAGTTTGGAGCCTGAGATCTAAGGCAGAAGAAAGCTCTAGAGAATGGACCACAGACTGGAAATACATCTGGCTGAACAGGAGTCACAAGTGTGTCCAGGTGGCACTACCAAGAACTGTGTGACCAGGGAAGTGGTTGTCCCCCTGTACTCAGCACTGGTGGGGCCACACCTTGAGTGCTGTGCTTAGTTTTAGGGCACCTACTACAAGAAAAACATGGGAAAATGTCCAGCCAAGGGCAATGAAGCCTGAGAAGGGTCTGGAGACAGGTCTTGTGAGGAGCAGATGAGGAAACTGGGGTTGTTTAGCCTGCAGAATAGGAGGCTGAGGGAAGAACTTCTCACTCTCTAGAAGTTCCCTGGAAGGGGGTTGTAGTGACGTGAGCGTTCTCTATTACCTAGTGAGAAGTGATAGGACAAGAGGAAATGGCCTCAAGTTTCACCAGGGGAGATTTTGGTTGGCTATTAGAAGAAAGTTCTTCATGGAAAGGGTTCTCAACCTCCCGAATGGGCTTCCCCAGGAGGTGGTTGAATCTCCATCCCTGGAGGTGTTTCAAAGCTGCAGAGATGTGGTGCTGAGGGACATGGTTTAGAATTAGACTTGTTAGCATTAGATAGTGGTTGTACTTGATCATCATAAAGGTCTTTTCCAACCAAAACAATTCTGTAATTCTATGATTCTATGATCTTGCCTAAGCATCAGGGTATGAGTTAGGACAGATACAGCATGACTGTGTGCATCCATGTTCTCCTGTGTGATGACAGTGGAATTACAAATGCTGTCCCCTATTTTCTGGCTTGCCCAGGAGCAAGTTGTATAGATGCAACCTACAATGCCTAACAGGGGCTTTGTGTGGTTTTATGCAGAGAATGTATAATAGCCAGGAAAGAACAAAGATGACATTTCTAATAGAATGTGTTCCTGTTGTTTCACTGAGACCCCCATGACCTAGCCTTCCATTAGCTGTTTCTTAGGCCTGCACTGAAGCTCTTTGGGTCTTGTTTTTCTCATAGGAGTGCCTGTGAAAGAGGCGTTTTCTCTGTTGCTACCCTCAAATGTGGTTCCAGACTCAGGCAGAGCATATTTCTCCGTGCTGGGTGAGTGCACAGCCTGGCAGAAGAGCCAAATGTTGTTTCTGCCCCTCAGTGCTGGCTTCCTACCTCATAGCTTTTCTTCCTACTTTCTTCCATGCCTCACTCCTGTCATTGATCTGTTCTGTCTTGAACACTTTCCCTTCAAGTTATGCTCTTCCTTTTCCCCTTTCTGCATGTACTTTTGTCGAGCGTTCTCTGCCAGCACCCTAACCTTTCTCTCATTTCCCTATTTTCCCTATTTCTGCTGTTCTGTGATTCCAGGATTTTTATCAATACAAATTTTGAGGACAGGAGAGACAATGCCTGTACAACCAGGTGAATGATCTGCTCAGCCTGAGTGGAGGAGCTGAAAGAGTGGGTGGAAAGGCTAAGAAGCGTCAGGGAGGCTGAACAAGAGATATACTACTGGAGCCAGTCTCTGCCCTCCTTGAAACAGAAAAGGGAGCACCTGTCAGAAAGCACTCAGCATCGGGGGGCCCCTGTATGCTGACATAAACATACACAAGTCTATGAGATCTGATGAGATGCATCCCAGAATCCTGAAGGAATTGGGTGATGTAGTTGCCAAGCCACTCTCCATGATACTTGAAAAGTCCTGACAGTCAGGTGAAGTCCCTGGAGACTGGAAGAAGGGAAATACTGTACCCATTTTTAAAAGGGTAGGAAGGAGGACCCTGAGAACTACTGACCTGTCATCTTCACCTCTGTGTCTAGGAAGATCATGGAACAGATCCTCCTAGAAACTATGCTAAAGAACATGGAGAACAGGAAGGTAATTTGGGACATCCAGCATGGCTTCACCAAGGGCAAGGCCTACATGACCTATCTAGTGGTTTTCTACAATGGAGTGATAAGGGAAGGGCAATGGATGTCATTTGTCTGAACTTCTGCAAGGTCACTGACACAGTCCCCCACAACATCCTTCTCTCTAAATTGGAGAGATTTGGATTCAGTAGGTGGACTGTTTGGTGGATAAGGTATTGGTTAGATGGTTGCATCCACAGGGTAGTGGTCAATGGCTTGGTGGCCAGGTGGGGACAGGTGACAAGTGGTGTCTCTGAGGGGTCCATATTGGGACCAGTGCTGTTCAGTATCTTCATCAATGATATAAAAAGTGAGACTGAGTGCACCCTCAGCAAATTTGCAGATGACACCAAACTGAGTGGTGCAATCAACACACCAGAGGGACAGGATGTCCTCCAGAGGGACCTTGACAAGCTGGAGAAGTGGGTACAGGTGAACCTCATGAGGTTCAACAAGGCCAAGTACAAGGTCCTGCACCTGGGTCAGGACAATCTTCATTATCAATACAGGCTGGGAAGGACGCAGTAAAGAGCAGCCCTGTGGAAAAGGACTTGGGGCGAGAAGCTGGTGGGCGAGAAGCTGAACATGAGCCAGCAATGCACACGTGCAGCCCAGAAGGCAAGTTGCCTCTTGGGCTGCATCAAAAGCAGCGTGGCCAGCAGATTGAGAGATGAGACTACTCTGCTCTTGTGAGACCTCACCTACAGTACTGTGTCTAGCTCTGGGGTCCTCAACACAAGGAAGACATGGACCTGATGGAGAGGGTCCAGAAGAGGGCCACAAAAATGATCAGAAGGCTGGAGCACCTTTCCTATGAAGACAGGCTGAGAGAATTGAAGTCTGTTCAGCCTGGAGGAGAGAAGGCTCTGGGGAGGCCTTCCAGTACATGAAAGCAAGCTGGGGAGGGACTGTTTAAAAAGGCACATATCACTAGAACAAGGCAATGGTTTTAAACTAGAGCAAGGTAGATTTAGATTGGATATTAGGAAGAAGTTCTTTCCTATGAGGGTGGCAGCATACCAGAACAGGCTGCCCAGGGAGGTGGTGGAGGCCCTACTGCTGGAGACGTTCAAGGTCAGACTTGAGAGGGCACTGACCTAGTTGGGGATGTCCTTGCTTCCTGCAGAGTGGTTGAACTAAATGACTTCTAGAGGTCCCTTCCAACCCAGCACGTTCTATAGTTCTATGATTTTCTTTTGTCTGTCATTTCCTAATTCTTTCTCTCAATAGCTCCTTCTGACTTTGATATCCGGCCTTAAGTTTTGTTAATATTTGTCTCCTATGTCCTGCTTCCCAGGTGACATTATGGGCACTGCCATGCAAAACCTGCACCAGCTCCTCCAGATGCCTTTTGGCTGTGGGGAACAGAACATGGTCTTGTTTGCACCCAACATCTATGTGCTGGACTATCTAAACAAGACAGGGCAGCTGAACGAGGAGGTCAAGTCCAAGGCCATCGGATACTTAGTGAGCGGTGAGCTGGGATATGACTTTTAGATCTGCTTTGGCTTTTTTTCAGATCCTGACTGGAGTGATTCTGTCAAATATTGGCCAGATTTGGAAAGAGAGCTGCTCTCTTGCACAGAGGGTCTTTACTATATGCCTGCAAAAGCCCTTCATTACTTTTTACTTTATTACTTTCTGCTGCTTAAGCATTAGGGTACCTAATAAGTGCACCTACTTCTCTCTGCTCCCTAACTGGGTTGCAATAAAGTGCAGAGTTCTCAGGTGACCCACTACAGTGACTTGTTCATTGTCATTAATATGTCCTGCCTTTCTTCTGAAGGAGGACAGGAGTTACTTCTCCTCGTGCAGTACAAACAATGCATGGAGGTGATGATTTGCCAGTTATTCTTACTGAGTAGGATAGGACTGACCTAGTCCTGTCATCTTTTCTGTTCTTCTGCTCATCCATTCCTCAACAGACTTTCTCTGGCATCTGAATCTTGTCTTAACTCTCCATTGCAGGGTATCAGAGGCAACTAAACTACAAGCACCCAGATGGCTCTTACAGTACGTTTGGACCACGTTATGGACAACCAGGGAATACCTGGTGAGTTTTCAATGTCACCTATGCTTCCCCTGTATGCTCTTTCTCACCTACTATTCTTCATAAATGCTGCGTTACAGTGAACAAGCAATGCTGTTGTAGACCAGAAAGCTTTCCAGACCTGGTGAACTGGTGTGGTCCTTGTGGATGATTTCATCACCTTTAGTTTGCTTTTAGTTTATGAAACAGTACTTGGCTTTTGACAGCGTGTTGACTTCTCACCAACTCTTTCAGTTAAACTCTTTCAGAGTGTTCTTCTTCCTTTTTTAAACTCTGGAGAGTTTTGGGAAACCCATGAGGCATGGATTTCTAGTACAAGAATCCTGTCAGCAGTCCATAAGATAGTGAGGATGTCATTTTGAGTATTTCTGTTACACAGATTTTGGCTCAATTGGCCTGCAAGTCCTTACTTTTTCCAAAGAGAGTCTTAGATACAGATCAATAGTCACTCTCCTTCAATCTGTGGCATCAACACAAAGGGATCACAGGATTTAATGAACCAAGAGAGGGACAAGGAATCAAGGCGGAAAGCCTTAACAGGTGTTTTTTGAGGTGGAGGTATACTATACATGTAGTCTAATTGGCCCACAGTTCTCCAGGCTTTCTTGCCTTTCTCCAGACAGATGATATGCACTCGGGCCCTGTCACCTCAGAGAGGCAGCAGCCTTGCTCAGACACTTTCACTGCTCTTTTTCCTTTTCAGGCTCACAGCCTTTGTCCTCAAGTCCTTTGCCCAGGCTCGGCGTTACATCTTCATAGATGAGAAGCACATCCAGGATGCTTTGGTCTGGCTATCCTTCAAACAGAAGGAGAATGGCTGTTTCCGCAGTTCTGGGACACTCCTGAACAATGCTATGAAGGTAATGTGCCTGCCTGGTTGGGTATTTTTTTTTTTTTTGTGAGGCTAGAACTTGTTCATGAGTCAGATGGGTCCAGTTGAAGTTCTTGAGCATACAGGCAGATGGGAAATTCCCAAGTCAATGGCAAGCACTAGGGAGCCACACACCATTCTGAATGATCACCACAGTAGAATGGAGAATGAAAGCTACCTGCACTTTATACGTGGAACTAATATCTCCAAATCAGGTGCAATGAGAGGAGGCAATGCAGAATAAAGTATCCCCACTGGATAAGACTGAAGATAAGAAGCTAGGTGGGGTCAGCATCTATGTTTCTCTTTCCCGGCAGGGTGGAGTGGACAATGAAGTCTCACTGACGGCATACATCGCTATTGCATTGCTGGAGATTCCTCTGCCTGTAACTGTAAGTGGCTGCACACTAAATTAAATCAGATCTGAAGCCTGTTGAAAAGCAATGTGGGGTTTGGTCATTCTCATT
>VXBD01001582.1:0-32383 GCA_013399975.1 Indicator maculatus
TGGAGTCACTTTGGGGTCTGCCAATAAGCTCTTTTCTTCACATATGTGTATTCATATCTTGCTCTGAGGAGGCTAAAAACACAATAGTACAAAAGAAGGTGATGGGCCTCAACTAATCCTGGAAGAGGAAGGAATTAGATGAGCTTGGGGCAGATCCTTATGATGGAAGGCACTTAAGAGAAGCAATTTATGCATTCTTTCTGACCCTGCCTCTTCCCCTGAGTACATTACTGTGAGCATCCCGGATTATCATTGATCTTCCTCTTGATAAATAACCAAAAAACTCTTCACTGACCCCACAGCCTGAACCCTGTTGGCACTCGTTGTGTTTGTGCACAACCAGCACTGAACGTTAGCTAATGTGGAAGCATCTCACATCTTCTGCTCCTCTCTCTCCAGCCCTGCTCCTCCATGCATCCCCTTCCAACCAGGGGCCTCCAGAATGACCTGAAGCCAATGCTCTTCACAAATCATTGTCCAGTTCTTCCTGCAGCTAACCAGAGAGAGAAAGATTTGGGCTTGGTGGTTTTCTTTGTGTGTGAGAAATGAGAATGGGATCTTTTGAGGCTGCAGCACTGACAGTCAATTATCTTGTCAGGAAGGGGAATTAATTCTCAGCAAATGAATGCAGCTACTTAAATGTGTACTTCAAAAGATGTCTAAGGAAGTGGTGAGAAGAATTGACTTAATTGTAGTGGCCAATGTTTGTGTGCAGCAAATAAACTCCTGCAGCTATTTCCCTTTGAAAGTGAAATGTATCTGAGCCTTCTGAGGAGCAGTGGATGCAGGCTGAAACCAAATCATGTCAATATGGTGAACAGTGTGAATTTCTCACATCTCCTTCTTGTTAGCATGAGTGGTTTTTTGCTTTCAGTCACTTGGATTCTATTAATTTAGGCAATGGACCTCAAAGCAACCTTCCTTCCTTTAAAATACTACTCTCTCCTTTTTATTTTTTTTTAACCCCCTCCTCTTTCCCTAATTTTCTTTGTTCCTCACTTGACCCTGCTTGCAAAGATTTCTTCTTCTAAGGAACAGATTGCCCAGGGATATGCTGGAGGCCTCATCCCTTGAGACATTCACTGACATGTAGGAATTCTAGGTACAAAGGCAGATATGCAGCAAGGAATTACTTGAAAATGGTATTAGTAAAGTCTAAAGCTAAAACTTTTCCAGCTGCTAGGTACTGAAACCCCCACACTTCAGTGCTGAGGTTGTTAAATAGCAAATGGCTTAACGTTAGCTTGGGTGCTCCCTCTCTCTGTGTCACATTGCATCTGGAACTGATGTGCACACAGCTTGTGCTCTCTTTCTGATCTTCAGCTTTTGATTGAAAATTGGTGGCTTTAATCTTGGTGGGTTTGTTTTAGTTTCATTTGAGGGGAGATTACTGAAGTCCTGCTCTGTGAGGTTGTTCTAAAGCCCCTTCTTCACATTAATATTAATAACCTCTCTCATACTATCTGCTGCATCTCTTCCATCAGAGTTTGGTTAATCTCTTCACCTGGATTTCCCCCTCTCTGGCAGAGTGTTTCCCTCCTTGCTGAATGTGTGCAGTCACAGTTTCATTATTGATCTGTCCTTTGGAGAAGATAAATTCTCCTAAGTGGGGATGGAGAGTGAAGGATCTGAGCATGCACACTTGTCAGCTGTTCTGCCTGTAGTTACCTGAGCTTACTGCAGAGCTTGTAATAAAGCCCCAAACTCACCCAGGAATGTGGGAATGCCACAGCCACTCTGTGACACCCTTCTGCTACAAGGCAAAGCACACTCAGGGCAGTGGCTTCTGGACTTGCAGGACCACAAGAATGCTGACAGTCAGTTGGGCAGTCAGATGCACCAGCAGGATTGCTACTTCCACACTGCCTTCTCCTCTGGGGGTGCAGAGCTGTGCCTGTGAGCATTCCTATATCAGCTTAACTGGCTGGAGACTCTAGGGAAATCTCTGACCTCAGTAACAAAACAAAATCATCCTGACTGTTTGTGGGCAGTGCCAGGTGACTTGCTTCAACTGAAGTTTGCCAACCAAGCTGTCAGAAAGCTGAGTCAGGTTCGTCTTTCCTCATTTTGCCAAGTAAATTCAAAGTGCCCTCTTCTGTGTTCATTATCAGCTTGGCTTTGGACAAACCACTGCTGAGCAAACAGGCAGCTGGCCTTGAGGAAGGTGCCTCTGGTTGCAGTAGCACAGGAACAATGCTGCTAAAATATTCCCATCACAACCATACTAAAGGTCTGGTTTGCTGTTTTTGTGGGGTTGGGGGTTTTTTGTTTGGGGTTTTTTTAGTTTTTTTTTTTTTTTCTGATACAGATTATATTTATTTATTAATATACAAATTAACAGAGGATTTCTTCTTGATACAGATACAGACTTCTCATCTGAGCCTTCCTCTTCCCCTGGCCCCAGTGAACACATTGTGTGATATCACAGACTGACTCTTACCCATTGAACTGCTGTATTCTGAGTCAGGTAGCAACAGTGTGCATTAAATTGAAGTTATTAATTCAACCTGAAAAGGATGTTAGATTGTGGTGGCTTGGCCCTGGCCTTTAGGCCAGGTGCCCACCAAAGCTGCTCTATCACTCCCCCTCTTAAATGGACAGGGGGAGAGGGGGGGAAAATATAACAAAAGCTAATAATAAGACAGAAGCAATTTTAATAAGAATAATAAGCAAAAGCAATAGACCACATGGAAGTGAAGAGCAGAGAGAGCTGTTGGTATCTACTGCCCATCAGCAGGACATGGTTGGTCTTGGGCAGCAGGGCTCTCTAAGCTTGGTGGTTGCTTGGGAGGACAGATGCCATGGACAAATCCCCCCTCTTCCTTCTTCATTCTTACATCTGGCATGGAATACCTCTCTGGCCAGTCTGGCTCAGCCATGTCCCCTCCCAAGATCTTACCCACCCCTCAGTGTACTCCTGGGGCAGGGAATGTTGAAAAGACACAACATGGATACTTATTCAACAGTAACCAAAACACTGCTGTGTTGTCAACTACTGCTGCAAAACACAGCACCAGAAAGATGCTGTGAGGAGAATTAACTCCAGCTCAGCCAAACCCAATACATAGATTTTAAAAGGGAAAATTAAAAAGGGGCTTGAAAAGGTTAAAACTGTTTTTTCTTTTATTTCTTTAAACAGCATGACAGATTTTGTATCTTTAGAGTATTTTTAAAGCTCTTCTGCATCATACTCCTGAAGCAAAACAAAGGCAAGCTCAAGTAACTTGCTGCTGCTTCAGGTGGTGCTTTAAGTAAACCTGAATACTCTTCAGCAGGCTTTTTCAGTAGGCTGAGGACTCTTAACAGTACTTCAGATTTTTTTCCCCCACAAATATTCTGTTCTAGTGATTATTTTCACATCTAGTGATTGTTCAGCACATTAAACTGATCCAGAGAGCTGTGCTGCTGTTACGCTTTTAACCTGATTGCATTCATTGGCACATTTCTCACTTGGCAATTGTAACTTGGCAGTGCCTCTGGCAGCCTCTGTATCTGATCATCTGATTTGGTACTTGGTGTTACATTACTGGAGATCTGTAGCTAGATCTCTAGCTATAGAGTGCTTCTCAGACCCCAAAAAACCTGAGAAAAGGTCCTGAGCTGATGCCCCAGGAGTCCCTTGTGAGAACACCTCTACAGTCTCAACCATGCACTTCCTTTCAGCCACAGCTAACTTATTTTGGTAGATAACCCTGGTTACCAAGAGTCCTTTTTATCAGCGCAGACACACTACCTGCTGCTGAAAAGTTATCTTTAGATTGAGAGGCTAGGAGATTTTAATCATCTGAGCCAAGAGTACAAAATTCTTGGACTCCTAGTAGGAAGAGAAACGAGTCCTGGTAGAAAATAGCCAATGATGAATGAAAAAACCCAACCAAACAAGCCACAAAGCAGCTAACTGCAGGGAAGCATCAGAGGAAGCTATTATTGTCTGGTTTGGTCAAATCTGGAAGAGGATCTTACCAGGTAGAGCATCACCAAAGTCAAATAAATATATGAAGTGTTTCCTTCAAGATTTTTATAGCAGATGGTTCATAGAACATGGCAATTGCAGTCTAATGATTCTATTTTTTTTTTTTTTTAGTGGATATCTTGTGTCTTAGAACAGCAACATTCCTGAAATACTGTGCTATTTTAATCATAGAATACTAGAAATCCAACCTAGCTCAGGCTGGAAGGGAGCTCAGAGCTCATCTCCTCCAACCTCCACACCATGCCCAGGGACACCTCTCAACTACACTCAGCTGCTCAAGGTCTCATCCAGCCTGGCCTTCAGCACCCCCAGGCAGGAGGCAGCCACAGCCTCCCTGGGCAGCCTGTGCCAGACTCTCACCACCCTCACACTCAACAACTTCTTCCTCAGCTCCACTCTAACCCTGCTCTGCCTCAGCTTCAAACCATTGCCCCTTGGCCTGTCTCTGGACCCCCTGAGGAGAAGTCCCTCTGCAGCCTTCCTGTAGGATCCCTTCAGGTCTTGGCAGGCAGCTCCAAGGTCCCCCCAGAGTCTTCTCCAGGCTGAGCACCCCCAGCTCCCTCAGCCTGCCCTCACAGCAAAGCTGCTCCAGCCCTTGGATCATCTTTGTGGCCCTGTCCTGCCCTTGCTGTGTGTCCCTCTGTAGAAACCTCCTAACTTTATAGCTCAGTTCAATGGTGATGTTGTGGCAGAGTGGATGCTGGGAACAACAATAAAAGTTTCCTCAATAAAAAATGCACAAATTGAAGACTGTACTTTGTTAACATTTAACCATTCCCTACAATGACTGAAGCACACTGTGGATTTTGGTCTGACTTTGTTATAGCAGCAAGGAATGTTTGTATGTTGGAGAGAGAAACTTGCAGAGCATCTCCCTGTTGGTCTCTTCTTGGTAACTAGGAAAGGCTGCTTCAGGCTTTGAGGCACAGGCTTAGTGTGCATGGCTGGGCTCTGGGGCTGGGGTGGCTGTTCAGCCCAGCTCTTCACCCCTGCCTGTGAGTGCTCTGAACCTTTCTGCAGCTCTTTCTTGTTTAGCCCTGGAGCATAGATAACCTGAAAGATGCAGCAGTGTCATCTCATAAGCCATTTATGAGAGGTGATGATGCCTGGGACCGGTTGCCAAAAGGCAGTGGCTGGTGACTAGCATACTGCTTCATCTTTTATGCTCTACCTTTCCATGGCTGGCTGTGCATAGCAATCAGAACGGAGGAGAATCACCAGGTCACCTGCTCCTCAGATCAGAAGGTGATTGTGGCTTGGAGTAGATACTAAGCAGCCACAGCACTGCCTGGTCAGAAAGAGCAAGTGTACTAGCCTTTTGCTGCACGAGAGCTTGGTCCTCAGCAAGCACTGAGCTCTGAACCTGAAAGAGAAGGCCGTTGCTTCCCCGTGGACACCACCTCACACTGCCTGGCCACGTAACCTGGCATCTCCTCACAAGTACCGGGGAGCGGAGCAGCAGGACCCTGCAGGTGAGTGGTGCTGGAGTGTCAGCCCCAGGGGTGGAAAGCAGCTCTTGGACTTTGCCCTGGCAGAGGAAATGAATTACAACATTCTCTTGAAGTGATGCCTGTAGCTGCTTTGGCAATGAAAACCAAAGACCTGCTCAGTCAGAACGCTGCAATGTGCCTTTCTCCCTACACCTGCACGATGCAAATGTTGGTGAGGCTGGTATCTCTTGAGGTGATTTCACAGAAATAGAGAGTTAGGGGCCTTGAAACATTCAGAATGCTCACAGTGCTTCAGAAGAGCAGTACTGGAGCTCCTGTGGAATCCCAACATGTAACATGTTTGCTTCAGGCTGTAATGTGAGCCTAGGTGTGATGGCTGCTGCAGGGTGACTCTCTGACATTAATGTACTCAGCTCTCCAGGAGCAGCTGAGGACAGCAAGACCTAAGAGGGGAATTTATTAACAAACCCAGGAAATTGTACAGCCTGCCCAGGCCATAAATCTGCTGTCTGGATCAGCAGCCAACAGCTGTTGTCTTAATTGGCTCTTTCACCCAACTCTGAGCCTGCCCAGCCCATGGATTCGCTCTGATGTGTGAAGGGCTCTGTCACTCAGACACTGAGGAAGCCAACAGCCAAACGTCCTCCAGCACTCCAGGCTCTGCAGGGACGTTCTGCCTGTTTCATACCTTCTTCATTGCCCACTTAGAAATTATACTCTGCTATCCATTATAAAATCCCTTGGCTTGGGCTTGACTGCTAATGAAATGGAGCAAAGGCAGCCTCTAGCCATGAACAGGAAGGATAACAGCCAGCGTGAGGCCTTGGAGCTGCTGTGTGTGATGGAAAGCCACTCTGATCCAGAGCCCAGACCTAATGCTGTTTCTTGGCTGTTAAATGCTTTGCCACACTTGCCTTCCAGACTCCTCTCACATCTGTGTAGTTGAGCTCTTTAGACTGCTATGATGTCTTTTCATACAGAAATCTTTTTTAAAATAGAAATAGTTATTTTACTAAAGTATCTTCCCAAAATTAGCTCTTACCAAGTGTAGCAAACTCCAGCTAAGTTCTGTTCACAGTTCCAGACCGTAGCAGAGCTCCTAGTTAATGCTCTTTATGATTCTACAACTTCTTTCCTCTTTCTTCCTAGTGATTAAATACCAGGGATTTTGAGGGCTCTTTCTCCTCCTCCTCCTTCCCCAGCTGCAGCCTGTGTTCCCCCCACCTTTCCATCTGCTGAGTGAGCTCAAGAGACCAGGACCTGTGTGAAGATGTTCTGCTCTGAAGGGACAGCCTGCTTGGCAAGCTTGATTTCTTTGGGGGTGTGGCACCTGTAATGAAACAGAAGTTTATTGTGTGAAATGTTGCTGTAGGCTTCCAAGTAGGCTTCAGTGATGGTTCCCTTCCAGGCAATAAAAGTATTTATCTTATACTTACAATTTCCTGAGTTGCTTAAGGAGTAATAAGAAAGGAATGGAAAACAGTGCCAGCAGATATTTCATCTCACCTCCTTACTAAACTGAAGAAGGCAGCTCAGAAGTGATATATGTCAGAAAAGAACACAATCTATTTTGTGTTTAAAGTGAAGGGCATTCAGCAAACCCTGTTCCTGCACTATGAATGATGTGATCAAATTAAAACCAAGCGTTTTCCAAATGGAAATCAAAGACATGACTGCTCCATGTGTGACTTGTGCAAAAAAAGGCTGAAATGCCCCAATGGAGCTTTCATGAGAATTAGTGCTTTCAAGACAATGTGCAAACAGGAGGAGGCAAGTCTGAGACCTTTTTCCTTTAAAGAGAAAAAAGGAAAGGGCTGCCTCAGAAATTCATCACACGTTTGCCAGTTGCTTAATTTCATAGTTCAAAGTCGGTGCCAGTTTGCATGAAATGAGCAATCCAGTTTAGGATGCAAAAGCAGGTTCTTATCTCTGTTCAGCACCAACCCCAGTCTGGAAATCAGGGACAGTTCCTGAGTTGTTGACAGTTCCTGGCACTTGTCTGAGACATGCAGCAACCAATGCTCTGGCCAACCTGTTAAATGCACATTTCATCCTGGTAACCTACTAGAGTGCCATGAAGGGACTTTTACAAGGACTTTCAAAAGGAGAGGACACAGTCTCAGGCTGTGCCAGGGGAGGTTTGGGATGGATGATAGGAAGAAATTCTTCACAGAAAGAGAAATTGGCCACTGGAATGGGCTGCCTGGAGAGGTGGTGGAGTCACCATCCCTGGAGATGTTTAAAAACATTGGATGAGGCACTTGGTGCCATGGTTTAGTTGATTAGAAGGTGTTGGGTGATAGGTTGGACTTCATGATTTCAGAGGTCTTTTCCAACCTGGTTAATTCTGTGGTTCTGTGTTAGGTGCACAGGGTGGGCTTTCAGCAGTGTAACCAATCACACTAAGGGCTGCACTGCTCTCCAGAATCGTTAGTCCCATAGCTCTTACTCACTGTCATCTCATAGAATGACAGAATGGGTTGGGTTGGAAGGAACTTCCAAATATCATCCAGTCCAACCCCCTTGGACTCAGCAGGGACATCCTCCACTGAATCAGGTTGCTTTCCAGCCTGACCTTGAAGATCTTCAAAGATGGAGCCTCAACTCCCTCCCTGGGCAACCTGTTGCAGTGTTCCAGCACCTTCCTGGTGCAGAACCTGTTCCTCACTTCCAATCTCAATCTGTTCTGCTCTCATTTCAAGCCATTGCCTCAGGTCCTGTCCCTGCAGCCCTTTAGGAACAGTCCCTCTGTAGCCTCTTCAAGTACTGGCAGGCTGCTCTAAGGTCTCCCCAAAGCTCTCTCTTCTCCTTGGCTCCCAGAGTAAAAAGCACAGATTTTATTGTGGTGGGTTTTTTTTTTACTTGTTCTTGGCTGGTAGGTTTCAAACACTGCTGCTGTGCTTCCAGTTCCCTGTGTGCTCAGTAACTGCACGTGCAAGGCAAACACGGAAGGGCAGTGCTGAATATCTTGTACCACACCAAGTGTGATTTCTTCTTGTTCTGGTTTGCTAGAGAGCTGTCTCCCAAGCTTACATTTAACACAGCTCAGTGTATTGTTCCTTAGGCTGAAAAAGGATTCTCTGTGGCAGAATGGAAGACCACTTTTAAAATGTTAGGTATCTAGAAAGCCAGAGCTTGCCAGCAGCGATAAATGGAAGAGAGAAAGCCTGTGGCTGTTATGTCTTTCCAAGCTTCACAACTGTTTCACCAGAAGTTTAGAGAATATGTACTCAGGACCATGAGATGCTAACTAGAAGGTAGCTAGGAGGAGCCTCTTCTGTATGCCAAGGATGTTTCTCCCTGCTGACCACAGATTACTCTTGAGTTACTGCGCAGGGGGAAGCAGTTGAGAGGAAGAAATCTGCGCCATGCGCTGCCTGAACTGGGAAACTGGGGAGAAAGCTTAATGCTTTGAGTGCCCAAAACACATATCAGTGTAAATCACAGGATTAATCCTCACATGAAACAAAATATTTTGGTGGTCTTCTTGGAAGGAAGCAGGAAGTCTGCACAAATTCAACTGTGCACTTCTGGAAGTGGAAACAGTCGCATCT
Organism: Indicator maculatus; assembly: GCA_013399975.1. Classification (NCBI taxonomy): domain Eukaryota; kingdom Metazoa; phylum Chordata; class Aves; order Piciformes; family Indicatoridae; genus Indicator; species Indicator maculatus. The sequence goes on from VXBD01001582.1 coordinate 8,979, forward strand.
AAGCATCTGGCATCAGCACTTCCTTGAAGAGAAAGGAAACTGATTGTATCTATTGGATGTGAGAACAAAATACCTTTCTTGCCAAAACCAGTGCAAGTCATCAGTGCCAAGGCAAAGTGCTTTCAAATGTCTGGCAGGAGTCCACTAGGACTGATTTTAATCAGATAGAAGGAGAAAGGAAAAATGTAGAGCTGCTGCTGCATGTTGGCCCATGCTGGTTAAGATCCAAACCCCTCACATGCTTAACAACAGTTTGACTCAACTCTGCTGGGATTTGTCACAGCTGTTTCCTTGCATTCAGAGTTTAATAGCAGTTCTTGGGAAGCCATGCCATTCCTGGTATCCTTGCCTCCCCTTCTCCTTTTGGGCATGCTGCAAGGAGCCAAGGATGCCATCAGGATTCGTGGGACTTGAACAAAATGTTGAGATTTCTGCGCTGCTGAGAGCTCTGGCACTGTTCTCCAGAGGTTCAGCTTGCCTCCCCCTTCGTGGTTCAGGGCGGAAGTGCAGGGGAGGAGCTGCTCACTCCCCATTCACACCCTCTGTGTTCAGACTGGGTGGCTTCTGTAAATCACGGCAGCGACCGGCAGCGACCAGCAGCGGAGTTTGTAACGCACCAGCTCCAGACGCTCCCAGCTGCCCCCTTGCTCTGAGAACAAATACTTGCACGCATTTGATCCTGTGAAATTCCACACTCTATTGATTTTCTTTGTGCTGTGCTTGTTTTGATTCCATAGAACAACAGTTTGTACATCCTGGTTTGGCGGCTGTCTCTTCTGGGAGCCCGTGCCTCTTCAGCTCAAACTGAGTAATTCAGAAGGTCTCTTCTGCTTTATCGATTTTCTGCCCAAATCCATTTTGCTAAGCAAACTGGTAGAGGAAGTAGGGCTTGAGATCATCTCGCAGGCACAATACCCAAGCCCTACCCCTCTTCCAAAACAGCAAAGCTTTGTAATCTCTGAAATGGATTTTTATTAGACCTAGATGACCTGTGGAACAGGAAAACCTCAGCTCTGCTGGGTGAGGTGGAACGAAAAGAAACAACTTTGCCAACCGATTTTCCCTTGCTTGCTGTGCCCTTGCAGGGGTGAATCCTTTCCTTGGGACATCCCTTCAGACACCAACCACAAAATTTTTTCAGTCCCCTCGTGGTTACTGAGAAAAGTCCTTTCTCTGTGTGCCTAGGGAGACCTACCCTGCCCACAGCTGCTTTGGCTTTCGATTTGTCTGGGGTGTTTGTGATTGTTTGGGGTTTGTTTGGGTTTGCTTTTGTTTGTGTGTGTGTGATTGTTTGGGGTTTGGTTGGGTTTTCTTTTGTGTGTGTGTGTGTGTGATTGTTTGGGGTTTGTTTGGTTGGGTTTTGTTTTGTGTATGTCTGTGTGATTGGGGTTTGGTTGGTTGGGTTTGCGTTTTTGTGTGTGTGTGTGATTGGGAGTTGGTTGGGTTTGCTTTTGTGTGTGTGATTGTTTGGGGTTTGGTTGGTCGTTGGCTTTGCTTGTTTCATTTTTAATGGGTAAGAAAAGGGCAAAGACTGATCAGTGTTCAGTTACTAAGGTCCGACTGTTCTCCGGACTGGGCTCCCCTCAGTTCTGTGCCTTCAGAGAGCAGCAGCTGCAGAGGTCAATGACTTTCTTTCAAGGAATGCTTGTCCAAAGGGTGCCTCCTTGCAGCACCTTTGCAGACATGAAATGCTCTGTTAACAAGTTATTTGGTAGTGGTGATGGAGCCTTTTGTCTGCTACTCAGGTGGAACAATGCAGACAACCAGCACTGATGGAGCAGGGGGTGTCCATACTGCCCCTCCCCAGTGGGATTACCTTACAGGAGGTCCTACAGTTTAGTCACTTAGGTTTACCAGGATATGATTTTTGCTCACATGAAGGGAGAGGCAAGTTCAGTGCTTAAATACAGAGGATTATTTTAAGGAGAACTTTGTCAAAGGTGTGAAGGTGCTGCTCTAATGCTGAATGCTGCTTTCCTCCTTTCCCATGGTCAGTATGCACCTGTGTAGGCTGCAGTGCTAAAGACCCCAACCTTATTCATGGATGGGTGGTGTGGTGTTCTCCTGGCTTACCTCTATGGATCATCTCTGACTTCTGAGAAGATGTTTATTTGCATCCTGTGAATAATGGGTTACAAACTTAGTAGCATCACTATTGCTTAATTGTGATAGGGAACACCCCAGAACACTGGGTTTCAGGTGGTTCAGACCTGTTGAGTGCAACTTAGCACTACAGATTCACAGGTATTAGAAACCTTGGACCACAAAACTAGAATGGGGAATGCACATCACAGAGTGCTGTGGTGTGGTGAGCAGCAAACAGTGTCACCTGTGTTGGTTTTTAATAACACTTAGAGCTCATGCAGCCCAGCAGGCAAATTCTCTGCTGGGCTGCAGTCAGAGGAGTGTGGGCAGCAGGGCAAGAGAGGGGATTCTGCCACTTGGCTCTGCTCTGCTCAGACCTCACCTCCAATCCTGCCTCCAGTTCTGGTGTCCCCAGCAGAAGGAGGACACAGAGCTGCTGGAATGAGTCCAGAGGAGGCCACAAAGATGATCCAAGGGCTGGAGCAGCTCTACTGTGAGGCCAGGCTGAGGGAGCTGGGGGTGCTCAGCCTGGAGAAGACTCTGGGGGGACCTTGGAGCTGCCTGCCAAGACCTGAAGGGATCCTGCAGGAAGGCTGCAGAGGCAGTTCTCCTCAGGGGTTCTAGAGACAGCCCAAGGGGCAATGGTTTGAAGCTGAGGCAGAGCAGGGTTAGAGTGGAGCTGAGGAAGAAGTTGTTGAGGAGGAGGTGGTGAGACTCTGGCACAGGCTGCCCAGGGAGGCTGTGGCTGCCTCCTGCCTGGGGGTGCTGAAGGCCAGGCTGGATGAGACCTTGAGCAGCTGAGGGTAGTTGAGAGATGGCCCTGGGTATGGTGGGGGGGTTGGAGGAGATGAGGTCTGAGCTCCCTTCCAGCCTGAGCCATTCCCTGGTTCTATGAAGGACAGGTTCAGGACATAATTTTTCTGTAAGAGTTGTATTCCCTTTCTTCAGCTTCCCTCTCCCTGCACTCCTGACCTGAGTTTAGGAACTGAGGTTCAAGTGGTGGAAGTACAGTTTCACGCTGAACAATTTCAGATCCATTTTCCTACAACTTGGGAAGCTGAATTGAAATTCAAAAAAGGAAAACTCCAGAAATAATTGGGACTGCATAAAAGAGCCTTTGGTGTGCTGGTAATTAGGCTGTTAATCTGAAGCTCCCACTTGTGAGTGAATATTCGTGGGTTTGCATATATTCCAAATGCTCAGGCTAGGAAAAGGGAAGCTGGGCTGGTGTTAGTAATAAATAGGGTTTAGGTAGTCATCCAGCTGAGTGTTAAAGAAAATAGGACGTTCTGATTGAATGTGACATTTGGTTGTGTTTAGATGAAGGTATTAAGACAGTCAAACCACTTTCATGCTGATCTTTCTTAGTACCATTCGTTAGAACCATACTCATGGCCATGGTACTTCAGTGTTCCTGCAGGTTAGATCAAAACAAATAAAGAAAATGTCTTTGTTTCTGTTCTACCTCTTATTTATTTTGGCAGATACCTCTAGATATCTCCTGCAAAATGGTTGATTACTTTTCTACACCCACTGAAGAGATGCTTTTCAGACTTGTGGCCTTTTTCTGCTCAGGCAAGCTCCTGTTGTTTCTAAACGTTTAGGGGAAATCCCCAAATGCCAGGGCTGCAGTATGCTTGGTGAGAATGATCTCTGTTTCATCAATGAAGTTCTCCAGAATAAGAGAGTTTATTTCAGGTTGTATCTGTCACAAACATATGTCACAAACAATGCCAAATCATTCCTGGAAGCGTTCCTGAAGGACATATTTTATTACATAAAGAGCTTGTAGTCTGTTGCTGTTTGTGGTTGTTAGTTTACAGGAGAGTTTATAGAAAGGAGTTTAGCACTACAGTGCAGAATGGATTTACAGAATTAATTAGCTTTGAATCTGAAGTCATTTAACAGACATAGCTAATCTAAAAATTTTAATAACAAGTTCACTCAGGAAGGAAAGTCATATTTCAGAGACACCAGCATTTAAGTCAGATTTGGAATGCTTCATTGAGCCTCCTCTAGACAACTCCTCTGATAATTGAACCTCTAAGAGAATAAGATAGGAAATAGTAAAGGAGGCAGTCTGCTGCTTGAAGGATTGCAGGAGTACTGCAGAGAAATACTGAAGTTTTATTCCGGGAGATTTCAGAGCCGTTAAGTATCTGTGAATGGAGCATGTGCCAGCTTCTAACTGGTGTCACAGACTGTGAAGAAGGTGCAAAAGCAGGAGGGTGATGTTTGTGAGGAGCTGTAAGAAAGGGAGGGACAGCATCGATGTGCTTTGTACCCACTGTCTGCATCGCACTTTTTTTGTCCTTCTGACAATGAAAACAGGTCCCAGGTAGCAGAAAAACAGTGCTAAAAGTTCAGTATCGAAGCTGCTGCTGAAGTGTCATGTTCTGGAAGGTATTTTGCTAGCCAAATGGTGTGAGTGAAATAAAAGACTACAGTAGGGCCTCTTTAACCTCCTTGGTAACCAAATAAGTGTAATGAAGGCTTTCAGAGGTAGCAAACCTCAGCAATAAGACAAGGTCTGGTCCCTCACAGTGCGTCCCAGCCCTGTGCACCTCTATGGAACCCATTGCTGCGTGTGCTTGCAGAGGTTCCATGGACACTGTGTCTCAGTCCCTGTATAGGATGGACAGAGGTCAAAGAGTAAAGGCTATTCATTCATCTGGGGGTTCCTTTCATTAGTCTGTGCATCACCTCACTCCTTGTTTATCAGTGTCCTCATGCTCTAAAGATGGAATTCTTGCTTTGCCCTACTTTGGGTTTTTTTTGGGTACAACGATTATCTTTCTTGTGCCCCAAAATTTCACAATCCTTAATTAACCTATTTCCACCTACTGTGGAAGGTGATATCCCTATTTTCATTCTTATTCTCTGTCAAAGTAACTGTCAAAGTCTGAGTGGTGTGACCAAGTCTGAAGTGTTGACTAATGCTAAATATTGCACCTGGCACAGTGAACCTTTACAATATGTCCAGGCTGTCAGCTCAGGGTGTTCAACCACAGCTCCTTTGGCTTCAGTTCCTGATGGAAACTGAGCTTTTGCACATCAGATCACAGAACCTCAGAATGATTGGAAAGGACCCCCCAGAGATCATCCAGTCCAACTCCCCTGCCAGAGCAGGGTCACCCAGGGCAGGTCACAAAGGAACACATCCAGGGGGGTTTGGAAAGCCTCCAGAGGAGACTCCACAATCTCTCTGGGTAGCCTTAGCATACAGAAGTGTCTCTTGGTGTTGGAAAGAAAATCCAGTCACTGAGCTCCTGAGTTCTCCTTGATCTTGAAGTGCTGCTCTGATACATCCTCAGGCCTGTAAGCAATGTTTCCAGCCTAGGTTTGTGCCAGCTTGTCCTGTCATTTGTATCACACCTGGAGTCACAGCCTGGGGTGGGGTGGGAGGGAGCTTCTCTTGTCCGAGCTCTTGCTCACAGCAGGTGCAATTAGATTCTGCAGGGGCTGGCCACCAAGTTTCAGGTATTTCTAAGGAGTACAGCTCTGTAACATTCCAGTATTTGAGCACTTCATGAGGTATTTCTTTTTTCTGAGTCAGAATTTATTGTGTGGCATTTTATGCCTGTGGTCCCTCGTTCTAGTTCTGTTGACCTCTGAGCAGTGTCAGGCTGTGTCCTCTCTGCCATTTTCCATTAAGGAGACTTCCCTGACCATCAGCCACCCTGGGCACCTAACCATACTGTTCTTGCCCCAATATATTGGTGTTCTCCTTGCAGTGGGGAGCCCAAGGCTACCGCCAGTACTCAGGGTGAGGTCTCACAAGTACCTAGTAGAGGAAAATAATCATATTCCATCTCCTGCTCTCAGTCTGTGGTGTGAATGAACACCTCTGATGGAAGGGTGTGCTGCTAATTCGACTCAGTATCCACCAAGATCAAGTGCTGGGGCTGCTGGAGCAGCAAAGAGATTCTGACATGCTGGAGAAGCCACTGAAGGGCTACCAAGATGAGAAGGGGTAGGGCTCTGTGCTGGAAGATGTTCAGTGGTCAGGGCTTTGTTCAGAGTGGAGGGAGGAAGGCTGGCAAGGTAGGTCTTGTCTTTCCACTTAAAGAGAGAGGACAAAGCTCCTCTCTCCTTAAAGCTGTGAAAGAGCAAGTGGGAACAGTCCCCAGGGGAAGCCTTCAATGGACATAAAGGAGAAGATTCTTTAGCAGTAGACTGCTGGTAATATGAACAAGGGACCTGGGGCCCTTGAACAGGTCTGTGCCAGACCTAGCTCTGAGGAGCAGACCTGTTCTGGCCCAAGCTGGAAGGTAAGTCCCAGGCTAGAATTCAGCCAGTTATGATAGTTCATTACCTTTGTGACATCTGCCTTCTCCTTCAGTGACCCTCTGATGGAGAAGTCTATGAACTTTCACTGACACCAGTTTACCTGAGGAAAAATATTGCTGTCCTTCCATGCACAACAGAAAGGTGCTGGGAATGAGTTAGTTTATTTTTTTATTATTATTACTTCTTTGTGCTTTTTATGAGCTGCTCTTTCTTCTTTTGTTTTTTATTTTTCCCCCTCTGGCAGATGTGATGTACTTAGAAAGGTACAAAATAATCATTTGGTGCAAGGAAAGGTCACTAGAAATGTGAGAGTAGCACAGTTCATTGCTAAATCCATAGCTCAGGGGAGGTCAGCTTGTAACTGATTGAAGTTGAATTGCTGCAATACTGATCCAGCAAGCTGAGGCACTGGGGTGTGTGTGTGTTCTGAGACACTGCAGAATGCTTCTGCTAGCCTGAGAGTGACTGCTTTAGGAACTTTGCAGCTTGGGGGTAAAGCAGGGGAATCTTATGACAGGAGCAGCACCAAATGAAAAGGAAATATGTGAATAAAGTATGGGCAGTGTGGGTATGGAGCTGGAAGGAAGGGTAGCACTGGAAACTAAGATCATCTGGTTTTTAGGAAGCTTGCTTTAAAAGATTGGATCTCCTCTGTGTGTCCCTGACACGAAAGTAGAAATGGCTATGTTGAGCATTTTCACAGGGAGATGATGACATCCTTAGCACGGTGTTGGAAGTTCAGATAGGTTTGGGGTTTGTATGTTTGTATGTTATGGCCTGTCTCTAGAGCCCCTGAGGAGAAGTCCCTCTGCAGCCTTCCTGCAGGATCCTTTCAGGTACTGGCAGGCAGCTCTAAGGTCCCCCAGAGCCTTCACCTCTCCAGGCTGAACACCCCCAGCTCCCTGATGGGCTGTTGCTGCTGCTGTGGGGTTTGTGGAGTGGTTTTGGTTATTGGTGGGTTGGTTTGTTTGGGTTTTTCTTTGTTTTATTTAGCAAAGTGGAGGGGGAAGGCAGAGAGAGATTCTGTTTTCTGCTTGGTTTTGCCTGGAACAGTAGCTGGTCCCCCCAAATGAGCTCCTGCTGGATTTTGCCTTTTCCCCTCCTTTAGGCATGCCCTGTGCCACTTCTCCAAAGTGACTGTTGCCACCTTGTAAGAGAGATACTTAGATAATTATAAGAATGGATCAGTCATAAAAGACCTCCCAAATGATCACAGAACAAGGTGAAGCATAACCTTGATTCCATTGCTCAACACTTCATACAGCAAACAGCACAGCAAAGATCCCCTCCTAAGTTAGTAGGATAACATTGGCTGATGGTTTTTTTTTTCCAGATATGCCAAACCTTCATCTTTTTTGTAATTCCCTGTGAGTGATATTAGATCCTTTGGGCATTCTCTGCCAGTCAGAATGAAGTCTATTGTCTAAAAAGTGGCAGGTCTGACAATTTGAGCAGTAAAGATGATTTTTCCTGGTGGAAGCCGCACTACTCATCTCCTGCTCTGATACTGCCCATTTCCATGGCCTCTCTGTGTTCCAGGCACTGCTCTGCTGATGGAACGGGAGCTCTGCCACAAGTAGTTTCCTTTCATTCATGGAATTATCTATACTGAAGCCTAATCTATCTGTGAGAATTTTTTAGTATTATTATTATTGATTACTTGGAGAATCTTTGGAAGCTAGAGAAAGACCAGAGACTTCCACATCAGTATTTCGAGTAAACAGGCATTTAATTAAGCCTGGTTGCTTTGATGTGTGTAAAGCACAGCCAGTGCTTGCAGAATGGGATGAGCAAAGCCAGACTCTGTCAGAGTGAACTCTGTGAATTGTAGGATGTGAGGTCAATGAGACATTGCAATGACTTCTGTGGTCTTTGGGGCAGCCTATCCAGCTCTTGGACACCGATGGGTCTGCTCGGAGCATTTCGGAGTGGTTGAAAGCTGTAATCCCAGACCTACACCTACACAGACTTGGCATAAGCATAAACTTTGGAATTTTCCAGTTGCAATGATTAATGAATTGCAAAAGTGCCTTCAGGGGAAAGATGTCCTAAATTATTGGAGAGACAGCAAGACAAGACATCTAAGCTAAAGCACTACCTGTCTTGAAAGGCAAAGTCTGTTGCTCTCCAAGCACTGTCCTGTGTGACTGGAAAAATGGAACTCATTATCTGGTAACTGACTGTGACACAGAGAGGTTGTTCATTGACTTTTAAATTGTAGTCTAAATAACATCCCATTGAATTGTGTCTGTGCAAGTCCCTGAGACACTGAACAGCTGAAGCCATGCCTGAGTCTCATTTCTGATCCTGAATCACAGCATTTTCACTGCCATCTCTCCATCAGCCTGAATTCACCGCTTTCTGTGATTCAGTTCTGTGTATTACAGATAACATAGAGCAAACCCAATCCTCTACAGAGGATGCCTCCCCCGACCATATTTTATTGTGGGTCTGTATTTACTTATCCTTGTAATTACACTAATAACTTTGTGTGTAATTTATAACATATTTGATTAAAATGTTTGCCTTCCAGTACCTGAGGGGATCTGAGCTGAGTCTAGTTGTGAGGTGCCCCTGTCTGTGGTGGGGAGGTTGGAGGAAATGAGTTCTGAGGTCTCTTCCAACCTGAGCCACAGTGAGAATGCTGCAGCTGTGTTACTACTGAGATTGATCTTTTCCACATTCATTAAAGATTATTCTTTTCTAGCAGATTTGACACAGAGATTCCCTAATGTAGCATTGGGTCTTTTCTGTGTGGATTTGTTTTGTCTTTTATTGTGGAGCCACCCTCCCTTCCTTGCTCTCTGTCTTGATGTTTAAAAGCTTTTCTACATCTGTGTAATTATCAGGGAAGGTTCATTATTTGAGAGCATAATGGAGTGGAGTGCCAGCTTTTACCAGATTCTAACAGTATCTTTCACATCCTGATGAGCCCAAGGCAGGGAAGAAGTTAAATTCAATTCCAGTTTGAATCCAGTCAGTGTTAGGACATGTAAAATAGTTTCTGTTCAGTAAGAGGGAGTGGGTAGGATTCCTGTGTCCTGGCTGGGCATCTGCAGTAATCTCAGCATGCAAGTGGGAAACTCTTGAAACATAAAAGGCTTGATTGTGGCATGAGATCAAGTGACAACTCATGCTGCTTGTGCTTGTGGGGGTAACTGTCAGTACAGTCAGTACTAAAGAGAATGAAATAAATCTTTCTTTGTGACTTCAGCCATCCCACAGCCAGGGCTGATCTCTGCAGAGGGGGCAGGTCAAGTTCAGCAGCCCTGGTGTTCTGTGAAGGCATCTCCTTGCCAGCTGGCATGATACCCCTGTATCCAAAAGCATGGTGTGTTTGGGGCTGGCCTGGCTCTCAGGGGATCCAGTGACACTTCATGCTGGGTAGGGTCTCAGCTGGAGATGTTCTCTGTGATATGCCACAAAGCAGAATGAAAAGAAGGTGCAGTTTGCAGCAGAGCACAGCTTGAGGAAGCATAGCCTGTCTCTGCATGATGGAAAGAGCTAACAAAGATGGATGAGGGGCACTCACGTTCAGTGTGCTCAGAGGCAGCAGCAAACTGCCTGCATTGCAGCACACTGCTCTGGATGTGCCTGAGGACTTTTCACTCAGGTCATGCATAGGAGGCAGCCCAGCTATGGTTTCCTGAAGGACAAACCTGCCCAAGAAGCAGGACTGAAGCAGTTGTGCAGTAGAAGTGTTGATCCTCACTGCTTGGTGACACAGAATGCTGGCAGCTGTTGCAGTGTTACCTGGAGGCTGGCCCAGCTGCAGTGTGGTGATGGCAGACATTTGCTCTCTGCCTCCTGACTGAGGGCAAACAAGGACCTGGGTGTCCAGTACAGATTGCTGCAGCTTCACCTTCACAGACAAAACCTCTTCTGCTGGAATTTTTGAATATCTCTGCTGGGGTTGGACTGAATCAGAGAATCACTAAGGCTGGAAAAGACCTCTAGGATCATCCAGTCCAACCATAACCCACGTCCCATGGCCACTGAACCATGTCCTGAAGCTCCACATCTACAGCTCCTTGAACACCTCCAGGGATGGTGACTGCACCACCTCCCTGGGCAGCCTGTTCCAACCCCTCACCACTCTCTCACTAAAGAAGTTTTTCCTCATGCCCAATCTAACCCTGCCCTGGTACTACTCAAACCCATTTCCTGGGGTTGAAGGAGGCTGTGTCCTGCAATCTTGTCAGTGCTGCATCTTCCTTGGGTCCTCTTTGTCCAGACTTCCTCAGCCTTCTGATGACTGTGAAGCACAGCAGTCTGCACCCTAGGGGAAATTACTGTTCATCTGCAGTGGTCACAAACGTCATCAAAACAGGGATAAAGTAATTAATTAGTAATGGTAATGTGTTTATCTAGGAAGAGGAATGGTCCCTAAAGCAAGGTGAGGAGAGCCATGGAGGACAGACACAGAGCAAGTGTAGTGATTGCAGTCTCACAGCATTAATGAAACAGAACCAAGCAAATGAGTCCTCCTGCCTTTTGGCTCATTAATTAAGTGTTAATTGCTTTCTTATATTCTGTATATTCCCATGGAGACCTGTGAGGATGACTGGGAGAGTGGAACATCTCTGCTGTGAAGCAAGACTGAGAGCCCTGGGACTGGTTAGTGTGGAGACGAGAAGGCTCTGATCTGATCCCTCTGATCTGCAGGGGATCTGATCAATGTCTATCAATATCTGAGGGGTGGGTGTCAGGATGCAGGTGCCAGGCTCTGTTTGGTGGTGCCCAATGACAGGATAAGGAACAATGGGGACAGGCTGGGACCCAGGAGGTTCCACCTCAACAAGAGGAGACACTTCTGTATGGTGAGGGTGCCAGAGCCCTGGAGCAGGCTGCCCAGAGAGGTTGTGGAGTCTCCTTCTCTGGAGGCTTTCCAACCCCACCTGGATGCATTCCTGTGTACCCTGCCCTGGGTGCTCCTGGTCTGGCAGAGGGGTTGGACTGGTTGAGCTCTGGAGGTCCCTTCCAACCCCTACCATGCTGTGAGTCTGTCATCTTCTGTTAAGCTGTTTCTGTAATCATGTAGCACAAAGCTCCTCTGGGATTGCTGTGGCCAGGATAAAGCAGCTGAAAACTACACTATTTACCATTCCTTTTAAGCAACCTCCTTGCACTTCAAGGCTCCCCACATGAACATTCTCTCTGCAGTTAAAGTATTCATTAAATCTGGCTTATGAAACAGCAGGAATCCCAAGGATCACTGCACTTTCATACTGCCACACTGAGCTCTGGAGTGGAGGGCTAAGGAATGTAAACACTTCTCGCATTGGGCAAGGGCTGGCTTGGATTTGAGTTAGGGGTTGAACCTGTGCTCCAAGCCAAACTTCCCAGCTGAGCTCTCCATCACAAGCACATGTGCACCTCTTCAGCAAGATGTGAGTTTATGATCCTGATAGATTGAAAAAAACCCAACCCATAAGTAAATCAGGAGTGATTAAGGTAAAACAATAACTAAAGGCTGGTGTTTGTGTAGTAGATTAAATGTCAAAGTCTGAACATTTTGAAGCCTCTAAAGTGTTGGCCAGGAGTCTTGGTTTTGTTTAGCTTTGTGTGTTTATAACTGAGGGAGCTGAGGGTGTTCAGCCTGGAGAAGAGAAGACTCTGAGGGGACCTTAGAGCTGCCTGCCAGGACCTGAAGGGATCCTGCAGGAAGGCTGCAGAGGGACTTTTCCAAATCCTTTAAATGTTCCTTGGGATGCATGGATTAATTTGCATTTCTGTGCTCTTAGCAAACGTTTCACTTGTCTAGGTTTTAAATTATTCTTATTTTCATATGCTGGATTACAAACCAGTAGAGTTTGGCAGAGATTAGCACTTCGGAGGTAGGAGAGCATTTAATTTTCACAGGAGGATTCTGATCTTTCAGAGATAAGGACTCTCACATCAGAGCTGCTGTTCAGACTTCTGAAGTATGCTTTAGGAGAGAGGTGCTGCCCCCTGAGCAAACCAGAGCCCTGTTCCTGGAAATCTCATCCTGTCCCTGAGAGGGTGCTTGATGGCAGCCAGCTGGTGTGTCATGAAGCATTAACCACTGCTCTCTGTCAGCTCTAAAGCAGAAGGTGGCACCATCCAGACCTGTCCTCAAACAGCCTGGGGAGCAGGTTACCACCACACCTCAACAGAAGGGATGCTTTGGGTTGCTTTTGCTGTTTAGTGTCTCCAGGTTGCATGCTGTCAGATGTCTTTGATGTGCGCTGCAAACGTGAAACAGGCAAGCAGAAGAGTTGTGCTTTGTTGCTTGTTCTGGGAGACAGCAGCACAGCTGTACCAGGGCAAGCCCTGCCCTGCCAGCCCAGCGCCTTTCTGTGACTGACTACAGCAGGGGGCAGGGGCAGAGCTCTGGGTGGTGCCTGTCTGCACATGTCTGAAGCCTTTGACACAATGTCCCCAACAGCATTTCCTCTGAATTGGAGATTTGTGGCTCTGCTGGGTGGCCACTTCAGGGGATAAGAACGCCTGGAGCACTGTCTGCAGCTCTGGGACCCTCGCTGCAAGACAGGTATGGAGGTGCCAGAGTCCAGAGGAGAGCGACGAGAATGGGGAAGGGACTGGGGGAAAGTCTGATGAGGAGAGGCTGAGGGAGCTGGGAGTGTTCAGCCTGGAGAAGAGGAGACTCAGGGGGAACCTTAGCACTCTCTACAACTACCCGAAGGGAAGTTGCAGTAAGGGGGGGAGCAGGTCAGGCTCTACTGCTGGGCAACTTGTGACAGCATGAGAGGGCATGGCCTGAAACTGTGCCAGGGGAGGATTAGGCTGGATGCTAGGAAGCACTTCCTGATGGAAAGGGGAATCTGACACCGGAATGGGCTGCCCAGGGTGGGGGTGGAGTTGCCATCCCTGGAGGTGTTTAAGGCAAGATTGGATGTGGCACTCAGTGCCAGGGTCTGGTTGATGTGGTGGTGTTAGGTCATAGGCTGGACTTGGGGACCTCAGAGGTCTGTTCCAGCCTCAATGATTCTGTGACAAGGAGTTGTTTGGTTGGCTGCATTCAGGGTGTATTGGGCAGTGACTTCGTCTCTCCAATTTCCACCTGGACAAGCACTGTCCCTCAGGGGACCATCCTGGGACCAGTGCTGTTTAATATCTTTGCCAATGGCACCGTGGGACTGAGTGCACCCTCAGCCAGTTTTCAGATGACCTGCAGGGACAGGATGGCATCTGGAAGGACCTGGGCAAGCTTAAGTGGGCCTCTGTGAGCCTGATGAAGTTCAAGGTGATGTGCAAGGACCTACACCTGGGTGTAGGCAATCCTCAGGACCAACAGGGGCTGGGTGATGAGTGTGGTTGTCAGCAGCCCTGTGGAGAAGGGTTTGGGAGTACTGGGCATGAGGCAGCACTCATGCTGTGTGTGGGTGTGTTCCCAGCCCAGAAAGCCAACCAGACCACCAGCAAAGGTGTGTGCATGGCTCTGCAAATGTCCTGAGAAGGTTAGCACACAGCACCCCATGCACAGGGGACCTTGTACCCTGCCAGGATTCTTCCCTGCCTGGATTCTTCCCTGCCTGGATGGATTCTTCCCTGCCTGGATGGATTCTTCCCTGCCTGGATGGATTCTTCCCTGCCTGGATGGATTCTTCCCTGCCTGGATGGATTCTTCCCTGCCTGGATGGATTCTTCCCTGCCTGGATGGATTCTTCCCTGCCTGGATGGATTCTTCCCTGCCTGGATGGATTCTTCCCTGCCTGGATGGATTCTTCCCTGCCTGGATGGATTCTTCCCTGCCTGGATGGATTCTTCNGCCTGGATTCTTCCCTGCTATGGCAACGCTTCTCTGGAGGGGGGTTTTGTGGCAGTGGGGTTTGGAGGGCATCTGTGGGGGTGGCTTGTGTTTGGCACTGTTTATTGTAGGCTTCAGAGGCTTTTCAGTGGCAATGTTGCCATGCTCTCGTGGCAGAGGTCAAGCTGCAGCTCTTTGCTGGACTGCACCCTGCATCAGCAGTGTAGTCTTCTGGTGGAAAGCTCTTCTCTGCTCAAGGACTGCTGCTGGTAACTGGGGGGTTTCAGCCAGCCTGCAATGAAACCTGAGTGGAGGTGAAACTGGGCATTTTAAGACGCCTGACACTGTGTTAGAGACACTTGGAGGAGAAATCTGGAAGAACTTGTAACACTGAGCAGTTTCTTCAGCAGCTGACAGCCTCATGTGGAGCAGTAGAAGCTCTGGCCAGCTCCAGTCTATCATCATCAGATGGCATCTCCTGGCTGGAAGCTCTAGAAAGCGTTGCTAAGGCTACAGTGCAAGAGCTTCAAATCAGTAGATGGTTCATGAAGAAAGTGAACCGACTTTGACAGCAATCTGTACCACTACAAAGGTTCCAAAATAGCCAAGTTAATGTTAGTGGTGTTCAGGTTACTGTGCAAGATAAATCTGGGAGCTAGAACTCAGCCACGATGTGGCAAAGGGGAGGTAGATGGCATGGCTTGGGAGAGCACATGCAAGGAGAGGAAGGACCAGTGGGCATAGGCACATGCAGCATGGTGCACAGGTGTGCATGGAGGAAGAACACAAGGCAGTCTGTGTTCCTCATTCCAGTCAACACCTGAGATACACAGCAAACACTGCCGGAGCTGAACTGGCTCTGTCTGTGAAATTCTAAAGTAGCTGGAGATCTCCTTCCAAAAGGCTTTGCTGTTGAATGAGGAATTATTAGGGGATTTCCTGTCACTCTTACACCAAACACAGGAGGTAAGGGCAAGCAATTTCTGTCACAATCTCTGGAGAGAGGCCAGCAAAGAGCCACTAAGATGATTAGGGGGCTGCATGGGAACTGCTTGTCAGAGACAGGACAAAGGGGAATGGATTGAAGCTGAGGCAGAGCAGGGTTAGACTGGAGCTGAGGAAGAAGTTCTGCGGTAGGAGGGTGGTGAGGCTCTGGCACAGGCTGCCCAGGGAGGCTGTGGCTGCTTGAGCAGCTGAGTCTTGTAAGATGATGCTGTGGTGCTGCTGCCACTGAGGCTGTGTTATGATGGCAGCACAGAAGGAGGGCAGTGGTGGGAGAGCAACCCTCCCTTTTGGCTTGGCATGAAGTTCTTTCATCCACTTGTAAAAGGTTTGTGAAGGATGGAAAGGTGAAGAGCTCAGCTCTGACTGAACAAAAAGCAGCTGGTAAGTTTCTAAAGAAGAGTTCAAATTCATGGCCATACTGCAGTGTTCCTTAGCAATCCATTCCTGTATTTTCTAGACACCCTTCCTGTAGTCAGGAAGCTCTCACTGAACATTTTCAGGTGGAGTAGGGCTGCTAATGCCTTTTGCTGCTGTTCTCATTATTTCAGTGCTCAGGTTCATTACTATGATGTCAGGCATTTATCACAGGATGCCTGTGCTGAGAGAAACTTTCTCTGGATGTTTCCTGTTCTGTTGCTGGACAGTGAATGATGCTTGCAGAGGGCAATTCATCCCAGCTTAGGGCTGATTTGCTTTGTGAAGGTGCTTATCTTGAGCTATTCCAGCAGAGAAAGCTTCAGATGAATAGGCTGTCAGTCTGAGAACCCATCGAGGTGACTGACTTGCACTGCTGAGCTTGGTGTGAGTACAGCTGGGGTGTGATGTCTGCTCCTGGAGTAGTTTTTGTTTGCACCCTTGGGGTTGTTTTGCTCAGCAGATGTACAGAAAAGTCTGGGTGCTCACAGAATCACAGAATGGGTTGGGTTGGAAGGGACCTGCAAAGCTCATCCACTCCAACCCCTCTGCAGTCATCAGGGACATCCTCCACTAGATCAGGTTCTGCTCTGCTCTCATGTCAAACCATTGCCCCTGGTCCTGTCCCTGCAGGCCTTTGGGAACAGTCCCTCTGCAGCCTTCTTGGAGCCCCTTCAGGTACTGGCAGGTCACTCTTAGGTCTGCCCAGAGCCTTCTCTTCTCCAGGCTGAAGACCCCCCAGCTCCCTCAGCCTGTGCTCACAGGAGATGTGCTCCAGCCCCCTGATGGTCATTGTGACCCTCTTCTGGACCCCCTCCATCATGTCCATGCCTGTTTATTGGTGGTTTATCATCTATTATATATAGTACAGATTGTTCATCCTTTTGCTGCTTGTTGATGAGCACAACTCAGGAGCAGAACAACTTTGCCCTTGGGTCTTGGGTAACAGGAAAAAACATACTCTGCACTACTTAAAGTGCCCTGAGAACTGAGCTGAGCTCTTCTGTGTGGCTGGGAAGGCAGCTAACTCTGCAGCACAGAGCAACAGGAAGCTCAGCAGTAATGGATAGATTTTGAAAGAGATAGTTGGTGATTAGTGTCATTTATTTATAAGTTGTAAATTTGCCTTTTAATTATGTACACTGCAAAAAACCTTAAGAATATTGGAAGTAGGTGAAGGAAATGAACACTGACTGAGGAGCTGCCAGCTTTTAATTATGCAAATGAGCACCACTGCAGAAGAATTATTTAGTGAGCTTTTTGTGCTTGGAATTGCAGATCTGTCTCCACAATTGTGTTTGAAACAAATGCAAGTGGATTTGTGTAACCTCTCCCTGTAGGTATTGGCAGGGAATGAGCTTGAGCACAAGTACCAGGAGCCTTGAGAGACTCCATCTGATGTGCAGTGAGTGGGTCAGGGTAGCAAGACTGAGGTATTGCCACCAATAAGAGAAGACTCTGGGGGGACCTTAGAGCTGCCTGCCAGGACCTGAAGGGATACTCCAAAAAGGCTGCAGAGGGACTTCTCCTCAGGGGGTCTAGAGACAGCCCAAGGGGGAATGGTTTGAAGCTGAGGCAGAGCAGTGTTGGAGTGGAGCTGAGGAAGAAGTTGGTGAGGAGGAGGGTGGTGAGACTGGCACAGGCTGCCCAGGGAGGCTGTGGCTGCCTCCTGCCTGGGGGTGCTGAAGGCCAGGCTGGATGAGACCTTGAGCAGCTGAATGTAGTTGAGAGGTGTCCCTGGGCATGGTGGGGAGGTTGGAGGAGATGAGCTCTGAGTTCCCTTCCAGCCTGAGCCATTCTGTGATTCTATGAATCTTGTTCTGCTGCACTGCATTACTCAAGAAAGAGCAATTAGCTGATTTTCCTGATTTGTTTATATTTCTATTCAATGTTTTATCAACTTTTTATAGCTGTATGCTTTTATATTCTCTTTCTACTGTGGAGCCCAGCTGGATATCTGCACTGTAGCTCTTCCCAAGCAGTCTATTTTGTCACAGTCTCTCCCTGGACTGCTTTCCTGGGGTGCCTTTTTTTTTTTTTTTTTTTTTTGTTTGTTTTGTTACTTTTTGTCTCATGTGAAATCTACAGCCTAATGCTGCTCTTGCTGGCAGAGTACTTGGTACTCTGGCACTGACTGAAGGCATAGAGAGTACTGCAAGAGCAGCCTCATTTAGATTCTCTTCACAGTTCACCTCTTATGTATCTAAGCTTCTGTGATGCTGGTGGGTACTAAAAAGGGCATTCTTTAAATTTTTTGGGGGGAGGAACAATAGATGCAAAAGAGTATCATGAGATGATTAATGAAGTGCATAGAGGAGACTGTGCCCTAAGCAGTGAATGTCCCTGCCTGAGCAGGACAAGGCTGGGAGTGCGGTGGCAGAGTTCCTGTCCAGCTGGAGTGAGATGGCCCTTAGTGGGGGAGGCACAGCTCTGGGCTTGCCAAACAGGAGAGTCAGACTGCACTATCCCAAACACCACCCAGGGACACAGGTCCTGCTCAGCACTGAAACAGGCACATGGAGGCAGCCTGTCTGCTACCCATACCCAGAATACTGTTCCTTAGGGTGCAGTGCTCACCCTGTGCTTCCCAAACAGGGCTGCTGTGAGATGCTGCATCACACTGCACAATGTGAACCCTTGGTAAATTCCATCCCACCCCTGCTGTTGTTTCCTTTGTGTGAGGCTGGGACTGTGGCATGGAAGTGCTCTTTGGAAGAGACAAATGTATGTTTTTAGAAGTGGGAAACTTGAACTTCATGAAATGACCAGAACTGACTCTTCCCCGTGGGCATTTGGGATCTCCCAAAATCTGGAAGTATTTCTCCTGACAGGCAGAGTTCTCCAGAATGGCATTAAAATGTCACCCTCTGATGGCTTCTGCTTTTGCAGTATTTTCTTGGTAATCCCAGTTCTTGAATGCTGACAGAAAGCACCACAAAAGAAGCCAGCCTCAGAAGGGTTTGACTTTGTGGCCTAAGCATCCCAGCAGTTTAGTTGCTTACTTCAAGTAAATAAATTAACCTAGGGATTAAATAAGAATCTGAAAGCAAAGCTACTATTGTTTTGTTTCTTCTTTTAATAAAATCAAGTAAAGTTATAGGCAAAATCCCAAAGTTAACAGTCCCTTAAATTTGTAAGGAGTTGTTTCATCTGCAGTGGAGTTCAGCTGTGAAGTTTAGCTGATACTTCAGTATGTTCATTACTTATCTTCAGTTAACACAGCCCAGAAATTCGAGGTTTCAAATTTGAAATGCAGGTGGGAGGACCAGTAGTTAAAAGGGGGAGGTTATTTTTGTAGACAAAATAAGCATTCCAAGGGATTAACAATCTGATAGCAAACAGCCCAGCAACTCCCTGTGTAATGCTTCACTGTGCAGTAGCAGTGTGCAGGGATGAGAAAGGAAGGTGAAGCCTTTCCAGAGAGTTTACAGACAGAGTATAGTAATCACCGTAGTGCCTCTGGCTGCAATCTGTGCAGGAATAAGGGATTGACTTCCTCTTCTAATACAATTCAGAAGCTGAAACATTTCACATCTGTCTTTATAAGCCACTGGGAATTATTATTGCACAGCATTTCTGAGCACTGGTGCAAATGTCTCCTGAAGGCACTTTGCTCAGTGCTCTCAGCTGCACTGGCCTGCAAGGGACCCTCCGAGGTCATCTTGTCCAACCCCACTGCAGGCAGCAGGGACACCTCCAGCTAGGTCAGGATGTCCAGGGACACATCAAGTCTGACCTTGAATGTCTGCAGGGATGGAGCCTCAACCACCTCCCTGGGCCACCTGTTCAGTATTTTGGGTTGTTTCCCATTTCTCATTCCACGACAAAGTCAAATCATTCCTTCTTGCAGCAGGTCTGTGAAGTGTTTGCCTTTTACACTTTCATCAGTTAGCAAATCCTTTCTGAAAGGATCTCCGTTTCTTGACCAACATTTCTGCTGAGCAGCTCCCAGGAAATGAATTATTAAGCAGGTGCTGCTTCCTTTCCTAAGACTGCTCCCTGTTCCTCATCAAAGGCTCTGTACATGTGTTAGCTAATCCCCACGAGTCCCTGAGATGTACATTTCCTCTGCTCCATTTGTATTTATTTAGTCTCTCTTAACTATTCTTTCACCTAACTTCAGAGGAGCTACTTCTCAATGATCTCTTACGAGTTTCAAATTGGAAACAAACAAACAAACCAGAACAAGACAGGAACTCGGAATCAAAGTCCTGGCACTGTGCTGATTACTCATTTGGCAGCTTACTCTTGTGTGAGGTTGCACAGTAGGTTTGTGTTCACCAAACACAATCCTGTCTCCAGAAATGTCATGTCATGCACCAAAAAAAATCCCAACCAAATAAAATCAAGGCTTCAAAAAAAAATACTCTCACTGATTAGCTCTGGGGAAAAGCAGCTGGGAGTGCTGGTGGGCAACAGGATGCCCATGAGCCAGCCGTGTGCCCTCGTGGCCAAGAAGGCCAATGGCATCCTGGGGGGATTAGAAGGGCTGTGCTCAGTAGGTCAAGAGAGGTTCTCCTCACTCTCTGCTCTGCCCTGCTGAGGCCACATCTGGAATATTGTGTCCAGTTCTGGGCCTCTCAGCTCAAGAAGGACCTCAGGGAACTGCTTGAGAGAGTCCAGCACAAAGCCTCAGAGCTGCTGCAGGCAGTGGAGCATCTCCTGTGAGGCCAGGCTGAAGGAGCTGGGGCTTGGAGCAGAGGAGCCTTGGGGGGGGTGACTCTTCTGAATTTTACAAATACAATCTACCTGTGAATTGCCTCTGATCCCAGAGCTGCAGCACCCTCCCAAAGCTTTGTTCAGCAATCTGAGTTTTCTGATCTAGCTGCTGCACGAAGCTGTGTCTATTAATTGTCACTAGTTGGCTGCTGTACGAGGGAGAGCAATTCTTCTGCATCAGCAAAGTGGTGACTAATGCTGCTGCATGTTCCACAGTCCTCTTTCTTAATTGCTCTCTCCAGCTCAGGGGATTCAATGGCTTATTAGGAACTTTGATGCACACAGATTACTGCAATGCATATTTAAAGGGTTTGAGGTGTGTTCCCCCCAGCTGTCAGTGAACCTGCCACTAATGCACTGCCAGACTAATGTGGTTTTATTTCTACAGGAAGGATAGTGGAGCGTCCTGGAGTTTGTTATTAAATACTGGATTGGTGTCCTGTCATTGTTCTGGAAAAGCCAAGGCTGAAGATTTTTGTACTGTGGTGCAGCTGGTGGCAGCCTACAGTAGTGTTTGCAGCTAGCTAGGGAGGGTGCTGATGTTAACCAGTGAGGGTGCTGATGTTAACCGGTGAGGGTGCTGATGTTAGCCGGTGAGGGTGCTGATGTTAACCGGTGAGGCCTCAGAGCTCATCTCCTCCAACCTCCCCACCATGGAACTTCTTCCTCAGCTCCACTCTAACCCTGCTCTGCCTCAGCTTCAAACCATTCCCCCTTGGCCTGTCTCTAGACCCCCTGAGGAGAAGTCCCTCTGCAGCCTTCCTGCAGGATCCCTTCAGGTCCTGGCAGGCAGCTCTAAGGTCCCCCCAGAGCCTTCTGTTCTCCAGGCTGAACACCCCCAGTTCCCCCAGCCTGTCCTCACAGCAGAGCTGCTCCAGCCCTTGGTCAGGTTTGTGTTCCTGTGTGACTTTTCATTACTGGTGAGCTTACAGTAGCCAAATTCTCTCTGAGGAATGTCAGTTGTTGTTTATTAATCTGGCAGACTTTATCAGAAGGAAACTGTAGATACTTTTGCTTGCTGGTAGAAGTGGGCTGGAGATCAAGGCAGATGAGCCAAGAATCTCCTCCCTATTTGTATGTTGGATTCTGGTTTGGTTTTGTTGTTACTGGAGGATTTTGCTGTCTCTGGAAGTTTTGTGAGTTTACTCAGATTGTGCTAAGTGTTGCTTTTTGACACTCAGAGACAGTGTCTGGGTATGCAGAGGTGTTTTCTGCTGATGTCTAGCTGCCTTCCAAAAATACACAGAGGATTAGCTTCCTTTTGCCAGTTTTCACAGTGAGTGCTTGGCTTCTTTCCCAGATCTTTCCTTGCAAAATTTATTGCTTCTTGAGCCACAGTTCTGTCCCTTCTTCTGTTTTTGGTGGCTTGCTTCTTTTCTTTCCACACATTCCTCCTTCACATTACTGATTGGGTCATATTTATCTTCCTCAGAGCTCATTAAATAAGTTTTTCTGCCTTGCCCATGGGTCTAATTAATTGTAAGTTCTCTTCTGAATCACTTTTAAGGTTAAAGTGAACTTGTGGAAGACATCTGCTTGTTCTTGTCTTTTGTAGCTGCCTCCACACTAGCATCATCAAAATCCTTGTTTTCTAGTCTTTTTCTTCTCCTGGGTGGTCACAGAGTTCTGTCTCTCCTTGTTGTGCCTGGTCTGCCTTGAACATCCTGTTCATGGGTATCACAGTGAGTGAGGGCAGCTGAGTCCCCAACAAAGCAGGTGTTTCATGTGCTTTGCATTCTGCTGCCCCTGGCTTCTTGCAGGGCCAGGCAGCTGCAGACAGTGTGGTTCCAGAGAAGAGCAGGTATCTTTCTCCCATTCTTCCCACAGTGCTTACAAGTATCTGAGAAGATAAAATGGTGTAGGCACTGCATGCTCCTTCAGGCTCTTCTTAGTATCAAAAGAAGACATTGCTTGTTCACTTCCAACCTCTTCATTCTGTTTCCTTTTCACATCATCTGTAGGGCAAGTCTCATTTAGTTTTTATTACTGGTTTGAGGAAAGTTGAGATAACCTCCCCCTGCAGTAGACTAACAAAGGCTCTAGCCCAGTTCCCTCAGGTAATGAGCTGAAGGGAGTTGGATGCAGTAAAGAGAAGATGGAGAGAAGGTGTGGGTGACCACCTGAACTGCTCCACATTTCCCACAGTGCCTGTAAGGACTGGAGAATCTTGATACAGAGAAATCTCTTCATGATTAGAAAGTTTTTGGTGTCCATGTTTAATAAGAAACAATTCTTGCTAGGCTGAGCTTCTGCCCTCAGCCTTTTGTACACTGCTGAATCTGAACAGCTCACCTGGTAGGGAATGGAGGTACTTCTGCAGACCTTGTCTGGGAGGAGAAATGGAGTGGGGGAAGGAAAAATGTGGAGGTGACTATGAAAAAAAAATAAAGCTTCTGCCTCTAGTTGAGATGGAAGCAATTCCCAAGCGGAAAATGTTGCCAAAGGATTCATGAATTGAGATCTGTTTTTCCTAGGGAATGCTGTGCCTTTTAGGGCAGCACCTGAAATTCAGGGGCAGATATGGATTAAAAGGAGCAAACTGGATTTCTTTACTACTTACTCCTGTGTTTCTTTACCAGCTGTTTCTGTGCTTCTTTACCAGCTGTTTTTGTGCTTCTTTACCAGCTGTTTCTGTGCTTCTTTACCAGCTGTTTTTGTGCTTCTTTACCAGCTGTTTCTGTGCTTCTTTACCAGCTGTTTTTGTGCTTCTTTACCAGCTGTTTCTGTGCTTCTTTACCAGCTGTTTTTGTGCTTCTTTACCAGCTGTTTCTGTGCTTCTTTACCAGCTGTTTTTGTGCTTCTTTACCAGCTGTTTCTGTGCTTCTTTACCAGCTGTTTTTGTGCTTCTTTACCAGCTGTTTCTGTGCTTCTTTACCAGCTGTTTTTGTGCTTCTTTACCAGACGTTTCTGTGTTTCTTTACCAGCCGTTTTTGTGTTTCTTTACCAGCTGTTTCTGTGTTTCTTTACCAGCTGTTTGTGTGCTTCTTTACCAGCCGTTTCTGTGCTTCTTTACCAGCCGTTTCTGTGCTTATTTACCAGCTGTTTTTGTGCTTCTTTACCATCTGTTTCTGTGCTTCTTTACCAGCTGTTTTTGTGTTTCTTTGCCAGCTGTTTTTGTACTTCTTTACCAGCTGTTTTTGTGCTTCTTTACCAGCTGTTT
>VXBD01001582.1:32428-46913 GCA_013399975.1 Indicator maculatus
ACGTTTCTGTGTTTCTTTACCAGCCGTTTTTGTGTTTCTTTACCAGCTGTTTTTGTGCTTCTTTACCAGCTGTTTCTGTGCTTCTTTACTTGCTATTTTTGTGTTTCTTTACTAGCTGGTTCTGTGCTTCTTTACCAGCTGTTTCTGTGCTTCTTTACTTGCTATTTTTGTGTTTCTTTACTAGCTGGTTCTGTGCTTCTTTACCAGCTGTTTCTGTGCTTCTTTACTTGCTATTTTTGTGTTTCTTTACTAGCTGGGTGAGGCCTTGAGCAGCTGAGTCTAGTTGTGAGGTGTCCTTGGGCATGTTGGGGAGGCTGGAGGAGATGAGCTCTGAGGTCCCTTCCAGCCTGAGCCATTGCAGGATTCTATTCAGAAGCATTTCAAGGGACAGAAAGGGGTGGGGGGGAGTTATGGTTCTAGGCATGACATGATTATTTATTCTCAGCATGCTGTGAACGTCGTTGTGCAGTGAACGTTGCAATGAAACATGTTGAATGCAGAGCAGCCATAAATGTTCTCCCCAAGCCATGATGGTGATAGTACCAGCTCACTGCAGTCCATTTCTGTGAAGGGGTAATTTTACTGAAGAGCAATATTAGAGATGCAAACAATTATTGTCCCTTTATAGACAATTGTTCCAATAACTGTTCAGTGAGTGCTGGGATTATAGGGAGAAAATTGCATACCTCAGCTGCTGCCCTAACTGTGGCTGTAATGAAGCCTCTGTAGTAATCTTATTGTATTGATTTAGCAAAAAGATGGAGTTCTAATTGACAACATAAAGCCAAGTGAATTGTCAGTAAGGACATGTTGACTTAAGCCTCGTTGACACTGATGTGGCCAGGAAGGAAAAGCAGATTCCCCTGGATTGTTAAACTTTGAAGCACAGAAATGCTGGAGTCAGCTGGCTCTGTGTGTAGCTCCATGGTGAGGTTATTTGCCTGTTCTTTCCTTGAGATCTGCAGGTGTACAAAGGGGTTTCCAAATGTGTCGCCTAAGAAACTTGATTTGGGAGTTTTGAGTGCAGTTTTCAAAGCTGGAAGTTTTCAAGCTGTAGGTTGAAGACTGAATGGGTGTGGATCCTCCTCAGAGTCCTCCTTCACTGCCATGTGGTACTGACTGGGATGTGGAAAATACAGAGCACAACATTCTCCCCCAGTCCCTAAAGCTTGGCTTTGAGGGCTCACCGAGCCCTTTCTGCTCAGCAACCACTGCCTGAAGAGATTCAGTTGGGCATTAAGTGCTTGGTCAAAAGCAGAGCTCTGTCTGTAGCCCAGCTGGCAGTTTGCCAGTAGAAGGTAGGGCAGCTGGCAGTGCTCCTTTGCCACAAAGCAGGCCAGCAGTGTCCTGCTTCAAGGGGAGCATTCCCAGGAGGCTGAGGAAGGTGATCCTTGCCCTCTCTTCAGCACCACTGAGGCCATACATATCTGGAGTACTGTGTCCAGTTCTGGGTTCCCCAGTACATGCATCTCTGTTGTACTGGGGAAAATCCAGTGAAGGGGCACAAAAATGGTCAAGGGGCTGGAGCATCACTCACTTCTGGAGCATCCAGAAAGGGTTGCAACTGTTCAGTCTGGAGAGGAGAAGGTTTGAAGTGGGTCCTATCTATGTGTACAGACACCTGCAGGGTCTCTGAAGGTGCAAAAAGGACTGGAGCCAAACTCTTTTCAGTGGTGTCTGATGCCAGGAGTCAATGAGCACAAAGTCAGACACAGGAGACTCTGTCCAAACATCAGAAAAAACTTTTTTACTGTGAGGGGAACTAAGCAGCAGCACAGGTTTCCTAGAGAGGCTGTGGAGTCTCCATCCTTGGAGCTATTGAAAATCTATTTGAATGTGGTGCAGAGCAACCTGCTGTAGGTGGCCCTGCTGGAGTAGGGTGTTGAGCTAGGGGATCTCCAGAGATGCCTTTCAGGCTCAAGGGTTCTGTGATTCTGAGGCACTCTGAGAGCTCTCAGACCACACTCTCCAAATGCTTTTGAGTCACTTAATAACTTCAGGAACAATTGATCCCAGTTCCACTAAACAGACAAATGTCAAACTGTCCATCAGGGCAATAAACATCTACGCTGACTTCTGTTCCCAGTAACAAAGGATAGAGGGATGTGGCTTTTCTCATGCTGGGACAACACTGAGTGGCCCAGTGAAGGTTTCTAGCAGGGAGAGTTGCTGCCTTGCCTTTGGCTGCCCTTAGGAAAACTGGAATGGGAGTACCACGGGGAGAAGACTTTGCAGTTGTGGACTGTGGCCCAGACAAAGCTGCTTCCAGAGGCATCTGCTCTCTTCTGCCAGTATTGAACTCTCTACGAATGCAGGTCTACGAGCTTCACAGTCTGTGCGTGGTACTTGATAGGATCTCCATTAACTCAAGGCCATCTTTTTCCTTCCTTTGCTTTTTGGAAATCAATTGCAGAGTACCAGAAGAGAAGAAACAATTACACTGCTTCAACACATGCTGGAAGTGACAGCAAGAGCTTTGTGTGTAGCTGGTTGACATTTCAAAACTTCCCAAGACAGTCCATCCTTTTGCTCACAAGGCATTTTTTAAGAGCTGCAAGCCACTTGCTTGCCATCTTCATAATTATTGCTGAAATTAACTTCTTATTGATTTCATCCCAATACTGGATTTTAGAGTCCTAATGAGGTTCAACAAGGATAAGTGCAGAGTCCTGCACCTGGGCAAGAATAATAAACTGCAGCAGGACAGGTTGGGAGGTGATCTGCTGGAGATCAGCCCTGTGAAGAAGGACCTGGGAGTGCTGGTGGATAAGAAGTTAGCCATGGGACAGCAATGTTCCCTGGGGGGCATTCAGAGGAGTGTGTCCAGCAGATCCAGGGAGGTTTTCCTCCCCCTCTGCTCTGCCCTGCTGAGACCTCACCTGGAATATTGCATCCAGTTCTGGGCTCCCCAGTTCGAGAGGGACAGGGATCTGCTGGAAAGAGTCCAAGGGAGGGCTCCAAGGATGCTGAAGGGACTGGAGCACTGCCTGGGGAGGAGAGGCTGAGAGCCCTGGGGGTGTTCAGTCTGGAGAGGACTGAGAAAGGATCTGATCAATGTCTATCAGTATCTGAGGGCTGGGGGTCAAGAGGGAGGGGACAGGCTCTGCTCAGTCACACCCTGGGATAGGACAAGGGGCAATGGATGGAAACTCCAGCACAGGAGGTTCCACCTCAACAGGAGGAGGAACTTCTTCACTGGGAGGTTCACAGAGCACTGGAACAGGCTGCCCAGAGAGGTTGTGGAGTCTCCTTCTCTGGAGCCTTCCCATCCCCATCTGGATGTGTTCCTGTGTGACCTGTGCTGGATTCTCTGGTCCTGCTCTGGCAGGGGGGTTGGACTCAATGATCTTTGGAGGTCCCTTCCAACCCCTAACATCCTGTGAGGCTGTGTGAGGTACTCTCTGTGTTTTTGCTGTGTGAGAAAAGTTACAGGTCCTACAGCACTTGCTGCTCCATGAGATCTGTTTCTCACTACATAAGGTAAACTTCCAGCTGAAGTCTCTGGAGGAAAAAGTAAAATAATATTTCAGCTGTAAGCTTAATTAATGGCACACACTGGATCTAGTGGAAGCAGAATGGATGAGCTGCTGTAGGGGCACACAGAAAGCAAGAGCTGTCCACAGCATGAGCTGCTGACCAGAGGCTGTGTGACTTTCAAGGGGAGTGGAGAGAGACAGCTGGCCCTGGGAAATCATCTCGAGGCTATCCTGAGCTATGGCCAGTTAGGAGCAGATTGCTTATTGATAAATAAATAAATAATCCCCCACCCCCCCAAAATGCTGATGTGAAGGATTTTCCCTGCTAGTTATAGTTTCTCCTCTATCTTTTCACCCCTACAACTCATCCGACTACTGTCATGCTGCAGTTCTGTATTTTAAGGTTCCTTTATGTTTTTTCATTTATCCATGAATTAAGATTCCTAGGGCCGGAGCAGCTCTGCCATGAGGCTGAGGGAACTGGGGGTGTGCAGCCTGGAGAAGAGAAGACTCTGGGGGGACCTGAGAGCTGCCTGCCAGGACCTGAAGGGATCCTGCAGGAAGGCTGCAGAGGAACTTCTCCTCAGGGGGTCTAGAGACAGGCCAAGGGGGAATGGTTTGAAGCTGAGGCAGAGCAGGGTTAGAGTGGAGCTGAGGAAGAAGTTCCATGGTGGGGAGGTTGGAGGAGATGAGCTCTGAGACCATCCTAGGATTCTGTGCTAAGTGGATGACTTAAGGTCTTGAAGCCTGGTGACACTTTGCTCTGTTAGGCCTGAGAGACATTGCTGATGAGAGCTCTGTTTGTGGAAGTTTAAGTGTAAATAAACTGCTAAATGTTGCATTTAATTGAAATTATGGGGGAAAAAAATCAATTCTGGTTGAAAAGACTTCAAATGACAGCATGCCTCTTTACTACCTTATTTAAGAACTGCTGTAGAAATTCCTTGTCTGTTTGGTTCCTGTCAGTGGTCTGTGCATTGTTGCTGTGATCTGGATGTGTATTCCATGACTTGTGGCTGGAATTGTTCACAGGGGGTTAATTTATGCCATTAATATCTCATTCACTAACAAGCAGATGTTAAAACCTCAAGAGTTCTGATTTGGATCTGTGATGGTTTGAAACTGTCTTTTTAATTTTTCCTTGCAAAGTTTAAAACAGAGAAAGTGAAAGAGTGTAAATAAGTCACTATTGGGTGTGAGAAAGCAAAATACTGATTGTTCTAAACACTTCCATTGGATAGATATAAATGTTTAAGAACTATTACCCAAAACAAAGTGGGGCACTCTGCATTCTGCGTTCTGCAGTGAATGCGGTTTCCTTCTTCTTCTTCTCTTCTCGCCGAAGATAACACACTGACCTTGGCAGCTAAGTTAACTAACTCTGNGATCAATATCCTGCAATCCAGATGTTTACATAAACACTTCTGAGCTTTCCAATTTACAGAATCTTATTAAATCAGCCTTTGGTCCTTCAAGTGGATTTAATCTGGGGTTTATTTCTAACTGAATCAGCTGAGACTTTGGTGTATTTCTCACTGTTTTTTGTCAGTGAAAACAAAGGCAATTTCCTTTAGAGTAGGAAGCTGAGGAAGAAGTTGTTGAGGAGGAGGTGGTGAGAGTCTGGCGCAGGCTGCCCAGGGAGGCTGTGGCTGCCTCCTGCCTGGGGGTGCTGAAGGCCAGGCTGGATGAGACCTTGAGCAGCTGAGTGTAGTTGAGAGGTGTCCCTGGGCATGGTGTGGAGGTTGGAGGAGGTGAGCTCTGAGCTCCCTTCCAGCCTGAGCCATTCTGGATTAGTGAAGCCAGCCAAAGCCTGACTCAGTGCATAGTCACAACAGCAGTGGTTGGGTTGTGCTGAACGAAGGCATCCCCTCTGTGCCTGCAGAAACTGCTTTTCCCTGTGTTCTCAGATAACCTTCATGTAATACAAGGTGTGGAAACTAGAGCTGTCATTTGCTCACCTCAGCTTACATCTTTCTTTTGCAGATGACACGAGAGCAGTACATTTTAGCAACCCAAGAGAACAGCCTCCCGAGGACTGAACAGCCTCAGTGTTACCCGGTGGGGATATATGGGTGGCGAAAGAGGTGCTTATACTTCTTTGTCCTTCTGCTGTTGGTTACCATGATTGTTAACTTAGCAATGACAATATGGATTTTGAAGGTTATGAATTTCACAGTGGTGAGTATCACAGCAACTTTATGTATCCTGTTTCTTGAAGTAGTAACTTGTAGTTTGAGTTCTTGCCACATTATGTAGGGATCTGCTGTTGGATTAAAAATTGTATCTGCTTTGAACGTTACTTCAGGTTTTTATGCCTGTGGTGTAACTGCTGCAGTGAGTGGACCTGTGCCTTCTCTCTGTTCAGATGGTTTTGGTTAATCAGATTCTGTGTGATCATACATGCTGAAAATACCTGGATCTTAGATGTTTCTGTTTGCCCCACCAAAAGCATCATAGTGACTGCACCAAGCTGCTCTTGGCTGCCTGTCTCCACTGGTAGCAATCAGCAGGAGTTTGCTGAGCCTGTTCTGTGCAGTCTCTCCCAGGAGGAACCTGGCTCAGCTAGGTCACCTGAGGGGGCTTTCTTAGGTTCTTGTTCCTGTATTTTTCTAGGCTTTCTTGACCATTTGGTCTGTGTTGCTCCTAGAACTTAGAGTAGTTGTTTTGCTGTTGTTTGTTGGTAGGTGGTGTAAAAGCCAAAGTCTTTTACCAGACAGTCTCCACCTGGGGTATCTAATAGCAGCAAGGTGTTACCCAGCACTTCAGATGTACAACTTTCAGAAAGAACCTCTGCAAACACTGACAACTGTTCTGTGCCAGGCTACCTCCAAAGCTCTGTTTGGATGGAGGTGGTAGAAGTGCTCACTAGATAGCAGTGCTGTAATGTCTTTGTGTGTCAAAAGCAAGCAAGGACACTCCACAGTTTGAAACAACACTGCTTTGTTCAGGTCACTGTGGTCTTTCTTTGGACTTGGATCTTCATGAGCCATATTTTGATGAAGCTAGTAATAGATTTCTAATTCCTGGGCTCATAGCAAGTTTCCATTCTCCATTAATTTGTTGGAAATAAACTTTAAAAAACCAGCCAACAAATCCAACTTTAAACATACATCTGAAAGGATTCTGTGCCTGCTAATGCTCTGTAGTGCTCAGAGGTACCTGGGATTGCTGCCTGCTGAGAGATACTCTGCTGATGCTTTGCTGCTTCTGAGTTGCCACTAGGGGATGAGTCAATTGGATTCACTCTAAGGCTGTAATATTGATGCACTGAAGTTTAGTAGAAGTTTGGGAGGGAGTTTGCTTGGGGTTTTGGGTTGTGGTTGTGTTAGTGTTTGGGGTTTTATTTCTTCTTCTTATTGCCATTTGTTATTTTATTCTTTGTGGTGTTGGTTGGGTTTTCTTCAGCACAATGTGCTTGCAGAGCAGGACCCTGTCAGAAGCAGGTTTCAGTGTGCCTGTTGGCTTCAGGAACATGCTCTGCCATTATCCAGAGGTGAATTTAGCAGCCACATTCAAACAGCCTAAGAAGATGCTTTTAAAAGCAGAGACTTTGTGCATTCCAATAAAGTATTTGAAACTGCTGCTTCCATATCTAGGCAATGATTGACCTTCCACACTGCAACTGCTCTTGCACTGTCCAGTCACAATTTATCACAGAATCCTAGAATGGCTCAGGCTAGAAGGACTCATCTCCCCCAACCTCCCCACCATGGGCAGGGACACCTCTCAACTAGACTCAGCTGCTCAAGGCCTCCTGCTAGGAAATCAGATGTGTGGCTGTCAACCTTTTGTAAGGGGAAATACCTTTGCTTGCCTGCTTTTGAGAGCCTTTGCACAAAGCAGGACTCTAGCCACAATGAAAGACTTGTTGAACCTGAGCTGCTTTGACATTGGTTTAAATGATTTGTTGCTTTGCCATAAGCTGGGGTTGAACTTGTTATAAAAACAAGAATAATTGCAGCACTTGAAGGGGTCAGGGAGAGCTAGGACATGAGTTTGTCATTGCTGGCTGACAGTTGCAGCAATGTTAGCTTCTATTAGCTGGTGACTTTCTGTTTTTAGCTGTACAGCTGCAGCCAGTTGGCAACAATGGAAGCCTTTCTGAGTTCAGTGTGCAGCTTCTCCAGCTGGAAAGGTTTTCTGGACGGACTGACACTGCATCTGACTGGGGCATTCTGAATCTGAGCTGCTTCTGCCATGCTCTTTGTATACAGAGAGGAGAATCAGGTGTGCTGGGAGGCTATTCCTCTGGTGGTAACAAGGGCAAGTTATCCTTCAGGATGGGTGTTGAATGGCTCATCAAAGAAGTAATTAAAGAGGAAACACAGTGGATTTCTAATGTGTACAAATACAGGGCAGGCAAAGTGTACAGCAGTCCTTTCATCAGGTTAAATAATGTAGCTGGGAAAGGCAGAGGAGCTTCCAGCTCTGCAGCCTCCATCTTCCAGTGCAGAGTGGAGAACAATGTCAAGATACATCCCAGTCACAAGTAATTGCCCCAGTGTGCTGTCAGGCAAGTAAAACTGCAGGTAATCAGTATCTGAGTAGCAGAAGGATTCTTAGATGTAGGAACCACAGACACTTTGAAAGCCATTCCCACAGGGGTGACTTCATGTGAGTGTCCTTGGGTGTCTAGTGCAGATCTGCTGCTTCAGCCTGGAGAAGAGAAGGCTCTGGGGGGGACCTTAGAGCTGCCTGCCAGGACCTGAAGGGATCCTGCAGGAAGGCTGCAGAGGGACTTCTCCTCAGGGGGTCTAGAGACAGGCCAAGGGGAATGGTTTGAAGCTGAGGCAGAGCAGGGTTAGAGTGGAGCTGAGGAAGAAGTTGGTGAGGAGGAGATGGTGAGACTCTGGCACAGGCTGCCCAGGAAGGCTGTGGCTGCCTCCTGCCTGGGGGTGCTGAAGGCCAGGCTGGATGAGACCTTGAGCAGCTGAGTGTAGTTGAGAGGTGTCCCTGGGCATGGTGGGGAGGTTGGAGGAGATGAGCTCTGAGCTCCCTTCCAGCCTGAGCCATTCCAGGCTTTTCTCCTCCATGCATGTGACTGGAACACACCAGACTGTCCTGGCTTTATCTGGAAAGTAATCCTTTAGGTGGGGCCATACTGGGGACAGACCTGAGCTTGAGCAAAATGCTCTGCCCGTAATGTAGCTCTGAAATAAAACCTGGGCTAAACTTTGTCACTGTGAGGGTGCTGGAGCCTGGAGCAGGCTGCCCAGAGGATGGAGTCTCCTTCTCTGGAGCCTTTCCAGCCCCACCTGGATGTGTTCCTCTGTGACCTGCCCTGGGTGTTCCTGCTCTAGCAAACGGGGATTGGACTGGATGGTCTCTGGAGGTCCCTTCCAACCCCTAACATTCTGTGGTTCTGTGACTGTATCATAATTAATATTCACAGCCCTAATTAATTTCTATTAATCTGGTTAGAAACTCTCTCTGCTGAAGGAAAAATGGACTCACATTCATTTCTCATGTTTGTATCGGTTTGGTTATGCAGATTTATTGGCACAGTACTGGTAAATTTCCCAACAGCAAAAGGGAATAAACACTTTGCACCCTACTTAACCTTGTGCAAATGATTGAATTCACTGCGGGGAGCAAATAAAAATCTGTTTACAGGATAGGTTAAGCAATTTCAGCTTGCCCTTGCAGTGGCTTTGGGAAACTGTAGTGTCCAGAGCCTGCCTGCCTGGGGAAAGCTGCCTATAAAGAAGGTGTGCTCCAGGGAGGGGCACTGGGAGCACCACAGGGGTTGTTCCTCTGCGAGGTCAGCACTGCCTTCTTCCTCTCACTGCTGCAGATGGTTTGGCGAATTGTCAGTACTGATTTAGGATCAGCTTAGGGGCAGGGATTCACAGCTTGTACTTCTCTCCCATGTCAGCAGAGTCTGTTACAGGGAGTTTATAGAATCCTAGGATGGCTCAGGCTGGAAGGGAGCTCAGAGCTCATCTCCTCCTCATCTTCCTCAGCTCCACTCTAACCCTGCTCTGCCTCAGCTTCAAACCATTCCCCCTTGGGCTGTCTCTAGACCCCCTGAGGAGAAGTCCCTCTGCAGCATCCTTTCAGGTACTGCTTCCCCATGTTTCAAAAGCAATGTGGAGGCAACATTCTCTCCTGCTGTTCACTGCAGTGACCTCTATGCACTGAATTAGGACTCCTGCAACCTCTTGTAAGGGTTTCACCATTAAAAAGGAATGCTGGAAGTATGGAAAGTGTAGAAGAGGGCAACAACCACTTCAGTTGATGTGATAGGTTAGATGGCAATGAATTTATGATTTATTTTCAGTTTGTGGATGTTTGCCTTCTTTTAAATAATAATGATGTGTTTTAGCAAGGCCAACAATGTTTACTGGGCAGCTTATTCTCCATCAGTTCCGCTGTCAATAGGCTGCAACAAGCAGCTCAGAATTCTTCAAATATTTGCTTTCCTGAAAATTGAATTAACTTACTTTCACTTCTTGGCATTTAGTTGTGTTCCTTTTCTCTGTGTATTCCAGCATGACATCAGTGACTGTGGGATTACCACCCAGATAATTTAGAAGTCACAGAATCACAGCATGTTAGGGGTTGGAAGGGACCTCCAGAGAACATCCTGTCCAAACCCCCTGCCAGAGCAGGAGCACCCAGGGCAGGGCACACAGGAACACATCCAGGAGGGTATTTGGAAAGTCTCCAGAGAAGGAGACTCCACAGCCTCTCTGGGCAGCCTGCTCCAGGACTCTGCCACCCTCACAGGGACAAAGTTTTCCCCTCTTTTCCCCTGGCACCTCCTCTGCTCCAGCTTGCCCCCAGTGCCCCTTGTGCTGTGCTTGGCCATCCCTGAGCAGAGCCTGGCTCCAGCCCTGCACATCTTTATCCCCTCTTTATGAGGGGCAGCCCTCAGGCTCCTCTGGTCCAGGCTCCAGCTCCCTCAGCTGTCCTCACAGGAGATGTTCCACTGCCTGCAGCAGCTCTGTGCTGGACTCTTTCTAGCACTTCCCTGAGGTCCTTCTTGAGATGAGGGGCCCAGAGCTGGACACAATATTGCAGATGCACACACTGCTGATGCTTCTGATTGTGATAGAAATTTGGCTGCCTCTTCTGGAGAAGCCTGGTCCAGCAGAGCTTGTCTAATGCCTCATTATTGCAGCAGCATGGTGCATACCCTTTCTGTCACATCAGTGTCCATCATGCCCATAACAGACTCAGTCAAGCATTAACCCACACAGACTCACTGCAAACTTTTGTACTGTGCCATTCAGTTCAATGAAACAAATTCCGCAGGGCTTCCTGTAACACCTTCAGAGCTTCAAGTCTGCTTACTGGGTCTTAGAAAGGAAAAAAAAAAAAAAAAAAGAAAAATAAAAAATCAGGTATGTATTTAAAAATCACTAATAATGAAATGTGCATTTTTATGGTGCATAGAATCCTAGAATGGTTATAGAAATTAATTGGGGCTGTGAATATTAATTATGATACAGTCATAGAATCAGAGAATGTTAGGGGTTGGAAGGGACCTCCAGAGCTCATCCAGTCCAACCCCCCTGCCAGTGCAGGAACACCCAGGGCAGGTCACACAGAACACATCCAGGTGGGGTTGGAAAGGCTCCAGAGCAGGAGACTCCACAACCTCTATGGGCAGCCTGCTCCAGGGCTCTGCCACCCCCACAGGGACAAAGTTTTCACTTCTGTTTCATTCCCATGACAAGTTCAGCCCAGGTTTAATTTCAGAGCTACATTATGGGCAGAGCATTTTGCTCAAGCTCAGGTCTGTCCCCAGTATGGCCCCACCTAAAGGATTACTTTCCAGATAAAGCCAGGACAGTCTGGTGTGTTCCAGTCACATGCATGGAGGAGAAAAGCCTGGAATGGCTCAGGCTGGAAGGGAGCTCAGAGCTCATCTCCTCCAACCTCCCCACCATGCCCAGGGACACCTCTCAACTACACTCAGCTGCTCAAGGTCTCATCCAGCCTGGCCTTCAGCACCCCCAGGCAGGAGGCAGCCACAGCCTCCCTGGGCAGCCTGTGCCAGACTCTCACCACCCTTGGGCTGAAGAACTTCTTCCTCAGCTCCACTCTAACCCTGCTCTGCCTCAGCTTCAAACCATTCCCCCTTGGGCTGTCTCTAGACCCCCTGATGAGAACTGCCTCTGCAGCCTTCCTGCAGGACCCCTTCAGGTCCTGGCAGGCAGCTCTAAGGCCCCCCCAGAGCCTTCTCTTCTCCA
Organism: Indicator maculatus; assembly: GCA_013399975.1. Taxonomy (NCBI): domain Eukaryota; kingdom Metazoa; phylum Chordata; class Aves; order Piciformes; family Indicatoridae; genus Indicator; species Indicator maculatus. The sequence goes on from VXBD01001582.1 coordinate 44,103, forward strand.
GGCTGAACACCCCCAGATCCCTCAGCCTCAGCACAAGGATGAGACTCTGGAATAGGCTGCCTGGGAAGTCTGTGGATGCCTCCTCCCTGCATGTGTTCAAGGCCAGGTTGGATGAGGTTCCCTTTCTCCTCTACTCTGCCCTGTTGGGACCACAGCTGCAATCCTGTGTCCAGTTTGGGGCTCCCCAGTTCAAGAGAGACAGAGACCTGCTGGAGAGAGTCCAATGGAGGCTATGAGGATGATTATGGGACTTGAGCATCTCCTCTGTGAATAGAGACTGAGAGCCCTGGGACTCTTTAGTGTGGAGAGGAGAAGGCTGAGAGGGGATCTGATCAATGTCTATCAATATCTGAGGGGTGGGTGCCAGGATGCAGGTGCCAGGCTCTGTTTGGTGGTGCCCAATGACAGGATAAGGAACAATGGGGACAGGCTGGGACACTGGAGGTTCCATCTCAACACCAGGAGACACTTCTGTATGGTGAGGGTGCCAGAGCCCTGGAGCAGGCTGCCCAGAGAGTCTGTGGAGTCTCCTTCTCTGGAGACTTTCCAAACCCACTTGGATGTGTTCCTGTGTGCCCTACCCTGGGTGCTCCTGCTCTGGCAGGGAGATTGACCTGGATGATGTCTGGAAGTCCCTTTCAGCCTCTACCATTCTGTGATTCATCTGCTATGAGTGCTGAGGACTATTCTTTCAGGAGACACCAGTGAAGGTCCTTCACTGAACTCCCTCTGCTTATTCTGTCTGTGAATTATTAGTGCTATAGCATAGGAGGTTGCGGAATGGTCTCAAGAACTACTTCTCTCTGAGTTGTAGCATTATTAGCCTTTTCCAGGTAAGGATTAAGGATTTGAGGAAAGAAACAAAAAGGAAAAATAAAAGCTTGCCTGTAACTCCTACCTCCTTCCCAAATAACTGTTTTTAACTTTAGGTGCTTGAAAAGAGGAAGGTAGGGCATACAGTTGATATGTTTTCAAATCCTCCTAACGACCACAGAGCAATGAATCAGCTCTACTTTAATGAAAAGTTGCATTAGCCTTTATTTCTTGCATTTTTGAATCTCAGCAAAGCTTTTTATTGCAGGAGAAGGTTGGTTTTGTTTTCTGAATTCAGTGTGGCAATTTGTCATTGTCCTGCAAATAAGTCTGAAAGTTCTGGATGCTTTGGTGTATTGTGGCAGTCGAGAGGGTCAGCACCCTCAGCAGTGACTTTGTAATTTATAAATGCAGGTCAGATTTGCACTTGGATGATTCAGACACTTTAAAACCCAAGTGTTGATGCTGTTGTTGATGACAATATCAGATACCTGAGCACAGGACGTTTCTCAGAAACAAGCCACAGCCCTTTATGAAGCATTGAGCCCCTTTGTTACCCATGAGCTTTGGTGTCCACAGCACATCTATCAATGGCCTGTGCCTCACCTGGGGGAGGAGCAGCAGTGGCTGAGGAGCACTAAGGGATGCTTTGTCCTCTTGGCATTATCTGCCTGCCAGGAGCTTTCAAGGCAGCTTGTTTTCCCCTTTCACTCCTGTATTTCTCCTGATAGTTTCACGATCTAAGGAAGAGAAATTTCCTTAAAGCAAAGGGATAGAACCAATTGTGTCTGCCTTCTATTCCCCTCTTGGTGATGGTGAACTGCCTCTTAGCACTATGACCCAGTACTCCAAATCCCCGAAGCTTGAAGCTGTCACCTGGGAGAGCACTGGAGGAGCACTGCTCTACTCCTGCTCTGGTCTGCACTCCTCCCTACACATGCACTATCTGCTTGTGTCAGAGCTGAGATACTGAACTTGGGTCCCCCATGCCATAAATGTGTCATCCTTTATCCCTACAGAGTTAATTTTAGTGAAGACCATGAAGGAACAGAGGGTTTGAATAATTCTCTGCTGCCTACCTGAAATTCCTTTCTTCATACCTGTAGCAAAAGTGCAGGCAAGAAAGCAGCTGGAGACAAATGTCTCTGTTAGCTGCCAGCTTCTAAAACAGCCTGGGTTTGGTTCAGTAACAGTATTTAAATGTTAAAAATCAGCATGTAAATTATTGGGGCAGAGAGAGCAGTTATCTGAGTTCTGCATGAAAATTGGATCTTTATTTGGATGAATCATTTTCCCCTGCAATTAAAGAAACCATTTACAGCGCTTCAGGTGCTAACTGCAGTTCCAGCTAACTCCAGCCATTTGCTTTTGCATATCCTTTCCTAAGCTGTGTTGTGCTGAAATTAATTCTCAGTGGTAAGAGTAACTTGCAATAATAGTTTCTGCCCTGACTAATCAAATGAAGAGAGGAATAAATTGCTACAGCTTATACACCACCTCTGACAAAGCAGCCAAATTATACAAGGAGTGCTGAAGCTGTTTTCTATGAAGCAGAGATTTTATTTAAAGCTGATGCTCACCAGACCCTTGCTGAAAGGCAAGGCACTCACCTGATTTGAGCCATCAACCTACATGGTCACTGCTGCTGCTGATGGAAATGTCAGCAGTCTGCCCTCACAGGGAATGCCAGGGGTCAGACCTGCCACATCATTCAGCAGCTCTTCCTAACGTCACACAAATCGGAGCTGTCACTGTTGGTAACTCTGTGCTGATCCAGCAGCCTTTACCTGTGCTTTGTCTCAGCCTTTCTTCTGTTTAGATCTCATAGAGCTACCTGCACCTGCTTCATGACCCTCACATCGACACCTAGAAACTGGCAGCTTAGTTTGTAGTCAAGAGATGACCTTCCCTTCTCTTTTCACCCTCCCTTCTCTTCTTTCACCTTCCCTTCTCTTCTTTCACCTTCCCTTCTTTCGCCTTCCCTTCTCTTCTTTCGCC
>VXBD01001585.1:560-11984 GCA_013399975.1 Indicator maculatus
GGCACAGCTCTGCCTTGTGCCCATTTCCCTCCCTCCCTGTCCCCATGGCACAGCTCTGCCTTGTGCCCATTTCCCTCCCTGTCCCCATGGCACAGCTCTGCCTTGTGCCCATTTCCCTGCCTGCCCCCCAGGGCACAGCTCTGCCTTGTGCCCATTTCCCTGCCTGCCCCCCATGGCACAGCTCTGCCTTGTGCCCATTTCCCTGCCTGCCCCCCATGGCACAGCTCTGCCTTGTGCCCATTTCCCTCCCTGCCCCCCAGGGCAGAGCTGTTGCCCACCTCACGTGGTGATGCCCTGCTCTGGGCACATCTCAGGCCCCCTGTCTGCTGGTTGGGCTCAGGACTGGCCTTGCCCTGGCAGGGTTGGGTGCCTGAGCTGGAGGATGCCAGCTGGGGCTCAGTCTATGGTTTGTTGTTGCAGGGTGGGAGGCTGAAGGAACCTCTGCAGAAGCTAAAGGAAGCCATTGGCAGGGCCATGCCAGAGCAGATGGCCAAGTACCAGGAGGAGTGCCAGGTCCATACTCAAGCCAAGTTTGCCAAGTAAGCTTCTGGTTTGCTCTTGTAGCTCCTCAGCAGGCTCCCTGTGGCCTCCAGGCTGCTCTCAGGGAGTTTGCCACCTATTCCTGAGTGAAAAACTGCTGGTGGGCACTGTGGGGGCTGGGGCTGCTCAAGTCAGCTGAGAGAAGTCTTTAAGGAGACCTTAGAGCAGCCTTGCAGTCCAGGAGAGCTGGGGAGGGACTTTGGAGAAGGGCTGGGAGTGCCAGGATGAGGGACAATGGCTTTGAGCTGGGAGAGGGGAGAGGGAGAGTGGAGAGGAGGAAGAAATTGTTTGGAGTGAGGGTGGGGAGACACTGGCACAGGTTGCCCAGGGAGGCTGTGGCTGTGCCCTCCCTGGAGGTGTTTCAGGCCAGGCTGGATGAGGCCTTGAGCAGCCTGGGCTGGTGGGAGGTGTCCCTGCCCATGGCAGGGGGTTGGCACTGGATGACCTTGAAGGTCCCTTCCAACCAAACCCATTCCATGAATCCATTAATTCCTCCTTGCCAGAGGCATCCAAGAGCTGCCAACTCTTGAGGCCATCTGGAGGTTCTCAGGACATCCAGCTGCTGGATCCATCAACCTGACCACACTGGATTGCCTTCTGTTATTCCCTGACTCTGGAAGTGTGCCTCCACTCAGCCAAGGAGAAGCTCACACACTGCCTTGAGCAGCCTGTGCTGGTGGGAGGTGTCCCTGCCCATGGCAGGGGGTTGGTACTGGATGATCTTCAATGTCCTTTCCAGCCCATGCTGTGATTAATTGGCCTAATTAAGCTGCCTGTGTTCCTTGTGCTGCCTTTGGTGATGCCAGCTGCAGCAGCACTGATGGGAGCAGGACTTGGCTGAGGACTTCCCCTGCTGTGTGGGCCTGGTTTTAGGGAGATGGCAGAGCTGGGAGCAGTGGAGCTGGGTTGTACCCTGGGCTCTTGTACACAGAATTGGGAGAATTCTTACCCTTGAACCCTTAGCAAGAGCTTGGACACCCAGAGGAAGAGCTTTCAGCCCTTTACATCCTGTCCTTGCTTCAGGGCAGCTGAGCCTGGTTAGCCAGGAGCCCCTCAGGCAGGAAGGGAGCCTGACCAGGCTCAGAGTGTTGGTGCTGGAGGTGAACTGGCACTCAGCTGGGCCACAGCTGGATCTGAGAGGAGCAACAAGGCTGGGGAAAGGCCCTGAGCATAGGGCTGGGGAGGAGCAGCTGAGGGAGCTGGGGGTGTTGAGCCTGGAGCAGAGGAGGCTGAGGGAGACGTCATTGCTCTCTGCAGCTCCCTGAGAGGAGGCTGGAGCCAGCTGGGGCTTGGGCTCTGCTCCCTAGGAACAAGGGACAGGACAAGAGGAAATGGCCTCAAGCTGCACCAGGGGAGGTTTGGGTTGGACATGAGAAGAAACTTCTTCACTGGAAGGGTTCTCAAGCCCTGTCCCAGGCTGCCCAGGGAGGTGACTGAATCCCCATCCCTGGAGGTGCTTCCAGGAGGCAGAGCTGTGGTGCTGAGGGCCCAGGACTCAGCCCCAGCCTTGGCAGGGTTAGAGAAGGGTTGGACTGGAGGAGCTGAGAGGGCTTCCACGATTCTCTTCTGCAGTCTGTGTCTCCATTTCAGGCTGCTGGAAGAGGAGAGGGACAAGGAGCAGCGGGACCGAGTCTGCTCTGAGGAGGAGGAGGATGAAGACAAGGGAGGGAAGCGCCCTGCAGGGCCACGGAAGAAGTTCCAGTGGAATGAGGAGATCAGGTTTGCACACTTCAGATCCTCACTCAGCCTGGCACTTGCCTCCTGCTCTGCAGCCTGGGCTTTGTCTGCTGTGCCCAGAGCAGTGTGGACTGTCTGCAGGGGGGTCTGTGGCTCAGCTCTGCTCTTTCTGGAGGCCACTCTGGCATCTGGGACCCCTCAGCAAGGTGGAGCTGATGTCAGGCCAGCCCTGAGAGAAGCTCATAAAGCTCTGTGCAGAGCCCAGGAGAGAGGGACAGGTGGAGGGGAAGAGGAGGAAGTCAGCTGAGCTGCTCAGATCCTACAGGCTGGACCCTTACAGCAGGCTGTCTGCAACCTCCAGGCTGCTCTCAGGGAGTTTGCCACCCATGCCTGAGTCAAAAACTGCTGGTGGGCATGGAGTGGGGCTTGGGGCTGCTCAGCCCAGCTCAGGCTTTTAGGAGACCTTAAAGCATCCTTGCAATATTTGAAGGTGGCTCCAGGAGAGCTGGGAAGGGACTTATGACAAAGGCTGTAAGTGCCAGGACAGGGGACAATGGCTTGGAGCTGGGAGAGGGGAGAGTGAGAGTGGAGAGGAGGAAGAAAATCTTTGCAGTGAGGGTGGGGAGACACTGGCACAGGTTGCCCAGGGAGGCTGTGGCTGTGCCCTCCCTGGAGGTGTTCCAGGCCAGGCTGGATGAGGCTGGTGGAGGTGTCTCTGCCCATGAACTGCTTGATCCTGAAGGTCTCTTCCAACCCAAAGCATTCCATGCAGACCAGCTCCTGGTTGTGGAAGCAGTTAACACCCGTGGGGGTTGCTGCCCCTGGCACCCATGGCTCTGACAAGGAGCAGGGCATGGGGAGAGGGCAGAAAGACAGAGGGTAAGATGAGAACCACTCCTGTTGTCTTCTTCAGCTTGGTCCAGCAGAGACTGGGCTGCTGCTCCCTAGAATGTTCTTTAGGTTGAAGCAGGCTTCCCCTCCTGCCTTCTCCTTGCCTCAGCATGAGGCTCCTGCAGAGTGCTTCAGTTCTGCCTGGGACCCTGGCACTGCTTCACCACCTCTGCTGCTTCAGGAGGTTGGAATGGGAAGGGCTGAGGAGACTTCTGCTGGCACTGTGCTGTGCATGCCAGGAGCCTGCCCTTCCCTACCCCTGCAGAGGCAGAGCAGGCTCAGGGTGGTTAGCAGAGGGCTTCTGCAGGGCTCTTTTGTCCAGCCTTGGCTCAACAGCCTCACCTCCCTCTGGCCCTGCCCTGCAGCTGGCCCTGCCCTGCAGCTGGCCCTGCCCTGCAGCTGGCCCTGCCCTGCAGCTGGCCCTGCCCTCTGTCTGGCCCTGCCCTCTGTCTGGCCCTGCCCTCTGTCTGGCCCTGCCCTGCAGCTTGGGCAAGGTTCCACATGACCCTCTTTGAACTCTTGCTGTCCTTCAGGGAGCTGCTTTGCCACTTGGTGAAGATTAAGTTGGATGGTTATGACCTTGACAAGAATCAGGCTCATTCTCTAGAGGATTATCTGAAGACCTTCCTAGCTGGAGAGGTGAAGCCCCTTTGGCCAAAAGGCTGGATGCAGGCCAGGTGAGCAAGAACCTTGTCCTAAGGGACCTGGAAGGTCTTTGGTCCTACCCCTGCTGCAGGGCTAGGTGAGAGTGCTCAGGGCTTTGTCTTCTCCAAGGATGGAGATCACCACAGCATCTCCAGGCCCCTCTGCTGGTGCTTGGGCACTCTTCATGGAGCCTTTTCTTCTTCTTTCCCATCACAGCTGCCCTTGCTGCACTGAACTCTTTGCTTTCCACTCTGCACCTCTAAGAAGGTTCTGCTTCCACCTTCTTCACAGCTCCCTGGCTCCCTCCCACTCTTTAGGTGGTGGAAGGCTGCTCTTAGATCCTTCCTTGGTCTCCTCATTTTCCAGGTTAAGCCATCCCAGGTCCCTCAGCCCTTCCCTGTCTGTCCTGTGGCCCCATGGTGGCTCAGGGCTGTCTCCAGCTCGTCAGCCTCTCCCTTGTGCTGTGGGGACCCTGGGACTGGCTGCTGCCTCCAGAGCTGACCTCACCAGTGCTAAACAGGGAGGAGTAAGCACCTGAGCTGTGCTCTGGCCAATACCTGCCAGTGCCTCCTTAGCTCTCATTCCTGGCTTGTGGCCAGCTTGCCCACCATGACCCCCAGGCCCATTTCTCAAGGCTGCTGCATCCCCACTTGGTGCCCAGCCCCTATTGCTGTGAGGTTTTCTCCATCCCAGCCTCAGGACTTTGCCTTTGTCGTTGTTGGGCCACACAAGGTTTGTGTTGGCTTCCTTCTGCAGCCTGCCAAGGTCCTGGCAGTGGCAGCCCTGCCCTCCAGCCCCTCTCTGCAGCCTGCCAAGGTCCTGGCAGTGGCAGCCCTGCCCTCCAGCCCTTTTCTGCAGCCTGCCAAGGTCCTGGCAGTGGCAGCCCTGCCCTCCAGCCCCTCTCTGCAGCCTGCCAAGGTCCTGGCATTGGCAGCCCTGCCCTCCAGTGTGTTCTCCCCACCCCTCCTGCTTTCAGTTGCCCCTCAGTCTCATGGGGTCTGTGCTGTCAGCCCCTGTCCCTGCTGTCAGCTCATATCCCTGCTGAGCACTCTTGGCCCCCACCTTGACCTCTGGCAGTGAGCAGGTACAAGGCAGAGGTGGGAGTGAGGTGAGGCTGGCAGCCCTGTGGCTCCTTGGATCTGTTTGCCAAAGGATCCCTTGGATCTGTCTGACAAAGCTCAGGCACTTTGGGAAGTCTTCCCTGCAGCATTCCCCCAAGTAAGCAAGCAGGAGGTTTCAGGGGCCTAAGGATTTGGTTTCCTTGACCTTAGCTGGTGCCTTCCCTGCTGTTTCCTGCTCTTCCATGCCCTCCATCACCCATGGCACTGAGCTGGCAGGTGCAGAGAGTCATTCACTGGCACTGCCACCAAGGTTTTGCTTTAGAAAGGAAGCAAACTCTCCTGTCTCACTGCTGGGGTCTGCTTCTCTGTATTTGAAGAGCTGAATTTGGGGTTTTTTTGAGGGGGGTTGATGAAGAAGGGAGGAGGTGGCAGTCCTGGAGGAGTGGTGAGTATGAGCAGCAGATCACAGATCCATTGGGAAAGGTCTCTGGCTGCCTGTGGCTGCTGCCTGTGCTCAGGAGACAGGTGAAGGTGCATGGTGGTGCTGTGCAGGAGCTGAATGATGCCATCAGGAGGTGGTCCAGATTCCAGCTGAGTTAATGAAGGCCTCAGCAGCCTGAGGGCCTTGGCTTGCCAACTTCTCTTGGAATAAAAGGAAATTAAAATCTTTTAACTCCTGATTTGTAGGTGAAGCAGTTCTGGGGCATGCAGAGGGTCCCTGAGGCTCACTGCAGGAGAGGCTTCCAGTGAGCTACCTGCAGAGAGGCTCAAGGACAAAGCTTTCTCCTGCTGGGCCTTGGTGGAGTAGGACTTGATGATCTTAAAGATCATCTCTGGTGAGACCTCACCTGGAGTACTGCATCCAGCTCTGGAGCCCTCAACACAAGAAGGACTTGGACCTGGTGGAGAGGGTCCAGAGGAAGCCACCAAGATGATCAGAGGGCTGCAGAACCTCTGCTGTGAGGACAGGCTGAGGGAGCTGGGGGTGTTCAGCCTGGAGGAGACTCCAGGAAGACTTTAGAGCAACCTTCCAGTACCTGAAGGGGCTACAAGAAGGCTGCAGAGGGACTGCTCCCAAGGCCTGCAGGGACAGCACCAGGGGCAATGGTTTGAAATGAGAGCAGAGCAGCTTGAGATTGGATGTGAGGAACAAGTTCTGCACCAGGAGGCTGCTGGAACACTGCAGCAGGTTGCCAGGGAGGTGGCTGAGGCTCCATCCCTGGAGATATTCAAGGTGAGGCTGGACAGGGCTCTGGGCAACCTGATCTAGGGGAGGATGTCCCTGCTGAGTGCAGGGGGTTGGACTGGAGGAGCCTTGGAGCTCCCTTCCTGCCCAGAGCATTCTGTGATCTTTATTGGTCCCTTCCAACCTGAAATATTCAAATTTTTGTGGTTTAAAGACTGAGGGTGCAGAGGACAGAGCCACACTGAGGAGGAGGAAGGGGTTGACAGCAGGGGGAGAGCTGTAGACAAGCTGATGGCCAAGTCACCTTGGTTCACTGCCACCATGCCCCCAGGAGTCCATCTTGATGAGCAGAATATCAGCTTTGGGTATGAGTTCAGAGAGGTCCTGCCTTGAGTCTGGCTTCTCCAGTAGCACCACAGGGTGGCTGCCAGCACCTCAGGAGAAAACAAGGAAAAGGAAAAGGCTGACAGAAGCCTTTGTCCAGCTGCTGGGGAGCGTGTGCCAGGTGCCAGCCCTGCAGCTGTGTCTGTAACCTCCTCCCCCTGCCATGGAAGCTGGCAGCTGCTTGAGCTGAAGCAGGGGGAGAGTTCTGGGTGCCTTGGCTGGGTTTCTGCCTGTGGTTAGTTAGCTGTGACAGAAGCTGTGCTGGTGGAAGGAGTCACCTCAGCTGCTTGCTTGGGGTGAGAAGGTGGCAGGGAGGTGTGAGCTGCTCAGGCTGCTCCTCTGTGGTGCTGTTTGAGGCAGGGGAAGGTTAACCTTTCTCCTTTCTCAAGTCCTTGCAGAGCTCGTGGCTGAGCTGCCAGCTCCTGGCTGATGCCTGGCAGCCCTAGCACCCAGCTGGACTGATTGCCCTGCCCTTCCAGAGCCTTCTCCTCCCTCCCTGTCCCAGCAGCTGCCTCCATGGCCTCCCCAGCACCTCTGAGCACAGAGGGAACTGCCCAGGGGGAGCTCAGGAGGAGCTGCCTGCGAAAGGCAGCAAGATTTCTTTGCTCTCTGTGACTTCAGCTTCCAAGCCCCCTGCTGTACCAGGCAGCTCTTGTCTCCAGTGATGCCAGCTGCTCTCCTGGGTCTTGCTGGATGTCCCTTCTCATTGCTCTCTTCCCTTCTTAGGACACTGTTTAAGGAGAGCAGGCGAGCACACGGACACCTCCCGGCAGGCCTGTGAGTATCCTCTGGACTGACAGCTGCTGGGACCTGGCTGGATCATGCAGGAGCACCTCAGCTTGGCTCCCAGCTGGTGGTTCAGCACTGCTTCACCTGGGGAGGTCTAGGGAGAGGAGTGGTGTGGGGGACAGCTCCCAACAGCAGCCTTCCAGAGGTGCTTTAGCCTTCCAGTCAGCTCAGAGGTGAGAACTTGGAAGCCAGGTTGGAGGCAGGCTGGAGGCTGATGTCAGCACTGTTCAGTTCCTCCTCCCTGGGCTCTGGGTTTCCTCTTTCCTGTTGCCTGCTTTAAAGGAGGGACACAGTGAACTCAGGCTAGTGGAGATAGGTGCAAAGGGCTGGTGGGTGGCCAAGCAGGAGAGCCATCAGCATCCAGCTGGGCAGGTGCTTCAGTGACAAAGGTCTCATGGATCTTGTTGCAGTGGCCTGGATGCAGGGTCAGGCTGGTGTCTGACACATGGTCCTCTTCTTGGCATTGGCACTCACTTGGTGACTTCTGAAAGCCCCCAGAGTGGCTCAGGTTGCCCAGCAGATCATCTCTGCACTTGGTGACTTTGAAAGCCCCCAGAGTGGCTCAGGTTGCCCAGCAGATCATCTCTGCCCAGGGCAAGACCCAAAGCAGTAATGGCCATGGCTGGGTCTTGCTGCTCACTGGGGCAGGACCTTTTGGAAGCCAGGGACAAAGCAAATCCTAAGAGCCCCATGGGGAGAACAGTCAGCAGGTGAAGGGAAGAATGAGCCTCTGAGAGAGAAGACTCCAGACAGGATGTTTGCAGGTGATCAGAGGAGGGCAAAGGAAGGGCCCTGACCTAGCTGGAGGTGTCCCTGCCCAGATGACCTTTGAGGGCCCCTTCCAACCCAGTGCAAGCTGTGAAGTGTGAGGGAGAGCAGGAAACAGAGCTTGGAGCCATCCTTCCCTCAGCCCTCACTCAGCACTTCAGGATTTGTCTGGGAGCAGTCTGAAGGATCTCAGCTGTGGCTCTGGCAGATGCTGCTGCAGCCTTGACTTCTTCTGGGAACCTAAAAGAAGTGTTGGAGCTTTTCTGCCAGCCAGCCTCTGGAGTGGTTTCTCTCTGGGTGTTGCCCTGCCCAGGTCAGCAGTGGGGTTGCTCTGGCAGCTCCCCAGCCTGCTGCTGCTGCAGGCTGGGCCTGCTGAGTGCTTTCCCTGCTCTGCCTCTTTCCAACCTCTGCTCCACTGCCCCTGTGTGGCAGCTGGGGCTTCCCAGAGCAGCAACTGAGTGTGGTATGCTTTTGGATCCCAGCAACCTGAGATGCTGCCTCTGTGCCCTGGGTTCTTTGCACAGACTCGGTGGATCACCATCAGCAGTCTGCTCCCTACCTGCTGCCTTCCCTGAGGGCCCCCAGTGAGCTCTGTTTCTTCTGTGTCCCTCCAAACAGGGTGAAGAAGAAAGCTCTGGCTCCTGCCAAGGTGAAGGTGAAGGTGAGTGCTTGATCCCTGCTTCTCATGGCTGACATAGACCAAGGGGCAAGTGGCTGCCATCTGAAACCCTTTCTGTGTGTAACCACAAGGAAGTTGTACAGTGAGGGAGGCAATGCTGGAGTGGGGAAAACAGCTGGAACTGAAGCTGGAATGGATGGCAGCGTTTTGCCCTCCCTCCCTTCTCCCCTGGCCTGCCCTCCCTTCTCCCCTGGCCTGCTCTCCCTTCTCCCCTGGCCTGCTCTCCCTTCTCCCCTGGCCTGCCCTCCCTTCTCCCCTGGCCTGCTCTCCCTTCTCCCCTGGCCTGCTCTCCCTTCTCCCCTGGCCTGCTCTCCCTTCTCCCCTGGCCTGCCCTCCCTTCTCCCCAGACCCTGCCTCTGCTCTGACTGCCTTCTCCTATGATTTCCTTCCAGGACTCTTCCTCCTCCAAGCCAGACAAGAAGACCTCTGTTTCTGTTCCTTCCATGCACTCCAGCAGCTCCTTAGCTCTGTCTTCAGAGCCCCAGGGGGCAGCTGTGGGCATCAGTGCCCAGACCAGAGAACTCTTGTCCCTTGGGAGCAGCCAAGCAGGCAGCAGCAGTGGCACTCCTGCCACCTTCAAGGACGACTCCCTGGATGAGGACCTGATCCGGAACCCTACTTCCTCCCTGGAAGCAGTCTCCAAGGAGCTGGCTGTGCTGAACAGCAGAGCAGCAGCCAGCCCTGACTTTACTCTGCCTGCAGCTCCAAAAGCCCCACCAGAGAAGATCCCAACCCTTGCCTCCTCAGAGGAGAAGAGGACATTTCCAAAGTCCAACCCTCCCCCTACATCATCCTCTGGTTCCCTCCAGTCTCCCCTAAACTTCCTGGCTGAGCAGGCCTTGGCACTGGGCCAGTCTTCTCAAGACAAAAAGACAGAGAACTCCAACTACAAAGAAGTCTCCTGCCAGGCCTCTCCCAGCAAAGCCCTCCCTGATGCCCACCAGGCTAAGCAGAAGCACCACAGCCTGGCCAGGCCCAGCTCCAGCCCCGTGGCAGCCCCTCAGGTGAAGGTCTTCCACTCAGGCAGCCAGCTGCAGAAACCCTTCAGCTCCCCAGCTCCCTTTGTCAAGCTGCAGCACCCCAAGTCCTCCTCCCCCCTGCCCCAGCGCTCCCTCCTCCCACAGGTCAAGTCCTCAGCCAAAGCTCAGAGCTTCCATTCCTCCTCCTCAGCAGCAGGCAGCACCCAGACCTCCAGCAGCTCCCACAAGAGCCCAGGCTCCTCCTCCTCCTCCTCCTCATCCCTCAGCTACGCAGCAAAGCACTCGAGCGGCTCCAGCTCTTCAGGACAGGCTTACAAGTCTCCCTTTGTGGCTGGTTCCCTCTCCAAGCACGGAGCTTCTTCCAGCAGCAACTCAGCTGGAGGTTCTGCAGCCCAGGGCTGCTCCTCTGGGAGCCTGCTGCCCCCCGTGCAGCCCCCTGCCTCGGGGCAGCCCTGCAGCCGCCTGGCCCCCAGCTCCTCGCTGAAGAAGACTCCTGTCTCCCAGAAGCTGACTCTGGTGGCACCTCCTGGAGGTTCCAATGGAGATTCCAGTGGGGGCACTCAAGGGGTGGCCAAGCTGCTGACCTCCTCCCTAAAGCCAGCTGTTGTGAGCAGCACTGCCTCTTCTACCTCTGTGCCGGTAAGCAGCGGGGTGCTGGCCCAGCCTGGGGCTGGGGTGGTGCCAGGCCACCTCCTGACCCCTTCAGACCTGCCATGAAGTGAGGGCTTCCAGAGGATGTCCTCAGGTTCTTGATGGACTCTCAGGAGGTCCTGGCCTTTGCCATGGGTTCCTGCTCTGAGATTCAAGCTTCCATTGCCAGCTGAAAGCCAAGGCCATGCCATGGCACCTGCCAGCTGCAGGGCCTGCTGGGTCCTGCCCTGGCTTTGTGACTTCTGGCCACAGCAGGAGGGAGGTCAGTGAGGCAAGTTAGCAGCAGAGCTCAAAATCAGTGCCCAAGCTGAGAGCAGCCTGGCCTGGAGCAGCAATGGGGTGGCAGCAGGAGCAGGGCAGGGATTGTGCTCTTGGACTCAGCACTGCTCAGGCCACACCTCGAAGCCTGGGGTCAGTTCTGGACCCCTGACTCCAAGAAGGACATTGAGGAGCTGGAGCAGGGCCAGAGAAGGGGAAATAGCCTCAAATTGTCCCAGGAGAGGTTTAGTTTTGACATGAGAAGAAACTTCTTCACTGGAAGGGTTCTCAAAGCCTGGCCCAGGCTGCCCAGGGAGGTGACTGAATCCCCATCCCTGGAGGTGTTTCCCAGAGGCAGAGCTGTGGTGCTGAGGGCCATGGCTCAGCCCCAGCCTTGATGAAGTTAGAGAATGGTTGGACTGGAGGAGCTGGAAGGGCTTTGCCAGCTGCAGTGGTTCTGTGATTCCCTGAGCCCTCAGTTCTTAATTAGCTCCTGTTACCCCTTTTCTCCACACCAAATGCCCCTGGCAGGAGGCTCTCATCTCCACCTTCCTGCCCTGCTTGCTGTGGTTGTTCTCTCTGACTCCCTTCTCTTGCTCCCAGTGCCTCCAGTAACCTCCTGAGGTGATGTTTGGAACCCTGCTGAGGGACCCAGCATGGAGCTGAGGGTCTGAGTCCATTGGGATTTGCCATCCCAGGGAGGCCTCCAGGCTGGGCTGGTGTTACTCACTCAGTGTTTGTCATGCTGTGGGGTCCTTGACTTCCATCTGGGCTGAGAGGAGAACCCTCCCCAGTTCAGCCTGTGGGCTGAGTAGGTTGGTAGCTGCTTGGGGGCCCATGGAGCTGTTGAGGCTGGAAGAGACTTTCGAGGTCATCAGGTCAGAGTGCAGAGTGGGTTGAGAGCAGCCCTGAACA
>VXBD01001589.1:8506-20819 GCA_013399975.1 Indicator maculatus
TCCCTATTGGGTGTAAGAAAGCAAAATACTGATTGTTCTAAACGCTTCCATTGGATAGATAGAAATGTTTAAGAACTATTACTCAAAACAAAGTGGGGCACTCTGCATTCTCTGCATTCTGCAGTCAGGGCAGTTGCTGGGCTGTTTGACTTCTGTTTCTTCTTCTCTTCTGGCTGAAGATAACATACTGACCTTGGTGAGCTAAGTTAACAACTTCTCTGCTTTAGCTAACTCTGTTTTCTGTAAGGGGGGTCTGTGGGGGAAGCCCCTGGGAGAGAGGCCCCTTTGGGAAGGGTCCCCTTTGGGGGGAAGCAAAGGGATCTTGGTTGTGTTTTTTTGTTTTTTTCTGTTGATTGTATATATTTGTAAATGTTATACTTTTTTTATATTTCATCATAGATTGTAGGTTCTGCTTGTAAATACAGCTTTCATTTGCTTCCAGACTGAGCTAGCCTGGTTATTGTCGGGGGGGGGTGGGGCGGAATTTCATCTCACATTGATACACTCATCATACCCATTGCCCCTTGTCCTGTCATCAGGCATCACCAAAAAGAGCCTGGCTCCATCCTCTCAGCACTCACCCTTTACATATTATAAATATTAATGAGGTCACCCCTTAGTCTCCTCTTCTCCAAGCTAAAGAGACCCAGCTCCCTCAGTCTCTCCTCATAAGGAAGATGTTCCTCTTCCTTAATCATTTTTTGGCTCTTCACTGGACTCTTTCAAGGAGTTCCCTGTCCTTCTTCAACTTAGGGGCCCAGAACTGGAAACAGTATTCCAGGTGCAACCTCACCAGACAGAGTAGAGGGAGAGACAAACCTCTCTTGACCTACTAAACACAGCCCTTCTAATCCACTGCAGAATGACATTGGCCTTCTTTGCCACAAGAGCACATCGCAGGCTCACGTTCACCCTTCCATCCACCAGGACCCCCAGGTCCTTTTCCCCTTCACTGCTCTCCAGTGGGTCAGTTCCCAACCTATGATGATACAAGGAGTTGTTCTTTCCCAGGTGCAAGACTCTACACTTGCCCTTGTTGACTTTCATTCAATTTATCCCTGCCCAAGTCTCCAGCCAGTCTGTCTCGATGAAAATCACACTGACTGCAGAAGATTGAACTTAGCAATATATAATAGATCAGAATTCTAAACGGTTCTTTAAAAAACAAGGTGGTGTTTTGTTGGGTTGCTTTTATTTATTTCAACCACTGCAAGTATGTTTTTTAATCAGCTAATGAAAACAAAGTCAAACATTTCTAAGAAAAATTATCATGAGTTAAAGGCGTTGAGTTCATGAACGTGATTTTCACTTTGGCAAGAGCAGTAAATGACTTACATTTCTGAAAGTCAGTCTCTCAACTCTGGATTTGATTTAGCCTTTGCAAAATAAATAGGTGAATTATTTTGGCATTTCATAAGCATTAAAACAAACAACAAGCAGATGTTGTTTTGAATAAATAAATAAATACAATCCAGACTCTAAAGAAATATTTCAGTGAAAATCTCAACTTTTTATCTTTTTACTGTCAAGAACTTAAAGAAGCTCCTTACTTTTCAAACAGGTGAAAAGTGGGAAAGGTTTCTCGAAAAATGAAACACCCTCAAACTAGCATTTCCACAGAACACTTAAAGAGAGGAAATAAAACTGCGTGATACCAATTCAGTTTCCTTCAACACTCTCACTTGTCTGCTGACCACACAGGGCTCCATGTCAGCTATAAAAGCCTAACACTGACAGCACAAGCCAGAAGCATGAAAAATAATGTCCCCAAATGCTTGTTAAAATTGGGAGCTCCATCTTGCCTTCTGCTCTAGACCATGCCATGCAAATGTCAACATATTAAGCAAGTCATTTTGTTTCACTGATAAAATAATTTGTGATTTGCAGGGAAGGTGTAATCCTGAGGTCTAGTTAATGTTCATAGCAGACATTTTCTTCTAAATGTTGCAGTATGATTTCTTAGTATTATTGCCATGGATAACATAGCGCTTTAATACCTGCTTTTTGGTTTACCTGTTCCATATATCCAGTTTTTAATGAAGCCTGTTTTTCTGTATCCTATGTACTTGTAACGGACTTGATCTTTTTAAAATTTCTTTTTAATAATACAGTCAGTCTACTTGGTAAAAATGACCCTTTCTGATAAATTCAGAGTTTTTAAGAAAACGTATTATGGGGATATTTCTCATTAGAAAGTAGAGCTTACAGGGAAGTGAATAGCTAACATTTCAGTAAAGTATATTTAAAAGATTCAATGAGGAATTTTGATCAAGAAGTAATTCAAAGACTAAGAAACAGTGAAACTGTTTAGGCAAATCTGCCTGAGCATTTGCATTTTATCATGAGAGGGATTTAAGAGGATGTAAATTTGGGCTCGACACTGAGGTACATAGCGATTGGCAAAAGGTTTTGCAAGGACACAGAGGAAGAGGGAAACAGGGAACTCTTGTTTACTTGTTTGTTTTTCAAAATAGTTTTTTAACACATGAAATGTTTGACCATTTTGCATACTCTAGAGTCCTTCTTTGAATATTTAGCCCTACAAATTTACTCAGAAGCTGAAAGCAATTTAATGAGTGGATAGCATACAAAAATAACTTTTATCTGATACATGCAGTCTTTTAAATAACATCCTCTATGAGGCACTAAAGCTTTAACATCAACAATATTCCTCAAATGAAGGGAGTGAAAAAACAAAATATGAAGCACAGAAACTCTTATCAATTCTATTCACAGTGGCAGAATGGCTCTAATAGCAGAGAGTTTTATGAGTCATAAATTACCATTTATAAATGCAGTGTTTAGCATTCATTTAAATGGACAACATATGGTAGCAACATTTCTAAATAGCTTGAGCTGATAAATAGGCCAGTGAAGTAGTTCAATTTGTTAAAACGCTAACACATTAACTACTGCATGTGGTGGTGGAATGTTTGCATTCCTAGCACTGTCTGCCTGCTTGGGCCTTATGGAAATAGATACTTGCCTTGAATTTATGAACTGGCACAGTCAGTCTGTTTTTCATAATGACTTATGAGGAATCACTGTCTGCAGACTGTGTGATCCATCTATGCTGTGCTAACTTCAGTCCAACCATATTATGTAACATGACCACTTCCCACATAGTGAGACTAACACAAACAGTTCAGCCAAAGACTTACCTGAGGTCATCTCTGCTCCTGTCATAACTGTAGTGCTATGCACACGTGATTTACAGCTGTTCATCCTTTCATTTTATGTAATGACAAAACTAATTTTCAGTTAAAAAAAAAAGAAAGAAATCAGTGATAAGTTTTTTAAAAAAGAGTTGCACTAGCGATTGTGGTTTTATAGTAAAACAATTGTTCTACAAACTGTAGCTTGTTTTTATGGAAAATTAGGGGTTTTTTTGTTTCTAATCTATCTTTATCTTATTACATTACTTGGTGGTCTTGTCAATGAGGTTTGAAAATAGTCTTGATGTTTTTATAAAGTTGAAACAACCCATCAGGCCTCAAAAATATTGTGGAGAGTGGTGGGTACATAGGGTTTAGTTCAGCTGAGTGAAAATCACCTGGGAAACTCAATATATGTTTCTTTTTCTCTCTCTTTCTCTTTTGTTTTCTCTATGTCCTTTCATATTACACTTAGATTTTCCTTTATAATTGCTGAACTGTTAAGACAGGATTGTGTCTGCTGATTACTTATACCTTAAGATTATATGGAGCTGAGCTCAACACAAATGTGTGAGAAGGAGTAAATGGCTACAGAAACTGGACCTTTCTCTTTTTTATAGCTCATAGATTGCTCTATAGAGTCCTCTTACATTGGCTTATCAGCTTTATCACTGTACAGCTCATTATTTCTTGCTAATTCTTAACTGAACAACCAGATGAAACATGTTTAATTTATGTCCATCTTAGGACTGAAATACATTCTCCATAAAACTTTAAAAAGGAAAAAAAATAATATAAAAAAATGTTCCCTCTAACATAACCATCTCTAACAAATAATGAACTTGTTTATCATTCCTATTTTGTTTCTGAATCTTCAGGCATTTCAGAGCCCTTTTCAGGCTACTATCTACTGCCCTTCCAACCCTTCATGTTGTTACCCTCTCTTTTATAACTGTAATAGGTTTTAAGACTCATAGTAATGAATGCAAAAGCATTACTGTTTTAGGGCAATAAAATCATTCTTTAGCAGTTAACTACGCTCCTTGAAACAGTGAAAAGCATTTTAAATTAGCAGCTGGAGAAAACTAGGACATTGGAACACAGAGACAATGTAAGACTGCAGCAATCTATTGGCTGTTACCTAGTGGAAAAGTTAGTCCATTAATGTTCAAGTCCGTTGTCGATTAATAAGGACTGCAATGTGAAGTTTGAATCCTGTCTAAAGTTTTGTTCTCAGCTAAAATGGTTTTCCAGAATCCCTGTCTAGATTTAATCACGATTTTTAAATAAGAAAGCAATGGATTTTTTTTTTTGTAGTTTACTGGATTTTGTTTTGGGGTTTTTGTTTATTTGAGGGGAGGTTGTTTATTTATGTGTTTGTTGTTTTTCAAGCGACATTCAGAATGTAATTGGTCTAGAAATTTTTTCTGTTTCTCAGGAATCCCTATCTATAGTAACATCTCAAGGCCAGTTCTAGGAAACACCTAAAAACATTCTTATCTCTAAGCAAACACATAGGTAAGCCTGATAAAGCCAAAGGAACTATTCATCCAGATCCTTAGAAACAAGTAGTCCATCCATTAGGATAATAGTATCAGAGTTCTAAAACTAGATTGAGTCTTGCTGTATATGAGGGAACTGATGGGTGACCAGTGTAAATATATTTAAATTTAAACTGCTTAACAGAGCACAGAACTTTCCAAGTCCATGAAAGAACCCAACAGTACTGTGTGATGGAGAAACTCAGGCATGGAAGGAACTTCACAGCATCAGGATGGTGCTATGCCCACACCATTAAACTCTGCTTACAAGGAGGATCACCTCACAGTGATTCAGTTCGCTCTTTACTGTGCTTCACTGTACTGGGCGAATCTGTAGCACCAGATCCACGAATGAACTGAACTCTGTAGGAATTAGAAACCTACTTCGAATGTGCTCAAAATCCCTCCTGTAAAACAGGGACAATAAATAATATTTTCAGCTTTGTGATGGTGAGAATAAATATATTAAAACTTGGTAGCTACTAAGGTACTATCACAGGATTATTTAGCTTTGTTTCTATGATGGATGGATGAAGTTAAGCACATGTTTTAATTCTTAATTCTTTCCTTGGCCATAGTCTGTCTGTCAGTGGATGATGTGTTTTCCAGATTGGAAAGGTCTATATTTTATTAGTGGAAAGATGCATATAAATCAGGTTTCACATCATTTCTTATTGAAGACAGCACATCGATGGATAATTTAGTTTGTTCTTAAAGAAGAACTCCATATTCAAACCCCGAATTATCTCACACAGTATCACAGTATATCAGAGATTGGAAGGGATCTCAAGATATCATCAGGTCAAACCCCATTGCCAGAGCAGGATCACTTAGGGTAGTCTAGTCTGCACAGGAACGCATCCAGGTGGGTTTTGAAAATCTCCAGAGAAGGACACTCCACAAGCCCCCTGGGGAGCCCGTGCCAGTGCTCCATCACCCTCACTGTAAAGAAGTTTCTTCTCATGTTCAGCTGAAATCTTCTGTGTTCTAGTTCGAACCCATTGTTCCTTGTCTTATCACTGTGAACCATCAAAAAGAGCTTGACCTCCTCCACTTGACACCCACCCCTCAGATATTTATAGACATTGATCAGATCCCCTCTCAGTCTTCTCTTCTCAAGACTAAACAAGCCCAGGGCTCTCAGTCTCTCTTCACAGGGGAGATGCTCAAGTTCCCTAACCATCCTCATGGCTCTCCATTGGGTTCTGTCCAGCAGGTCTTTATCTCTCTTGAACTGGGGAGCCCAGAACTGGATACAGTATTCCAGGTGTGGTCTAATCAGGGCAGAGTAGAGATAGAAGAACTTCCCTAGACCTGCTGGACACACCTTTCTTGATACATCCCAGGATCCCATTGGCTCTCTTGGCTACAAGGGCACATTGTTGTTCCTTAGAGAACTTGCTGTTCACCAGCACTCCAAGGTCTTTCTCTGTGGAGCTGCTTTCCAGTTTATGTCACTTATGCCTATTTAATATCTCATAAATGTATAATTGTTTTCCCCATTGTTTGCCAAAAAGGTTCATGGAATTTGATATTCTATAGCTTGTAAAGTTTCCTGTTACTGTTTTTTGTGGATTTTTCCCACTTACAGGTAGGGGAATAACCCTTTTTGTGCTTTGATTTACAGGCGCATGTGGTTCACATTTTGCCTGTTCACCTGCTACCACATATCCCAGTATTTTCCGTTGTGTTAACTGATATCCCTGCAGTGGTAAATCTTCCTTGTCTCAACTCTCCTGGGTTCTTTTGCTTGTTGCCCACTGTGGTGGTTTGGTCCTGGCTAAGGCCGGATGCCCACTAAAGCCACTCCATCACTTCCCTTCTTAGGTGGACATGGGAGAAGAGAAAATGTGACAAATGTGAGTCAAGATAGAAGTAATTTAATAGGATGAAAATCAAAATAAAGGACATGAGTTGAAGCAAGAGCAAAGATATTATTCTCTACATCCCATCAGCAGATGATGTGCAGTCCCTTCCCAGACGCAGAGCTCCAACACACATAGCAGTTGCTCTGAATGACTGACGCCATCAACAAATGTCCCAGCATTTTCTTCTTTCATTTCGCTCTTATACCTGAGCTGATGTCATATAGCATGGAATACTCCTTTGGTCAGTTTTGGTCACCTGGCTCAGGTATGTCCTGTCCCAAGATTTTGTCCAACCTGCTCGTGGGGAGAAAATGATGGAAAAGCATAGCTTTGGTGTTTGGCTCACCAAGCACTAGTCAAAATACCACTGTGTTATCTACACCCAGCTACATCACTGCAAAACAAAGCAATAGAAAGATCCTCTGGAGAGAATTCTTCAGTCAAACCCAATATAAACACCCAGAGCTGAAGGGGTGGGAGGAGGGGAAAATGTTGCTGTGGAGGTTGGAAAGCTGTGAGTGGACATCTAGAGCTGAGCTGCTAACTGAATTAAAACAGGGTACTTGTTTATGGTACAGTTAGTGATCCATATTTTTCAGAACCAGGTGCACAGGAGAGAATTGTAGTACTGTCACGCCAAAACCTATTTAAAATTCAATGTTCAGCCTTGGGTGAATTTGTTGGAGCAGTAACTTTGTTGCAATGTATGGAGAAAAAATTCCTCTACAGAGTGAGGGCTAAGAAGTGATTTTTACTGTGCTCAGGAAAGAGGTCTGTATTTCATATTAATTAAAATTTTCCTCTATTTTTTTTTCTTGTAAGTTTTTGCTGTGGAACTCATAGTTCCCTCAAAAGCTTGATTGAGATGGGGCATCATGACACAGAGAATTTGAGGAACCAGGTGAAGTCCTCTGGAAATGGAGATCAGTTTTGCTCTTAAAAAATTCAGTAGCATTCTGGCATCACTAAGGGTTCAACCTACCCACTTTCAAAACTAAATGATGTACAGGTAAGATGGGAAAGTCATTAGTTCATTAAGCACAGAATTGGGAAAACAAATTGGATCACTTACAGCATGTTTTGCAAGTCTTTTGTTCTCCTAGCCAGTCTATGGATATGACTGAATATGACTATTAATCAGTCATGGAATAATCCCAGTAATTTTACTCCAGATCCAAAGGGTCTACTTTAAATTTTCTTGGGTTCCCTGCAGACAGGAATATACTGTTTTAACTAACCGAATTACCCATGACATTTCTTCATAAGCAGGCAGGTTGTCCTAGAAACAAACCATTCAGCTTAATCAGGCAAATACTTTAAGTAACAGAGTTTCATATAATATAGACACAGAGAAAACAGGCATTAAAAACATTAATGTCTCCAAAACTCAGATGGTTGTGACAAGCCTAGTTTCATCATCTGTTCACAGATTCAATAAGCAAGTGTGACAGACACAGACATTTTGCTGTGGAAATGCATAGAGCATCACCACTACTTTAGAAATATGGAAAGAGGACATCCAGAAGAAACCTTCATGGAGCCAGTGCAGGTACAAGGTCTATACTATCCTTGAGCACAAAGATCCTGTTAAACCTAAATTGCTATGCTTTGCTTTTGTAAAAAACTTACCAGAACTACTTATTAAAGAGAAAGATGCAAAGGTGTTCATTGGGCCAGCTTGTAACCTCCATGCTAATTAGCTTGGACTCTGAGCATCATAACGGGGTGGCTATCTGTACCTGAAGTAACCTTTGAAGTAATATGCTTTCATGTAGTGATGCATGAGAGCAAATGCTTTGCTGGAGCCAGTGAGCTGTCATCATTTCTGTCAGACCTGAGATGGCTCTAAGAGTGAGATTCATCTCACATAACTTTAAATGTTTGCACTACAGGCATCTATGTCTCGATTAGTCACCCTTGTCTTCCTTTATAGTAAATGGAAACTAAAAAGCATGATTCACCTCATCCTAAATGACATCTCAAATGTGGATGAATCATATCTCTACAGTGTCTATTTCGCTCAGCCAGTGAGAGGAAATGATTGAAACAGGGTTGGTTTCAGCACAGAGATTAGAGCATAAAAGTTTCTGAGCGGAAACCCCTCGTTGGAAAGGTCTCCATGGGACATACAAGTACAGAGATGAAAACTCCCATATAAACTACTTATTTGTGGTTGTGTGGCAACTGATTTGAAAACCTAGGATTCAGAGTATTACCTCTTTATCAGGAACAAAGAGGGACATTTTGTTCTTGTTTTCAATTAATGGTAAACCCATCGAGTTTAATCAAAGAACTCTGTGAATTTGCCTCCTTCCGAGGCAGGTTACTGAGTTACATCTATTCAGTACTACAACATTAATTGAGCTAAATGAGATGCAGATAACTTTGTAGGCTTTAGTGATTAACAATAAAACATTTCTTGTTCATTGTTTTTCACTTTCTTTCTGAAGATTTATCAAAACCAGTGAAGCCTAGTGGTAGCAGTATTCCATGGGTCCTATAATCCATTCACTGATTTTGCAGCCTCCGAAAGTGACATAGCAATTCTTTCCTTTTTGTACACATTTTTTTCCCCAAACTAAGTTTTAGAAGACAATAGACTTCCTCCATAAATACTGACAAAGTGCAGTTTTGTTCTGTTAAATGGGAAAACGTGCACCTTTAAGTTTAGTTGTTCACAAACTTCACAGGATTGGGCAGCATTTTCTTCTGATCTACATAGCACCCACAAGAAACTTGGAGAGTCCTGTGGTCTAAAATAATGAAAAATCAGTGTGTAATGAAAAATCAGTGTGCAATGAAAAGCAGCAGTCTCCTAAAGCTTAAATCTTTAGCAGTTAGGCAGCGATACACAATGTGGTGCCCTCATTTTCTCATACTGGAGGTCTTTAAACTTGCATCCCCTGCCTTTGCTGTTGACATTCAAATTGACTTTTTGCATTCTATAATGGTAGTTCCTGTCTTGTTTTCTACTTTATATGCCAAACTCACTGCTGGTTCCTTTTCAGATGCACAAGAGTCAGAGATAAAGCTGACTGAAAATGCATCACTTATTTCAGTCATTTTGCTAAAGTACACCCCAGTACCAGAAAAGCAAGACAGGAAATTACTATCATTGAACTGCTATCATCAATGGCTTTCTCATCAATTCCTCAATTTTCTGATAAGCCCCAGATCTTCTTAAATTTCAGGCATTAAAATAGTAGCAGTAGTAGTAGTAGTAGTAGTAGTAGTAGTAGTAGTAGTAGTAGTAGTAGTAGTAGTGGTAAATAATAACAACAAAAACATGGTGCTCAGAGACAAAAACAAGACAACTGCTCAACACTTTAGACAGAAAAGTATCATGTCATTGTAGGTGAAAGGCAACATTTCCCTGTAACTTACAGAAACAATCCCAACCCATCACTCCCAAGCTGCAGCACTGGTGGGGGCTCTTGTCTGCATGTTCTCCAGTGTCCCTGTTTCTGCAAGATTGGCATGATTTATCTTAGGATCTGCTCTCTAAATTCATTCCTGTCTATTGGAGAAAGAATCAGACTCTGATAAAAACTTACTTGGAATGCAAGTGACAGGAGAGAAATTATTATACTCTCTGTTCCCAAACACCAGTCCTGAAAGAATGGAATTTACTTTACAGCATCTAGCAAATTTTGTTGCTCTGAAGAAACAACCTGGCATTCCAGTCCCTGGCTCCACACATCTGTTAGTCTACCCTATGACATGAATTGTTTGGACATGAAATATCCCCCTGTGTAGCTTTAAAATTTCTAGCCTGCATGACTCTACAACAAATAACAGGTAGGTGGATTTAGGAGTAGAAACCACATATAGTCTACTTTTGCAGATGAAGCAGGCTAAATTACACTGTTAACACCACTAGCAGAATGTAACTAAGAGGAGTATTCAGCCTTAGTGCATGTCCCCTACGGATGTACCACGGCACATAATTATTGCTGTTTGTTATTTCTATTGCAGTAGAACCCACAATATCAAATAAGGATTGGAATCCCAGCTGTGTTAGGTGCAGCGAAAATATATAAGCAGTCATGGTGCCTTCACTAAAGAGCTTATAGCCATGTCTCTTAGGAGAACAGTCCTTTGTCTAATAGAGTTCTCTATTAAGAACTTCTAATTATTTAATTCAGCCATTTTTTTTCTGCTTAGTTTCTTCTGCTTCTCCTGCCTAGCCCACATGGATCATCTTTAATAATTGTCCTTCTTCACAGTATCAATAACTTCCTGCATTGTGCAAGCAATATTCAGTCCCCCTCGTGCTTCTTGATTGTCTCATCAGGCAGTTCTCCCCTTGTCACTTTCTGCTTTTCAATCATTTTTGTTGAAAACAATAATTTCTCTTCATTCTTTTTATTATAAGAGCATCTTTGGATCTTTATCTTTCCAGTGTGGCTGACACAAAAGATGTACATCCTCCCTAGACCGTAATATGTTGTTTCATTGCAGGATTCCCCTAAAGTACATGTACAGTTTCTGTTGCTCCCTTTGCCTACATTTTAGTAACAGAGACATGGCTCATTGTCACCTCACAGGTTCCCTTCACTGTTATTGCAATCTAATCATCACATCTTCCATTTACTGAATGTTTGTTTCAGATTACCTCTTTGCACACGTCCCTCTAGAGGCAATAAATGATGATGTGGTTTGTTTTTTTTTTTCAAGTGTTCCAGACTGAATCTCATTTCACTGTTTTCTGCCCATATTTCTAAAGTCTCCAAGTCCCTTTGTATAACTTCTCTGTCTCTGTTGTAATTCACACAGAGAAATCTCAGCAGGCCTTGCCTGGAAGCTGTCTCAGGGTTCCTGAGGAAAAGTCTGCCCTTTACAGTGCATCTATATCTTCAAAAGATGACAGGCTTATAGCAGAAAGTGTGATTCCTATAGCTTAAATGTAACTGCAAATGCAATGCTCTGCTCAAGGATTATCACTAACCTCCACTCCACTGGTTTACTGCCAGTACTGCCATAGTAATATCCAGTTGAAAGGGGATTTATTTTTTTTTTAATAAATGCAGGTTGGCTTTCTTGTAAGTGATGTACAGTGAAATAGTGGTCACACTAGTCCATGAACAAGAAAACATTCTGTTTAACTAGAATTCATCATAAAAACCACTTGGAAAAAGAATATTCTCCAAATGTAACACCTTTCTGGTCCCTCACTTTGTTAGGCTAGAAAAGAGCAACATAGGAATAGTGATTTTTCCTTTCTTTCTATAATTTTCTAGAACCTACAAATTCATCAGACAAACTCCATCTCGTAAGTCACTAATCATATGTTATTGGAACACAAGAAGGTTATCAAGAGTAGTGAACACGGCTTTACCAAGGGGAGATCCTGTCTAACTATCTGATAGCCTTCTATGAAACCATGACCAAATGGGTAGATGAGGGAAGAGCAGTGGATGTCATATACCTTCACTTCAGTAAAGCTTTTGATACTGTCTCCCATAACACCCTCATAGAAAAGCTCAGGAAACGTGGCATAGATGATTGGTCTGTGAGGTAGATTGCAAATTTGCTCGACAACAAGGTTCAGAAGGTCATCGCCAGTGGCAGAGTAAACTTGGGGGCCTGTGGAAAGTGTTGTTCCCCAGGGATCAGTACTGGGTCCAGTTTTGTTCAATGTCTTTATCAATGACCTGGATGAGGGGATTGAGAGTACCCTCAGCAAGTTTGCTGATGATACAAAACTGGGGGGCTGGTTGACACCCCGTCAGGCTGTGCAGCCATACAA
>VXBD01001591.1:596-14580 GCA_013399975.1 Indicator maculatus
CCTGTTGCCAATGAAAGGCTGTGGCATTCCTCACAACTCTCCTCTCCTCTCTCCTCTCTCCTCTTCCTCTTCTCTCTCCTCCTCTCTCCTCTTCTCTCCTCTTCTCTCCTCTCCTCTCCTCTTCTCTCCTCTTCTCTCCTCTCTTCTCTCCTCTCTTCTCTCCTCTCTTCTCTCCTCTCTTCTCTCCTCTCTTCTCTCTCCTCTCTCCCTCCTCTCCTCACAAAGGTCAGGTGCATTCCCTGAAATCTTTCTTTCTCAGGGTGGGGAATAAGCTCCAAAAAATTATCTTATTCTAAGCAAAGGAGTAACATTTGTTTGCAGCAGAAATTCATTATATGCATGGTGTTCTCTAGATAGGCCATGCACCAAAGAGCAGAAAGCCTCAGTTTATTCAAAAGTGATACTGTAGTAAGCATTAGTGTTTTGAGCTGTGTTTGAAGTTTGCCTGTAGTGATAGAATAACAGGCAATGGTTTTAAAACAGAGAAGAGTAGATTTAGACTGGATATTAGGAACAAGTTCTTTACCATGAGGGTGGTGGAACACTGAAATGGTTGCCCAGAGAGGTAGCTCAGACATCATCTCTGGAGATACTCAAGGTGAGGCTTGACAAGGCTCTGAGCAACCTAATCTAGTGGAGGATGTCCCTGCTCACAGTAGGGGGTTGGACTAGATGACTTTTGGAGGTCCCTTCTAACCTAAACCATTTAATGATTCTATGAACATAAGCATACATAGAAGAAGTATGTGATTATTCATATGTAATGCCCTCACTCCCTGAACAAAATATTTGGTCCATGAATATAGACAGATGCATTTCAATAAAATTTTCTTCTCAAGAGTCAAAGTTTGACTTGAAACAGGGATAGCTTTCCCCACTGCCTGTGAGTGATCATCCCTGGTCCTTGATCCTCTGCAGAGGCATAGCAGCAGCCAACCTCCTGTTCACCTCCTCCTCTGGTGGCAGGGAAATTCCCCTTCTGTTTTGCTGTGGTATCTCCTGCTTGGGTTAACTGTTCTATTCCTCCTTCCAGCACATTTATTATATCATATTTTAGCTTTTTTATATGTGTAGTCTCCTCTTTGTCAATAAAATGATCCATTATGATTACTACTACTACTACTACTGGTATTATTTTATTTTATTTTATTTTATTTAGACACATAGAATAATCTAACCCACTTTTCTATATAATCATCTTATTCAGTGTCTTGGATCACATTTACAAACAATACATTGATTATCATATTCAGGTTTTTAGTCTTCACCTTTAATCCTTAGATAATATTGAAGCTATTCATTCTATCTTATCTCTCCTTTATTTTTACCTCAAGTATCCCACACAGGTGTGCTTCTGTTTCAATTTCCAGTTTTATTTGGTGTAATTTCTTCACAGATTATTTGGTTTTCATGTTATTTTCATTTCATTTTTGTTTAATTTCTTTCTCTGCCTCTCAACTTCCTAAATCCTGCCCTAGTGCTTCCTAGACTTCAAAAAGTTGCAAAATTTCCGTCCAAAAGCAGTTCCCTTCAAGTGTCTCTAGAGACTGTTTAGCCAGAAATCTTTCCTACTCTTGCTTTTCTTACTGATGATTCTTGTTTCCACTGTTTCCATCAAAACTTTGGTTTACATTGATGATACATTAATTTATCAGTGTGACAGTTAACACGGCCAGAGGACATTTTTTTGGTGGCTGCAAAGCACCTTTTGTATTTTGGCTGCTTAAAGTAACATGGAATGAAAAATGCAAGCTTAGTACTGACAATGAGAAGACATCTGATCCCAATCCTCATTATGGATCAGCTGACTCACAAGCCTTCAAAATGCAGGTGTGTTCAATTAGAGTTAGTTGAAATTGACCTGTAAGCTCAAAAGTTGAAAAGAGGAAAGGCAGTTAGTGCTACTGAGCCAAAGGGCCAGACAAGCAACAGTCTCACCTTGTGTGGTTAGCACATCAGAAAGAAGCTATAAGGCCCAGGAGCTAGTCCATACCTTTGGGTGAGCTGTGGCCTGGACGCCACCAGCAGGCTGAGGGCTCCTCCCAGGCATCGTAGGGCCATGTTCTGTGGTTAGTACATTGACCAAGACCTTCACATCAATGCCAGGCCATGAGGATGTCCTGGCTCACAGCAGGGCAGTTGGACTGACTAGATGACCTTTGGAGGTCCCCATGAGGGTGCTTTCAACAATCTCACATGTTTAAATGTGTTGGCTTCTGAAGCCCTTGCTAGCACACCTAAGTGCTGAATGAAAAGAGAGGGTTGAAATGTAATTTTGGGGCGTGTGAGGAAGTGGAATAGACCTTGCAGTCACAGAATCCAGACCATGGGGAGAATAATTTCCCATCCTGCTTACACTTTTCTGCCTCCAGGAGGATGGTTGTGTTTATTTGTATGTACAGATCCATTACCTGTTTGACAGTGTGCCAGACAAACTTGTATACAAGCACCCATGACTGATATATGCAGTATAACATCATCTACACTTGCACATCTGTAGGCGGAGTCTTGCACTGTGAACAGGTCTGTTCAGCACCTGATGGCAGTATTTGCATTGGATTCTAGAACCAGTAACTCCATTTGCTCTGATTTCCAGTGCAGCTTGTAGAGAGCTATAGGAAATTTTTGCTGCCTGAAGAGCAGGGATTGGGGAAGGAGGGGAAAAAGAGAAGCACAGAGGAACAGAACTGGAAGGACAGTAAATATTTCCTTCTCTTTTCAGTCCTATTACCACAGCTGTTAGACACAGTTTTGCTTTTAATATTTAATTTTCCCTTTTATTGTAGGCTTTCTCCCTCAGGAGCTCTCACAGACCTTATCTGCTCAATCTCAGGACAAAAGTCAAGTGAACAGTTATTTGAAATCCAACACAGTGCAGCTGATACCATTGATCAGTGTTATTTTGGTTAGAAGAGAAGGTAGGATACTTGTAATAGCATCGTCTTCCAATAATTATTGTCTTCAAGAGGCTACAATGCTTCACCAGGGGCTGAAGCGCTTGGCAACTTGCTGGTGCTGCAAAATATCTCTAAACAGGTGAGTAGATGGGAGCAGTCTCCAAGTGCAATGAGGGGCAGACTCCTGCACCACTTACTGTTATCCTGACACAGGTTAAACCTTTGGAAACGGTTACCTGAGGCTGCCTATCCTGTAAAGATGACTGAGGCAATCCCCTGCTAATACTGCACACAAATATCAGAGGTATAAAGGTGGCAAGAAGCAGTTGTGGGGAGATTGGCAAATGTACTCTAGCTCAATACCCATATTGCAGCCAAGAAGAACATATAAAGTACTCTGGCATATGAATACTGATGTCTAAATTCACCTCCTGTGTTCTGAAAATTGCAGGCTGTGGCATATTTCCAGTCTTACCCTACTATGAAATAATATTTCTGGAAATGCCTTCTGGTTTGTTTTTTGGTTTTTTTGGGGTTTTTTTTTTTGGTTGGTTGTTTTTAGTAGAAACTGTATTCTAATGCTCTGGTGAAACTGTGAAATGGCAGGTATTTATTCTGGGTAGATGCTTTTGCAATCAGCTTTTGCAATCAGCTTTTTCAGTGGATTAGATCAAGAAAAATATTTTAGGGTACCCACCCCAATTTTATTTCTCTTTTTCCTACTTGTTTCAGAAAAGAAGAGCTGTTGGTCTCATGAGATGGTTTTCTCAGCTTTGAGTATGCAGTAAAATCACATTATAGTGTGGCTTTTCTCAGAATGATTTCAACTGGATTTTTGTTCTAAGAAATAATGTCAAGGAAGTAAAAGAAAACCACATGAGAAAACAACTCAGTTGCCCTCAAATGATGAGAGAAGTCCTCAGGCAGTGTAAAGCAATATAGATTTTAATATTGCCTGTTTTTACCAACTGTGGATATTATCTATCGAGTAATTAATTTAGAGATGAATTTGGGAAGTTTTCATATCCAAATGAGTAAATTTCCACCTGTTTTCATTTGAAAAGAACAGAAAATTTACCCTCTCTCTGCATGGTAAGTTCACTCTCTTTGTCACAATTGATGTTTTTATCCAGCTAAATTCCTTGGTCCCCTTGAAGTGTTCTGTAATAAATTAATAAATTATGCTCAATAAAGCAATACTTCTGGGAGTTGGGGTTGAACTAATCAAAATTCAGAAGTTGTGGGGCCCATTGAAAACATTTGCTGAAATCACCAAGGCTCCAGGAGATATTAGAATGTGCTTGTTTGTGAGTATTTGGGGAGGGAGGGGAGCTTTAGCCTCTTTTACTTTCCCATTAGCAATGGCAGGATTTAGAAAGACATCTATTCACTGAGTAATCTTGCTCAGTGCCAGAATACTTTGGAAACTGAAATTCCCTTCCATGGAAATTTCTAAAAATGTTATCTGTGCCTGGAAAAGGGAAACAGATATACCAGCATTTCCAGTGGGATGAAGAATTTTAGGATCTTTGTTTAGTAGTGATTACAGTTATTTAGGGTATAGTTGTGGAGTTTTTTTACAATTTCCTTCAGGAGTCCACACTCTGTGCTTCTTGACTTGGCTATATCTCTCCCATGGAGAGGTTTAGCTGCTCTGAAACTTATGGCTGAGTCTCTCTCCAGCCCTCACTAGCTAGAAGGATAATGATACCATCCCAAAACTGAAGCTCATGGTGACCTCACTGCCTTAAGTTGTTCCTTGATCTAGCTGGAGGAGCCTAGAGAAAGCAGAAGCCTGCCTGTTTTGTTAGACTAAGATAATTTGATATTTCAGTTTTCACAGGCTGCATTTTAAAATGTTTTTTAAAATACCATTTCTAATAGAAACTTCTAGACTATTGTTTTAAATAGGCAGTCAATTTTTGGTGACCTCAGAAGGACAACATTGTAATAGTGGCCCTTGTTTTCTCCCTAGGAGCCACTTTTGAAAAGTAGATTGTTGCTCCATGCTGGAGTTATAATGACAATGGCCATTGTGATGCAAACCTACATAGATTATTAAGATCCCATTCCACATTTATTCTTTCATGTCTCATTTAATCTTTTCTTGCTGTCTTCCCAAGTGAGTCTATGTAGCCAAGGCCCTGTTGCCCTGAGCTGCCTTTAAAGGCCAGTTATTACAGTTTCTGAGCTGTCCTGTGCATTCTGAGATTCAAGTGCATTGCAGGGGTCATCTGCAAAATAAGGATAGATGCATGGTGCATATGTTGAGGGTGACTAGAAATTCTATGAAACTATTTGTGGAATGCAGCACATTTTCCTGCTTTAATCAACTGTTTCGCTTTGTATTAAAACACCAGCTCCTACCTGAGCCCGGCTCCCTCCCCAAGACTCCAAATCACAGAAAATACAAAGCTGCTCACTAAGAAAACTAAAACAAAGCAAAGCAATTCAAGAAATTAAAAATCAATTCAAGAAATACGTTGAGTTGTGATTCTGTGAAAACAAAGCAAAGCAAATCAAAGCAACCCAAAACTCTAGTAGCTAAAACATTGTTTGGGTACCAGCAGATGGTGCTCCAGAGTCTGTAACGCTATTTTCAGCAGAAATACCTGTTGCTATTTTTATAGCAGAAAAGGATTTTTGGATGGAGTGACCCATTACCTTCTTGAGTGCAAAGGTGATTATGACTTGATTTGTGAAGATAGTCCCTGTAAATAGCTCCCAGTAATTTAATTTAAAGGTCATTAGAAATTGGCTGTGAGTTTTCAAACATCTTTCTGGGATGAGAGAGTGTTTTCTTGTGTATTTGGATAAATTAATTTACTCTAGCCCTGATACTCTTTAGTGCCTCTAGGAAATATAAAAATAATAATAGAAATACATTTTAAAAATAAATAAACAAAAACCATCAAACATCTGGAAGCTGGAATATTTGCAGTGCTGAAATACTTCTTTGTTTTTCTGCTTTTCATGAACAGAAGGTGATCCACATCACTGTAATTTTACATGGTGATTAAAAAAAAAATATTTGTTTTATTTAGCTTCTGAAGTTTAGCTTCCAAATTGGCTAAGAGAGGACCTTAAACCAACATCCAAGAAGCTGAAAATTATGTTTCACTTGCCAATTAAAAATTAATTTGGATCACTAGGAAAGAGTCACATTCTTGCAACAACCCCTCTCGCTATTCCTCAGCACATTTATACAACCAAGACAGGACTTTTCTTCATACAATGACTTCCCTTGTCTAAAGGCATCCTTAGTTGCCTGGTTAATTGAGTTTTATATTTTTTGTTTAATCTTGGGTTTTTGAAGAAGTTGCAGTGTGGTTGAGAGCCTGGTCCAAATGTTGAGATAAATTTCTGATCTTAAACTGGGCAAGGGTTTTAAACTGTGCCAAAAATGTTCATCCTCGATCTTTGGTTTTTACAGTGATCAATTAAAAATTCTAACTTTAATTTGGTTTCCATTATACATCAGGAATGACTGGCTTGACCACTTTGATTTTGGTTCAGTGTGGGTATTTTAGTCTAATGATAACTCTTAAGGCAAAATACCTAAGGGAAGCAATGCTTAAGGGAAATCTAAGTTTTTTTTTTTTTTTTTTGCAAGCATCTGCCCCAAGCAGCACTGTTATTTTTGATAATGAAAGCTTTAGAAAGTTTCATTTTCAAGATTCTTGAGTTGATGCTTAATCCACTGTCTTACTTACATATATGATCAATAATGAACCTCACAAAGACAACAATGGTGGAAGTATTTGCTCTTGACTTCAAAATAACATTAAAAGGACAGTAACGTGGAAAGATTTCCATATAGAGTAAACCAAGACCTGCATTAAGGTATGAATGCTGTGTCGAATTGTGCTCCTTTTGCCTGTTGTAAGTTGCTTCTCACTCCAGTTGTGGTCCCAGTGATCAAAACGTGTTTAATTATCATGGCTTTGCTTAGAAAGTAAGGCAGTTATTTCATACAAACAAGGCTTTGGCAGATTTTCCTACAATTAGAACTCTAATCTTCATTGACAAACAGGGTCTGCTTCTCCCCAGCTTGTTCTGTGAAATAAATTGCATTTGCCTGTAGAAGTGGATCTCTGGCCTCTTCAAAAACATAGGAAGTATGGATCCTTTTGTAATAAACTGTAAAAGGCAAATGCAAATGAACAAACAAAACCAACAAAAACCATTAACAGCACCCCAAAAAAACCAAACCCAAACCAAACAAACAAACAAAAAAAACCCCCCAAAACCCAAACAAAACAAACAAACCAAACCAAAACCAAACAACCAAACAACCCCCCTACCACCAAACCCCCAAAAGAAACCCATGCCCCAAACTACCAACAAACCAAACCCCAAACCCAAAACATCTCAGAATAAGCTTCTCTTAAGTGGTTGTTCCATAAGATGACAAATTTGATTTGGGATTCTCTTATATGGATCAGAAAAGCTGCATTAATATGATACAAATCACCAAAGCAAAATAAATTTAGTTTTCTTCACCCAAGGTGATTTTAATATATGTTGTCTGTGGATTTCCAGGCCAGGTTTATTTCACATCAAACATAATATGTCATAATTCTCTAATTTTCTGTTGGATCACAGATTGCTTACTTTGGTTAATTTGATAAAAATACAACTATATGTTCATTTGATAATTCAGATCAAATGAATAATATCTTGTAATTCAGTAACAAAAAGCTCTAGTATTGCTGTCTGTGGAACTGCCTTGTATTTTATAGACAGATACTGCTTTTGGAGTGCGCTAGCATTAACCGAATACATTATTGCTCAGACCTCTGGATGTCTGTCTTGGCTGATTCGAAATTTCCATCTCCCACGGTTGTGGTTGGTTAAAGTAATCCTGGAACACTCCCTAATCCAGATCAGGCAAAATAAACCGCGTTAATTTAAACCATTATATGAGCTGTTTACTGCAAGATGGTTTGCTGGCAGTGGGCTTCGTTCACACACACTATTCTACAAAGGTAGCAAACTGCCCCTTGCAAGCTGTAGCTAACAGCTGAGGAGGGGAGGAGGGAGGTCTTTAAGCAGCACATCTGTGAAGAGCAAAGGTCTCTCTGCAGCTTTTGTGTTTAATTGAAATATTTAGCACCTCATTAAAGGCAAGTTTTGAGTGAGCTAAAAGCTGAATCACTATGAAACAAGGTAGTAAAGTAGTTACAGTAATGTTCACGTGAGATTGTTCTTGAAGGATGGGCTTTTTAGTGCTCTTCTGTCAATTTCTGTGGGAGTATGTTTAACAGCTGACCTGGTGCGACCTGACATTGAGAATTCAAATCTGTAAGCATGAACACTTGGAATTCAAGCGTGTAGTGCAAGACTGAATTATGAACCTCAGAGCTGAAGGCCCTTTATGCCTGCCTTTTATAGTCTGTAACAACAGTGCACACTTCAGAGCAATGCTCCAGAAAGTCTGTATCCTGAACAAGTCAGTAGAAAATACCTGAAAGGATGTGGTGAAATCTTATCCCTTTATGAAAGAGTGAAGAACTTGGTAGAAGCCATCTTAATGTGAGTTTCCTCAGTGATGCTAAGGACTTTTTAACATAGAAGGTTTGGGTTGTACAGATCCTCAACTTCGTGTTTGTTTACAATGAGTTCTTAACTCATTGTGGACATTTTGTGATTGAAGAGTATAGAATTTCTTGGGACAGAAAGACGCAGTTTATTGATTAAGTTGGTAGGAGAAAGGGATGCCAGTCTATATTCCTAACTTCCTTCTCCCTGTTTTTGGATGAACTGTAACCTGGTGATCAGAGCATTTTCATGGCTTGAACCTTGTAATAGTAGGACCAGAAACTCATTCTGTATCACCTGTGGGACTGCATTATTTTCTGGGTTGGTACATAAAATGAGGGGATATTTTCCAGCTGCACTGTGAGAGAATGCAACTAACAAACTCTGGCCAGAATTTGTGTGCAAGAAATGCATTCTCAGCATCCCAAATGGATGGGTCTAGTCAAAGAACTTAAAATTTCCTCCACTTTTTCTTGCACCTTTTCATAGCAGTTAGTCACCTAACCATTCAGTCTAAAATAGTTGTGGTCAAGTTTAGCAACAGAACTCTGATGTCTTGCAAAGTTTCAGGTCAAACAGGATGTAATGGTTAATATACGTTTCCTTGCCTCGCTTTTCCATTTGAGTGAAAATTTAGATGTGAATACATTCACTCCAAACCCTAGATATAAATCCCAGTTAAGCATATCCATGAGACAGATATCACATCAAGAAGTTATACTGGTTCTATGCAGTCTGAGCTGAGCAAGATGAGCAAAATAATGCATCTATCTCAGTGCCAACAGAAT
This sequence comes from Indicator maculatus, assembly GCA_013399975.1. NCBI lineage: Eukaryota > Metazoa > Chordata > Aves > Piciformes > Indicatoridae > Indicator > Indicator maculatus. The sequence continues at coordinate 9,823 of VXBD01001591.1, forward strand.
CACAGAATCACTATGGTTAGAAAAGACCTTCAAAATCATCAAGTCCAAGCATTATCTAACTCTGCCAGGTCCACTACTACGCCATGTCCTTGAGCACTATATCTAGATGGCTTTTAAACACATCCAGGGATGGCAACTCAACCACTTCCCAGGGAGGCCTGTTCCATTCTTTGACAACCCCCCCAGTAAAGAAATGGTTAATGTCTAGCCTAAACCTCCCCTGGTATAACTTGTCCCAAAGATACGTTTGCAGCTAGAATGTATATATTGTAATCTTGTTCCCTGCCTTCATGGGTTGTCTGGTGAGATTTTAAAACCTTTGATTCCTCACTTCACATTTATTTGCCTTTTTCCTCCTCCCTGCTTTTGAATTTTTTTTTTTTTAATTAGAGGTTTTCCATACCTAAAATTCCTCTGTCCTCTTGAGATAAAATAAACCACCACATTAAACTCCTGAATTTAAGGTTGCAGATGGATTTCAAAGTGAGAGGCAAATCCAGTGTAGCCCTCAAAATATACCATTATAAAAACATAATTAGTAGAACTGTGCAGATGATACTGATACACCATCACAGAAAAAATATGAATAATGTTGTAGAATATGTATAAATAATAAGGTAGAACTGTATTTCAATTATTAATAGATTATTGCCATCAATAAACAAGACTATCAATCTCACATGCCTACTATACACGACATCCATTAGGCCTTTCTTTCCTCGAGCATGTAAATCCATACAATCTCAGCATATATAAATTTTTAAATCCATAAATGTATTATGCAGCAGTTCTCTTTGAGGAGATAATGTTCTGTTCAATAATCTTTTAAAATGCCTCAAATTAAGCAAATGGGCTTATAGAGTCTTATTTATGGAGGCTCAGGAGAGCAAAACATAAAACATCAAGTCAAAACCATATGCAAGTACAGAGACCACAGCATCATGTTGTTCTAATCAAACTGAGAAATTGACTGAATTTCTGGATTCATGTGGCTCACTGGTCTCTGACAGAATCCTAACTATCTGAAAACTTTTCTCCTCCAAAAAAGAAAAACACAGAAATTACTTAAAAAAAAAAATCAACCCCAAACCACCTCAGATTATGTTTCTCTTTACCTGTTGTTTTATTTTACTTCACGCTTACAATTGATATAGAAGGTCCAAATAGAAATGACCAGACAATTGACAGCTGTGTTGGCATGAAACTACACTGCCCCTGTAAATGCTTGGTGTGTATGAGATTTTGTGGTAATAGTAGAGATTATACCACTTATGGTTTAAGCATGGCCAAAAGATGCACATTACACAGTGAGAAGAGCCATGAAGTGAGTTGTGCTGAGCATGAGATCATGAAAAACACAGTGGATTTTCTAAACAGCCCCTTTCTTTACATAGGTTCTCTTTGCTTTCACGCATAATAGACAAGAAATGCATACTAATTACATACTTACTTACTAGTGTATGTGAATATTAAATCAAGTGTTTTTCTTCCTAAGGCAGTAACATCAGAATTTCCAGGATGAGATGGTCAAAGGTAAAACTGCCATTGAAAGGCCTGCTTCAGTTTTTCAGGAACTTTCTAACATCTTGCCTATCTGTTTCCCTGGCCATTTGCTACCATCTCTGTGCTGTGTTTGGCCACGTGATGGACCACAAAATAACTGAGTTAAAATAATTTTTTTTTTCCCAGGAGATTCCTTCCCTAATCTGGTTTGCCACACAGTTGAAAAAGAACATTGGGTATTGTGGGGGCAAAAATGAGAATGCAGGTGCCTGGAGCCATGGAAAGGGAGTAAAGCAACCAGCTGTGCTAGGTCACTCACTTCATCTGAATGTCTAATCCTGTTTTAAGAGCTAGGAGAAGGCATAAGAACACAACCCCACTGCCTGGGCCATTGTTGGGCAGTGCTAGGGAGTTAAGTACATTTATGATAATTTTGTAACTTCCCTTAACAGGATATTGTCAGGTCCTCCATGACATGTTAACCATACAGAAAATACAATGCTGCTGTAAAGAACAAAGTTCACGGTGTCATAGAATTGTAGAATGCTTTCAATTGGGACCTTTGAAGATCATCTAGTCCAACTACAACATCTTTTACCAAGTCAGGTTGCTCAAAGCCCTACCCAATCTGACCTTGAGACCTTCTGTGGGAAACTACTGTGAGACTGTGGATCTCTTGCCTGAGAAAGAAGAAATTAACTTTGGACTGATTACTGTGTATCCATTAAGATTTGGGAAGTCCCTGAGCAGAAGAGATATAGATAGTTTGCAAGGATGAAGAACACCTGGGAAACTGTGAGATAAAAAGTTTGAATTTTGCCTTTGTGTAGCTTGACATAAATAGCAATAACCACAGTGATATGGCAATAACCAATAAGAATATTAAAAACAACTTGTTAACGAATTAGAAGTAGCCACAATAGCATAGAAAACATATACATATGTGTTGTTAAAAGCAATAAAGGCTTTACTCTGTTTATGACTACAAGTGTGTACATGTCACTCTGCCCACCACAACAGTGTCATCTGATGATCCATGACATGATTGGTGAGGCTGTTGGTGATTGTGGTGGTGGTGGAGCCTGGTGAAACTTGAGAGCAGAGGAGAATCTGCTTGGTCTGGACCTGAACTTTGAAACCTATTAAGATGAGCCACCAGGAACATAATGGGACAGAATTTAGCAAAAGAAGAGGACTTAGTCCTCGGAACCTGGAAAACATTACTGAAACGTAGAGGTGTAAAAGTTCGTGACTATGATTTAAGAAGGCTGCTTTTACGGGATGAGCAGCAAGGATTTGAGCCCTCCTGCAGTGCTGCCTTTAGTATTGCTGCATGGCAGAAGCTGGGTAGTCATTTATGGGATGCCATATCGAAAGGAGATAAAGAAGTTGTAGATATGGCTACTACTTGGCGAATACTTAATGAAACGCTAAAAGATACCAAGTGAGAGCAAGATAAAAACAAGGAGGAACTGAAAACGGAGCTAAAAGAAAAGGGAATTGAATTGGGTGTGGGGGAAATAACTAAAGCAGTGCAGGACAGGCCGGCAGCCCCTGCCACACCGTGTCCAGCTGCCCAGCTGCTCCGTCATCACAGGAGGAAAAGGAAGCTGGTGAGCAGAAATATCCCTCTCCTAATGAGCAGCTTAAAATTCATATGAAATGGAAAAGCCCCCAAGACTTTGTTCAGTTGCCATTGGTCTATCTATCTCCAAATGATCAGTTGAAGAAACATTTGATAGAGGAGTGTAATAAGCCTAATGATCCGCAGACACAGCACCAGATTCCTCCTTTGCCATCTGAGAGTGAGGAGGAAAATGAGAAGGGAGTTTTGACTCACAATGTGCAGTTACAAAAGACTGGGGCGGGGAGTGGGATGTCGACCTCCCGGTGTGTCTACTCCATTGATTTTGTGCCCCTGTGGAGTAACAGTGACGCCCTCAATTGCCAGCGACATTTTGGCAGCAGGTTCATGAGAAAGCTGCTGCAGAGGGTGATTGGGATTTAGTGGAAAAGCTGTGAATGCCACATACAATCACCGTTCCAGGGCAGACACATTCCCTTATGAGTGTTTCTGATGACTCTAGTGAGCCCATGGCTTTTCCTGTGGAAAAAGTGACTCCAGGGACTGGTCAACAAGACAAAAATCAAGTTTTAGGTTGGAAATTTGTGCAAGACTTGTGATCCACTGTAGCAAAGTATGGTGTGAAATCAAGTGAAACGATGCAGCCTTTGCGTGTTATAGATACTGATTTGTTGTGTCCATTTGATATTAATCACATTGCACAAATAATTTTTCAGCCTGTTCAGTTCTCAGTATTTGAATCTAATTAGAAGAAATTAGCTGAGATGGCTGCAATAGCCACCACCCTAGATGCCTTGCATGCTAAGTAACAGAAATGTTTTGGATCTGTAAATATGGGACATACAAAACCAGAAAAAGTGGCAGTTACCAGCCCTTGATTCTTTAAAGAAACGTCACTCAGTTTTTTCATCACCAAGAAACTAGTGAAAAAAGCAACTTTGGGGCTGAAGGCAGTATTTATGCAGTCAGAACCTTCATTCCAAAGCTTGAAAATCTGCACATTTCTGAAGACAATAGCCTGTAAATAATGGGAGAAGAGCTTTTTTTTCACTCCACACTCTCCCCCTTCCTTCACCCCCCTCCTTTACTCTCTGTTTTCTCCCTCTCTTGCAGGTTTGCAGTTTTAGACAAGATGTATATAAAATTTAAAATAGTGCTAAGATTGGAAAGAAGGGTATTGTAGCATTTTGTAAAAGTAATCTGAAGTGGGTAGTGTTTTTGGCATTATTTTTGCTTGTATGAAATTTTGGAAATTTATTATTTTGATGTTTATAATCACTGAATTTTTACACTAACAATAATGATCAATAAGTATTTATATGATGAATGTATTTGTAATAAAGTATGGTAAATAATATGTGAGAATGTTAAGCTATAGATAATAATAATTGTAAGTGTTTGGTAATTGATAAGGTAAGTAATAAACAAGTATAAGTTGTTTTATAAGTTTGCAGGTTAAGTTTTCTTTTGGTTTGAACCTTTATTTTTGTGTGCTGGAATATTTTAAAAGAGCTCTATGAAGCATAAGTAAAGTTTATAGTAAATAAGTTTTGATTGTACACAGCATGCTTTAATGCTGTTCTGATGATTTAATTTTTACGTAGTATTTTAATTTTTAAAGAATTTTTGATAATTTTTAGAGTTTATTTTAGGGATATTATAGAGTGTTG
>VXBD01001598.1:1170-36582 GCA_013399975.1 Indicator maculatus
TCCATTTTGACTCTCTCCTCAAAAGAGACCAAATGGGAAAAGAAGTTTGGTGCTAGGTGCTTCCGTTCCTGTGTTAGCTCCAATGAATTTTTTTCTCTCAGTGCGGCTTGTAAAGCAACTTTTTCTCACACGCTTAGAGATGGCTGTATGTGCTGACACGAAAGAGCTAACCAAGCATTGCAAGCTGCATTTAGTCTCTCTCCTGAAAAGAGACCAAATGGGAAAAGAAGTTTGGTGCTAGGTGCTTCCGTTCCTGTGTTAGCTCCAATGAATTTTTTTCTCTCAGTGCGGCTTGTAAAGCAACTTTTTCTCACACGCTTAGAGATGGCTGTAACTAGTGATAGGAAAGAGCTACGCCAGAATTGCAAGTTCCATTTAGACTCTCTCCTCCAAAGAGTCCAAATTTAAAAAGAAATTTGTTCCTAGGTCCTTCCCTTTATGTGTTAGCCCCAATGATTTTCTTTGTCTCTGTGTGGCTTGTAAAGCAACTTTTTCCCAGATGCTTAGAGATGGCTGTAACTGGTGATAGGAAAGAGCTACGCCAGAATTGCAAGTTCCATTTAGACTCTCTCCTCAAAAGAGACCAAATGGAAAAAGAAATTTGGTGCTAGGTGCTTCCCTTCATGTGTTAGCCCCCAATGATTTGCTTTGTCTCTGTGCGGCTTGTAGAGCAACTTTTTTCCAGATGCTTAGAGATGGCTGTAACTGGTGATAGGAAAGTGCTAGGCCGGAATTGTAAGCTCCATTTAGACTCTCTCCGCAAAAGGTATCAAATGGAAGAAGATATTTGGTGCTAGGTGGTCGTCTGCCTGTGTTAGCTCCCAATGCTTTGCTTTTTCTCCTTGCAACTTGTTGAGCAACTTTTTCCCTTGTGCTTAGAGATGGCTGTTAGGTGCTGACAGGAAAGAGCTAGGCGAGAATTGCGAGCTCCTTTTAGACTCCCACCTCAGGAGAGACCAAATTGAAAAAGAATTTTGGTGATACGTGTTTCCCTGCATGTTTTAGCCCCAATGATTTGCTTTGTCTCTCTGAGGGTTTGAAAGCAACTAGCACCAGAGGATCTGTTTGAATATCCTGATGTCTAGAATATTTAGTTTTCCGTTGACTTTGTTGAAAATCAGTGCTGGCACAGTAGGTGTGATTTGGAGAGCCAAAACTGACCAGCCATTCGATGGGCACTTCAGAATGTGCTGAGTTAGTTTCTTTTGTTTCTGGATCTTGAGGTTTTGCCAGCTGTGGAAGTTTAGATGCCTATACTTCAGTGTCTTTATTCTGACTTGAATGTCATATATGATAGCTGATCAGACTGGTATGAATCATGCTTCTGTACACGTACACAATGATAAGCAGATTGCCAAAAATTTCAGGTTCTGTAACCAGCCAATATTGAGAACTTTTCATCTCCAGCTGCCCTTCCTCACCCAAGTAGCATTAGGAAATCCTACTACAACCCTAAGAAAGTCTTCAAAGGAACGTATTTTATACATTTAGACTTTTACTTTCCTTTAACTGTAGAAATATAACATTAAAATTCATGTTCTGGATAAAATGTTGGATCTTTTTGGATAAAATGCTGTACCTCAGCCAACTGATTTTTCCCCCTCAGCAATAATATGTTAACACTGATATCATATTTACATAAGGTCTCTGATACAACACCAGTAATCTTCATGGGATTTGTTTATGTAAAAATTAATAATGTTCTTTATCCAGAAATTGTAGAGATACTGCAGCAATTTTTGTAATCTTGGTAATGTGTATTTATGTCCGGTTATAAGCTTGTCTGTGAAAAGCATTTTCTTAGCAGTTGCATCATGAAGTACCGTGTAATAGAATCTGTGATGGAATTCTTGAGAGGAAATGGGATGTCCCACCCCTTAGCAATTAAATCTGGTCTGTTGGCTAGTCTGCTTTTTATGGTATTAACCGTGGGCCACTGCACTGGCCACTAGATGACTGTTGTGAATATTTTTACAATATTCATAAAAGAATATGTGATTTGTGTTAAGTGAAGAGTTAAGTTCAGTGTATTTCTTTTGGAAGATCGTAGAAACCTGTTTTCAAGGTGGCTCGATTTGACCTCTTACCAGACAGACCATAGATAAAGGTGGCCTTGTCTGGCTCTGCCTTGGAATGTGTGTGTCAGATAAAAATGTGGGAGGCCCTTCAGCATTCTGTGAGAAAGATTGTCTTACTCTCTGCTCCTGTTTTTTCTCCCGAGCACTTCAGAACATTCTGGGGACTCATTGTCATATCCCTCCCTTCTATTGAACATAAGCCTGTTTATGTAAATGAGATAGCTATATAAGAAGGAAAAAAAGCTATTGCCTTTGCTGTGTTTTCGTCCCTTTTTCTCAGCCCAGCATGCTGTTTCCCTTGCTTGCTTCTTTATTCCCAACAAAATTTTAAAAGACATTTTTGGCTAGTTTATTCACTACAATGACCTTTGGAAGTCCCTTCCAACCCAGACCATTCTATGATTCGATGATTCTATGATTCCATTATTCTATGTTGTTCTTGGCCCATGACATGAGCAAAATCTTTGACACTGTTCCACATAACACCCTGATCTCCAAGCTGGTAAAATATGGGTTTGATGGATGGACCACTTGGTGGATAAATAACTGGCTTGATGCACCCAAAGAGTGGCTGTCAATGTGTCCATGTCCAAGTGGAGTCCAGTGACAAGTGGAGTCCCTCAGGCATCAGTCCTGGGACCAGTCTTGTTCAACATCTTCATCAGCAATTTGGCATTGAGTGCACCCTCAGCAAGTTTGCTGATGACATCATGTTGTGTGGTGCAGCTGACATGCTGGAGGGAAGGGGTGCCATCCAGAGGGACGTTGATAGGCTGGAGAAGTAGGCCCATGACAACCTTATGAGATTCAACAAGACCAAATGTAGGGTTCTGCATCTGGTTTGGGGCAATCCCAGGCACTGATATAGACTGGGCAGTGACCGGCTTGAGAGCAGCCCTAAAGAAAAGAACTTGGGGGTGCTGGTAGATGAGAAGCTCAATATGAGCCATCAGTGTACACTTGCAGCCCAGAAAACTAACCATATCCTGGGTTGCATCAGGAGANCATATCCTGGGTTGCATAAGGAGAAGTGTGGCCAGCAAGTCGAGGGAGGTGATTCTCTCCCTCTACTCTGCTCTGGTGAGATCCCACCTGGAGTACTGTCTCTAGTACTGAAGCCCCTATTACAAGAAAGATCTGGAAGCGCTGGACTGTGTCCAAAGAAGGGCCACGAGGATGATCAGAGGGCTGGAGTTCCTCTCCTATAAAGACAGACTGAGAGCGTTGAAGTTGTTCAGTTTGGAGAAGAGAAGGCTGCAAGGAGACCTATTATTGTTGCCTTCTAATATCTTAGGGCCTACAAAAAAGCTGTTGAGGGACTTTTTAGGATGTTGGGTAGTGATAGGACTAGGGGGAATGGATCCAAGATAGTGGTGGGTAGATTTGAATTAGGCATTAGAAAGAAGTTTTTCACTATAAGTGATGTGAGACACTGGAACAGGTTATCCAGGGACATGGTAGAAGCCCCATCCTCAGAAGTTTTTAAGGTCAGGCTGGATGTGGCTCTGGGCAGCCTATCTAGTGGAAAGTGCCCTGCCCATAGCAGAGGGGGTGGAACTAGATGATCCTTGAAGACAGCTCCAATCCTGACAATTCTGTGATTCTGTGAAAAGACTTTAACTTATTCTAGGTAGTACCATATATATGATAAGTAATCCTGCTGCCTGAATCTGTTTTATTTCCTTTCATATAAGAATTATTGCTCTGTTTGTTTGCTCTGAGGTTTGTTTTAATTACTGATTGTAGATTTTCCTGGAACTAACTACTTTGGAGAAAAAAAAATCATTTTGGCACAGCACTTGACTACACTTAAATCAGTGTAATGATTGTGTAAGACTATTCAAATTTCCAGGAATTCTGACTAGAAGATTATTAAGATAAGTAGTTTAAAACTTTTTTATCATCAAAGTCAATTGGCAGATGAGCTAGGAATAAGGCTGCTTGCGTTTCGGATCCTGAGCAATGCAAAGAGCAACAGAGTCTTCTGTTCTGTTCCAGCAGTACCTGGGGAAAAAAAGAAATTATTGAATATATATGGTGAGGATCCACACGCTGAAATCAACAGCTAAAACATTGATGCTACTGAAAAGTAGGGGAAAACAAGCAGGTTCTGTTCTGCTTACACTCGTTCTATTCCCATACTGGTATATTCTTTCATATTTCAGGGAATTATTCTTTACCATCACTAATACAAAACTAACATCATGACATGGTGGGGAAGAATGTATATCTGCTTATCGGTGAACCAAGGGAGAAGATATCTATTCTGATCTCGTGGATGTGAGGATTGGAACAGAATCACCTCAGTAGTCTCTATAAATACTATAGTATTTTTCCTACAGTCATCACTTTTGTATTAGCTGTTTCCATGCTAGTTGCAGAGATGGCCAAAGATAATCAGTGTGCGGCAGTGATGCATATAATAGGAGGTGCCTGCTGTGCTGATCTAATAAACATCTTAATGCGATATGAACTGTGCCGGCCAATCTCTGAACCTGCATCATGTCATAATTTTGAAAACATCATAATTTTGAAAACATCATCATGTCATAATTTTGATTGGACTTCAGGACTGGAGATTAAGGTATGTGATTTTACAGAAGTGATGGAAGTAACAGTGAAGAAAGGAGGTTGCTGCATGTTGGAATTATAGATGCAGAGAACAGTTCTGTGCGTAGATGAATAGTTTTAGCTGTTTTGAGTACTGAGCAAAAGGTGCAAATCTCATCACTACTATTTAGTAATTTTTTTTTTCTGTAGCAAAGAAGGCCACTAAGCCTGTGATCTGCTGCATTGCATTACCAGTGAGTATGTATAATCCTTCATCTTCTTCATGGTGGGCACTTTATCAGTTTATGGCAGTCTTCACAAGAATTGGTGAGTACTTTCCCTTTCTGTTCTCTCTGGGAACTATTTTGAATGTTGGTTTCCTTTATGTGTATCACCTGTCATGATTATGAAACAGCCATACCCATCCTACTCCAGGAAAGGAGCTGTGTTCTTAGTCTGAACCCTAAATCTTGCTGCACTGATGTTGATGAGGCCTGGTCTAAAACTTAGAAGATCTGCTGTGATTGCCAATTGTGTATTCATGACATCTATCTTTATGCATGGTCTTTTGCATGCTGATTTTTTTCTTGGTAATTCTTATCTTTCTTATTATCCCCAGCTTTAATCATCAGAGGTGAACTAGAATGAATGTCTGGCTTTGTTTCCTCCTGAAGGCACCTGAAGAGGAAGCTATTGCAAATCCACACATAGACACATAGACACTGTGTTTCTGTATCAGCTGATGCTCAGCATAGTGTGGACCCAATACACTGAATTTGTTGTTGGAAGTGGGGAAATCACACATTGAGCCACTGTTCATCTCTACTCACGCAGACTGGGCACGGACAAGCAGGCTGTCATCAGCAGATAGAATCAGGTTTTTACCATCCGTTGTAACAGTCGATGTGCCTTCCTGAAGGGAAAAAACAGATAGCCAGCCTTCAATTGTCCATGGCAGAAAAAAAATGCTGCAGACAAGTATGAAAATTTTTCTCACTGAAAGAGAAACAGGACTTCAAACCTGCTCTGTTTCATGAGGTCCAGCTGAATATTCAGCTGATCATCCCTGTCTGACACCATTAGCATCAATAAAAACATTCTTAATGGTTCATTGTTCTCCATCATAAAGCAGCAACCCATTGCCTGACTCTCAGGGGTATACAGCTACGAATTTAACCTAGCAGCTTGCAGGTCGGCACAGCTCTGGAAATTACAGAGATAACTTCCTGGAGTACTTCAAGTTCCTCTTCTACTTTTCTGATTCCTAGTACCTTTTGTAGTCTTGAAAAGCAGTTCACAAGTCAGCAGGTTACTGACAGAAATTGCTATCCACACTGGAATGGACTCATCTTGTCAAGCAAAGGACTCTTGCCAGCAACAAGTTTCTGATAGCAAAGATGCTGTAAGCTTCAGTGTAAACAAATATCTTTCAAGATACTAGTCTTTAACTAGTCTTTGATAGTCCCTATAAATTTCAACAGACCCAGGATGGCTAGAAATCTCTATCTCTCAAGCTAGCCTGATATCTGCAAATGAAAACTAGCTTTTCTCTGTTTTTCCCTTGGGTTGTAAATGTTTCCTAAAAGCCAGTCGAATGAAGAGCATCTGGGTCACCTACCACTGTACTTTAGTGTAAACAAGTTACCAGATTTTTTTATTAGCTTATTCTATCTGATTTCAGTTTAACTTCAGTATGAGAACAAGTGCTGCAAGGCCAAAATAGTAATAGGGTGATGCTTTTTTATCACTTGGGAGCTTTCTGATGTAATTACAGGATGAAACCTATGTAGGGTATATTAAAATCTGAGCATGCCAGTATCTGCCCTCAGCATACAAGATGAGGAAAAGGAAAGGCTATTTTTATGGTGTCAGTAATTTACAGTTCTTTTTCATCATAGTTTAAAGCTGAAGGGTGATGCCTTTTGGTCTTCTCTATGAGAAGGAGGGCAATCATCTGTTGGTGCCAGAAGGCTTTACTACTCTTCAGTCTGTTCTGAACTGAAACATAAACTTCCTAATTAAAAAGTGTGAATTTACACATACCAGCTGCCATATCCAGATATCTGAGTTCTTTTTACTTTTCTCAGTTGTTCCTGGTCCATAAGCAACAACCTTTAAAAAAAAAGAAAAACAGGAAAGAAAAGTGATGGATTCATGCCAGTGACCAACGCGTACATATTCACCTTCCTACAGCATTTAAAACTTTCTATTTTTACAGAAAAATGTTCATAGAAGAGGATGTTATTTTTGCAGACATCAAAATTCACATTACATTTAGTATTCTCATATTGATTCTTACTGATAAAAAGGAAACGGATCGTTCCTTATGCTCCTCTGCATCCTCACTTATCTGTTCCTTCTGCCTCTTTCCACTCTCAGATTTGCATCTATATCCTTCCAGATTCTGTTCTTGGAAAAAACACTTCCTCCTCATGAACTCTAAGCCCTGTCAAGAGCCTGTTGAAGTACAAAACGTTCTTCAAAAAGCTATAGTGTGGGCCTTATTTTTAAGGGGACTTATTTGTCCCCTTAGTATTCTTTGGGCCAGTCCTACACTCCAAAAGTTTGTTGACAAATTATTGAATTCCTTAGTGAGATGGCTTTAAGTCTATGCCTTTAAAATTTCTTACAGATTTCAAGCAGAAAAAGTAAGAGAAGGTAAATAAATCACTATTGGGTATGAGAAAGGAAAATAATGATTATTCTAAACAATTCCATTGGAGGGATAAATCCCTTAAGATTTGGTTCTCAAAACAATGTTCAGTTTCTGCTGCAGCAGTTAGCAGGGTTTTTTCTGCAATTTTCTCTTCTTGCTTCCTTCACTGGGGAAGATAACAACCTGGATGCTGACCTTGGCAAGTTCTAACATAATCTCTGCTTCTTTTCTTTCTTTTGTCCCTTTGGACAGGGTGGGGAGGGAAGGCAGAGAACCAGCTGTCCTGGCTTTGGCCAGAAAGATTTTGTGCTATTTTTTGTTAATTGTAAATATCTGCAAATATTGTAAATATTTGTATATATTCATTGCATTTCATTGTAGACTGAAGTTTTGCTTGTAAAATATAGTTCCATTTGCTTCCAAACTGAGCTAGTCTGTGAAGTGAATGTTGGGGGAAATTCCAACCCACCACACTCAGAATGTGACTCCAAAGTAACCCAGGAAAAGAATGTCTTGTACATTATTGTGCAGATAGCAAATGGTGACAGCTTCATTTGCACCTGAACTAGACTGGTTTGACTGAACTGAGAAGCGCCAGGCTTTAGCACAGACCAGGCTCTTTGGTGCTGTCCAGTTTTCCTTGTTTCATCTTTATGTATATTAGGAGGGAAACACGTAGTTACTCAGATTAGACTTGGCACCAATAATGCTGTTCAAACATGTAGGGAAGCTGAACATGCTTGTGAGTACTATTTGCACCATGCTGCTGTTTCTGAGTTGGGGAATGTGCAGTGGGGTTAGCAGGATAGAAAGAGTGATTTGTTTTAATCCCAAAGAAATGAATAGAAATAAGGTTCCAGTTGATTCTGTGAACAGAAGTAGCTGAGCTAGGAATCTCCTGCACTAAGATAGTCAAATCAGTGGATGAAAGGCACTTCTGAAGTGTAGGGTAGGCTAAGACTAAGTTGTTCTGTAGGAATGCATAACTTTCTCTACTGACTACATATTATTTCCAGGCTTGCATTCATTCAGTCTGAATAGTGGTCACCTATTATCCGTACCTTAGAAAATATCCAAATATCCCTCTTTTCTTTCAGAGAAATTAGACCTCCCTACCTCTGTTTCAAAGTTATCTCCATATATTCTCAAGGATTTCTTCTGTTTTATTTCACTGCGATGATCATTTAACCACTCTTGGAAGGAAAACGGTTCCGTAGCAGGAGTGGAATTAAGTGGGAAAGGTGTTTCTTTCAGGAGTTCATCTGTAAGCAAGGCAGAGGACTATCAGTGATTCTTGCTTCCCTTGATCTTTGCAAACATTTTACTGTTGTTTACAGCTTGAAGGGTTCATCTGGCAGATATTAGCTATTCAGTTGTAACGGCAAACAGTGTTATGGTCATCATCAGGACTTCTTATCTGAGGTTGCACGATGCATATATTGTTTGTGTAACTTTATGGAGTTGCTTCTTTGAAACTTTCGTCTGACCTGTTGTGTATCACTGCTTGTTAAAAATGCATCCAAACAATATGCAATAGTATACTAAGTTCTTGCTGGGATATTCTTCATTCTCTTTCTGACCAGCTTTGCATTGGTAAAGTCTGGTGTAGTGTCTGTGATCCTTTGCTGAGTCACCCTTTATATATCCCTACATAAGTAGAATTAGGCTCATAGAACCCACTTACTCTACATCTTTCACATAATTAGTACTGGCTTTTATGACTTTTCTCCCCTATGTGTTTTTAAGTACACTGACCACAGTGGAGCAAACCAGTTATCACAACCCTGAATTCAATAAAATGCATTTTCTGTGATGTTCCTGATGTTGTATCTGTATTTAATTTTCAATAATTCTCCTTCATAACTGGTTTGATTTAAAATAGGTGGAAGACTGAATGTAGTTTCAACATAGCTGGTAAAAGTCAAGATTGGTGCTGTGTGCCCTGGTATATGAAATTAGCTTTTGTTATTTACCAGATCACAGTGAAGTACAGAGACAGCACAGTAATCCTAAGTGACCCTCTGTAGTTTGTTCTGAGAAGCAACACGGGAACGCCCACAGAGCAATTTCTAATAATAATGTCCACTCCTAGATAGCTGTCTCCTAGATGCATTAATGTAACTTGCAACCAGATCTTAGTCTATGTACTAGTAATAGAGTAGATTTCTCAAAAGTATTAGTGTATTCCTTATGCAATGTTCTTGTTCTTTTTCTAAAGCTGTATTTCACTGCTCTGCAGTGTTTTTAATGTATCATTTTAGCTTTTTCATGGAAGGCCATGTATGCATTCTTTGAACAGTATGTGAGAAGATCAGTGCATCCAAGCATACTGAAAAAGTTACTGCTGTTTAACTGGTCTTAATAAGTGCAGACAATCTGGATGGATGCCAGTTCTTTTATTGTAGAAAAATGGTTTGCCATTCAAATTGCTTTTCTTGTCATTATAATTAAATAGAATAATAATTAAATAGAAGTTGTGAACATTTTTCTGCAAATTTTTTGTCTTAGCAGGAAATACTGAAAGCAATCTGAAGACATATGCATCAAATGTAGGATTTCTTTTGTTGTTGTTTGAAAGCTTATTGCCTTTGAGTCTTTCTTTTTTCCAAATGAAAAAGAAACAAGCATCATACTTTCATAATATTTAATTCGAATACCTAACATGCTTTACTTGAAAAGCAGACTCCTCCACAGGAATTAAGAAACACCAGAAGGAAGAAGAAAAATTTTACATTGGATTTGTTCTAATCTGAGCCAGAAAACATTAACAAAATCTAATCTGAAGATTCTATATTTTATTGTTTGATAGCACAAAAAACATAGTGTTAAGGTCATTGGTGATTTGTTTTCACACTGCAATATGTCTGCTATTTTTTCTTTCTTAATTTTCACAGATTAATCACACTTGCTTTGGAGGTAATTAGGAATACTTACATATTTTGTCCACAAATTATGGATATGCTGCATTATGCTATAACTGTATTGGAAGGTTGATTTTTGGGTTAGGCAAGATACAAAACAAAGGTCTAAAATATTATGATATATGTTTAAAGAGTAGGGGAGTAGAATGACATTTTATCAAAAGACACTCAGTGAACAAAAAAACCACCATTAAAACCAAGCAAAAAACCACAGACACTCCCCCTCCACAACCACCACCAACTAAAATTTAAAAATCCCTAAAAAAACAACAAAATAACCAAACTGCAAGAAATCTATTTTAGAACCTTGTGGGGTAAGAGACACACACCAAAAAGCCATGGGTATCTTCTCAGCTCAAAGAGATACGTCTCAGCAGGTTAAGAATACCAGTATCAAGCTAACAAGTAAGATCAGATTTCAAGTGCTAAAGAATGGATAGCAAAAAGTTGAGTCTTGAGTGGCAGCAGTTTTAGGCAAGCATAAATGCGAATGCTCTCTAAGAGCTGCAAGGAATTCAGGCTACAAAAAAGTCAAAGTACTTTTGTGTTCTGACCAAGAAGCAACAAAATCTAACAATGAAAAGTAACTATTAACAGATTGACAGATTGAACTGGGTTGGAAGGGACCCTCAAAGGTTATATTGTCCTACGCTCCTGCAGTGAGGAGGGACACCCCCAACTAGGGCCACATCAAGTCTGATCTTGAATAGGTCCAGGGATGTAACTCAACCACATCCCTGGGCAACACCTATTCCAGTATTTTAACACTCTCATTGTAAAGAGCTTCTTTATGTCCAACCTAAATCTAACCCGATACAGTTTAAAACCATTGCCTCCTCGTCCTATCGCTGCAAGCCCTTCTAAACAATCCTTCCCCAGCCTTCCTGTAGGTCCCCTTCTGACATTGAAATAGAGTTGTTAAGAAGGCTAGAGCCTTCTTTCCAGGCTGAACAGCCCTCTGAACATCTTTGCAGGCCTCCTCTGAACCAGCTCCATCAGGTCCACAGCTCTTCATTTAACCCTGATACTTCTCCCCTGCACCATGCTGAAAGCTGCAGGTGACCTTGAAAAGCTGCTTGTGAACTTGACCTAATGAGCTGTGATGAGGATCCAATATTCTGTGATCCCACACATGAATTGAAGCTTGCTGCTTCTAAAGGAACTGAGTGTTTCTTATCAGGCCAATGGCTTATATTCAGATACTGTTCCACCAATATCTCAGGAAATGTGAACTGGTGTCTTTCCAGAATTTTTATGTTCTAATAATACTGTGAGAAAAGCAGACAACATGTTTAATAATGATAAAGGTAAAAATACCCCAGCGAAATGCAAAAAGATGGCAGTTCTAAGCTTTTAAGTTGAAGTCTCGTGCATGTAGCTCCAAGACATGTATCATTAAGTGGAATATCAAATCTAATACTTACTTACATGTTCAGGAGATCCATTTAAATAGCTCAACAGTAGAGTCCATTTTTGTACTATCAAATATTCATACCACAGCTATGTGTTTATGGGTTTTATAGCTCCTTTCAGCTTTAAATTAGAACGTGATATCATGTTAAGCTGAAAACCACATCATGTTCACTTAAAGAGTTTGAAAATATTAATAAAATAATGGGTTTTAGAGGAAGTTGATTTCAGTTAAATAACAGAGACTATACTGAGCCTGAGAATATGAATCTGCAAAAGTGGAGAGAACAGCTCGGAATCACAGTACTGTTTCAGTTGGAAAAGGCCTCTAGGATCACCAAGTTCAACTATTGACCTAAACACCACCATGGCCACACCATGTTCCAGAGTTCCATATCTACATATTTTTTAGCACCTCCAGGGTTGGTGATTCCAGCACCACCCAAGCTTCCAAGAAAACAGCCAGTGAACATATAGGTAGTTACAGCCTCAACAGAGACCATCTAAGGAAGAGTTTGAACTTGGTGGGAATGATGTTTTTCTGACAACAATAAAGAGGACAGGTAAAAGAGGGCTACCACTGGCCCTCTAGGTATATGTGGGAATATTTGTTTACCCCAAACTTGCATGTTACACGGAAGCTCCCCCTTTCCTATCCAGTGATGTGACTAAGATAGACTTCCTGTCCAGAGATGAGATCGTTTCATTCTCCCAAAGTGAGTCCTGCTGTCTGCAAGCTCTTCCTATAGTTCTCTTGCAAACGTTTTTTCAAGACTTGTTACAAAGGAAAAGAGCAACAAAGAACATGAAATACAAAATATTAAAATAATGTTAACTATCAAACTGCTTATGTTGGCTTTATGAAAAACTGTGTTTTTGTGACATGCCATCCTTCATTTCTATACCCCACACTTTAGATGAAATAATGTTTAAATCACCCTATGTTGTTGCTAATTATGAAAGCCCCTCCATCCTGTGTGAGTGTGTCTGACCCTGTGTGCTGTGACACCATCTCCATCCAAGGATGTAAGAAAGTCCCTTTAAAATGATGTTGCTCTCTGTAAAAGCAGAAGACATCCTTATCCAAAGTGAAGCGTTTAGATGGGTTTTGTTTTGTTATCTTTTAAACGAGTGTAAAAAGGCCCAGCCTAGGGATAAAACACTTTGTAAATTATTTTACAATTTTCTTTACATTTATTTCAGTCCACTTTCTAGTCATCCCACCTCTTAAAAATTACTGTAACAAATAGTTCTGATGTGACAGTTTTGCAATATTCCATGTTTAATTGTCAATGCCAGTAATAATACATGTCCCAGGATTTTTTACCCTAGATATCTACCTAACTTCTATGAAAAGCCTGCTTTATTCTCAATGTTAACAGAAATGTCAATGAGACTAGCAGGAGTTTAATACCTCTGCAAATACAATCTGGGGACTGAAGGACACAATTTCACGCATCTAGGTTTGCAAAGATCTAGTGACCTCATTCTGTATAAAAACCCAGAGTGAAAGCACTGGTAGTGACTGATTATTTTGGGGGTAGTTGGTTCATTTCATTGTTGTTGATTTCTGATTCAGATGTTGCTCTCTGGGGAGCATTTAAGCATCTAAGAAAGCAAGAAGCTACATGTCATGGTACAGCCAAACAGGCCCAGCATAAAACCAGACAGGCCCTGATGTGTCTAGACATGGTCCCCCTCTCCCCCCTCCTTCCTGCAGAAAGCCAGGGTAATGCAGGAAAAGGAACAAAGGGGCAGGTCCTAACGTGTCTGGTAAACAAGTTTCCTTCTGGTGTGAGAGTACGTTTACTGGCCACTGCTTCTCCCTGCCCAGGCCTATGTTTCTGCCTTTTTATTCCACAGCCTGGCAGAATCCCTTTTCATTGGCTAGCTATTTGCTAGTACAGTTGCCCCACTGGCCTCATTGAATCTCAGGCAAGATATATACACAGGCTGATATTTAGTCACCTTTGCCTTGCTTGACCCTGCATTGCCTGCTTGGACCTGCCTTGCTTGAAGTTGCCTCACGTTGCCTTGCCTCAAGTTTAAGTTCAAAATAATGGCCCTTTCTTTGCTCTAGTGTGAGTGATCCATGTTTAGACTATATCCTAAATACAGTGACACTTACTGATAAAATGAGGGGAGAGTTTTCTCAGGCTTTATTTCTTCACATGGTAACAAAAGAGGCTAGTAATTGAGTACAAAAGAGTTCTAGAGAAGACACCTTAAGTAAGGATTGCACATAATACTAGTTTCTGATTGTATTGCACCTAATAGTACTTGAATCCCTCTTCTAAAAAGGTATCTTTTTAATAGCTGTGTGGTGGAAGGGCACATATGCCCAATGTTATGCCCAAAATAACCAACAAATATGTTTCTACATGTTTTGGCACAAACCCCTCTTCTCCCCCTCCCCTGAAGTGGGACCCTTCAGCTCTGAGCTGAAGACAAAATTCTGATGAGCACTGACTTGTCCAGACATGTTTGCCGTGTCCTTGCCTTGTGGTAAACAAGAAACACGTGCCAGGATCACAGGATGCTTGTGTTTGTGCTTATGCACATTCCATGTTTGGTCAAATTCTACCTTACAGGTTAATTACCCTGTTACATTCTGTGCCATTGGCCAACATTTATTCTCAGACATTGTTAAATACAAGCCAAGTTGTAACCGTCTTGCCTTGCCTTGCTACCCAGAAAGCCTTGTTTACCCAGAGAAGGTAAGCCTTGTTTCACCCAGAGAGCCCAAGAGCCCTTTGCAAAAGCTGACCCAAAACCATGGTCAGCCTCAGCTCATTGTAAGAATTCCATTGGCAAGCAAGAAGCCACCGTGCCATGCAGAAAGGGACAAAGTCCAGGTGAGCCAAGCACGCAGGGAAGAACTGTGCCTGAGGCAAGCGTGAAGCTGCAGCCTTGTGAGTAATAAGCCTCTCCCAGAGCATCAGTGCCTGCTCGGAAACCTGCACCGAGAGGAAAACTGCTGTGCCCAAACTGAGCCGGCAAAGCAGGATACCGCCTGAGCCAAGATGGCCATGCTACCTGCAAGTCAGGAACCTCCATGCAGAGTGCCAGAGCCCCGAGGAACTGCTTGCCTGTGAATGCCTGAACAGCTCTTATCAGCTACCATGTCGCATGAACAGACACAGCATCCTGGAGGAAGGAGCCACTGACAAAGCCTGAGCTGCAGAGGAGGGCTGTCCCATGACCCTAGTGCTAGGAAAAGCTGAAAGCAGCTACAGCCCAAGCTGTGAAAAGCCACTTCGCCGTTCCCTTTTTCCCCTCTGCAAGGACACTCTGGGGGAAACTGCTTCCCCCACCATGTTATGCAAACTCTGCAGCACAACCACACCAGGATCAGCACATTTGAACCCTGTTCACCCAAACTGGTAGACCATATTGGTTGCCGAGCTGCAAACCCACGCCACCCAAAACCCAATAAAGAGAGCTGTCTCCCCACATTGAAGTAGGAACTGCTCTGGAGACCAGTCATGGCTGAGATGAGCTCCACAAGCCCCTGGCAGCAACCACTTTTCTTCTACAAAGCCTGCACCAGAGAAGTAAGCTGCAAATGCTCTGGAAACTTACTCTGGCAAAGAAAGTTTTACTCCAGCACCACTATCATGTGGCCAGTGCCATTTTGCTTTGTTTAAAACCCATGTGTGCTGAGTTTACTGTAATCTTTGGATTACAAATGCAGCATCCTGGTAAACACCGGAGATATAATTGTAAGTAAATTGTCTTATTTCTACAACGTCTCTTTAAAAGATTCTCCTGCCATCCTCCTTGCTTAGCAGCATAGAATTCCTTTGTGGGTGATCTGGCATTTTGCCAGAGTCTCTTTCCTTGTTTGAATTACTGGTTTGCATTTTCTGTTTTTGCTAATATTGTTTAAATTGTTGCCTGTACCCTTTTGTGAGGATCACTAACCACAACCATATGTTCGTACCTGTAAATACGGTAAATAAGTTTCAGCAAAACATTTATATTAATAAATAATAATTAATATTTTATTAATATCTCTGTCACTTATTAATAATTCCTAACTATAACAAGCTACTGCTGTGTTTTCTTATATTCTGAGTTTTTCCTCAGTTTTATTTAATTTCTCTTTAAAAAGGCATTTTTTCAGGCTTATATAGAGATGAACCTGAGAGTGCTTCAGAGTGCACTTTTAAACTGATGGGATTCTGGATTTTCAGAAGATAAACAGCAAGTAGAACCTAAAACCCATCCCTGTGCATGGACCAGATCAAATCTTGTTAAAATATGTCTTGAGTGAAACATCATGAGAAACTTGTAGCACCTTGTTATATGTTACAAGTGCCATGCTGATCGTTGAAACCTACTTCTTAAGGAAAAGAATGGCTGCTGACAGAATAAACCCAAAGTATTATTTCTCTGTCAGTTGGATATACCTCCAGAGGGAACATAATGACAAATTATTCATCTCAGTCAAAGTTGATTTTTTAGAGTTTTTTTTTAAATAAACGAAAAAAAGAAAGTTGCTAGCTAAAACTCCTGTAACTAAAAATCTTGGGTATTTTCTTCAGGGATAAGAGTTTGCAGGAATGCAATGAGGAAGGCTAACACCCCTGTAGAATTAAATCTGGCAAGGGATGCCACGGACAAAAAGAAGGGCTTCTTCAGGTGCATCAGTAGCAAGAGGATGGTTAGAGAAAATGTGGGCCCACTGCTGAATGTGGTGGGTGCCCTGGTGAAGGAAGGTACAAAGAAGGCAGAGTTACTGAATGCCTTCTTTGATTCATTCTTTTTTGCTAAGTTCAGCCTTCAGGAATCCAGACTCTCTTCCATGGTGCCCAGCAACAGCATAAGGTATCATTGTCACAAACTGGATTACAGAAAGTTCCATCCAAACACGAGGAAATATTATTTACTCTGAGGGTGACAGAGCACTGGAACAGACTGCCCAGAGAGGTTGTGGAGTTTCCTTCTCTGAAGATTAATTTTAAAAACCCACCTGGAGGTGATCCTGTCTACCTTGCTCTAGGTGAACCTACTTAATAGGAGGGTTGTGATGGCTTGAAACTGTATTTTTAATTTTTCCTTGCAAAGTTCAAAACAGAGAAAGTGAAAGAATATAAAGAAGTCACTATTGGGTGTAAGAAAGCAAAATACTGATTGTTCTAAACACTTCCATTGGATAGATAGAAATGTTTAAGAACTATTACCCAAAACAAAGTGGGGCACTCTGCATTCTGCGTTCTGCAGTGACTGCGGTTTCCTTCTTCTCCTTCTTCTCTTCTCGCCGAAGATAACACACTGACCTTGGCAGCTAAGTTAAAAACTGTTCTGCTTAACTAACTTTGCTTTCTGTCCAGGGGGGTCTGAGGGGGAAGCTCCTGGGAGGGAGGCTCCTTCGGGAAGGGTCCCTTTGGGGGGAAGCAAAGGGAGACTGGTTGTGATTTTCTGTTCACTGTATATATTTGTGAGTGTTGTGAATTTTGTATATTTGTACATATTCATTGCATTTCATCCTAGATTGTAGATTCTGCTTGTAAATATAGCTTTCATTTGCTTCCAGACTGGGCTAGCCTGGTTATTGTCGGTGGGGGGGGGAATTTCAGCTCAAGGGTTGGACCAGATCACAGAATCGCAGTGACAGGGGCTGGAAGGGATATCTGGAAATCATCTAGCCCAACAACTCTGCTCTCTAAGATCTCCAGAGGTCCCTTCTAGCTCCTACTATTCATTGATTCTGGAATCACTGAGACTTTGATCTTCTTACTCTCCATGAAAATTGAAAATTGGAAAAATGGAATTCTTCCCCAGGCTGAAAGCCTGCCATGAAATTTTGTGGATCGCTTTTTGCGTATAGCAAGAATTAAGCCAAAAACACTTCAAATATTTGTTGCCTTCACTTTGTGGTTAATCCAAGAGGAGAATCCATTCAGGGGAAATGAGTATCTTTAGCTCTGAGCAAAATAACTTGCTTGCCTTTTTTTTTTTTTTTGTCTTGAAAAAAACCTGCTTTTCAGCTTTAATGGAAGTTTCTCATGACTTTTGGCCTTTTTACAGCTTTCGAATACACTACTAGAAAAGAACCATAGAATCATAGAATTATAGAATTGTTAGGGCTGGAAGGAACCTCAGGGATCATCCAGTTCCAACCCCCCTGCCATGGGCAGGAACACCTCATACTAGAGCAGGTTGCCCAGAGCCACATCCAGCCTAACCTTAAAAACCTCCTGGGATGGGCCTTCCATCACTTCCCTGGGCAATCTGTTCCAGTGTCTCACCACCCTCATGGTGAAGAATTTCTTCCTAACATCCAATCTGAATCTACCCACTTCTATTTTTGCTCCATTCCCCCTAGCCCTATCTGACATCCTGAAAAGTCCCTCACCAGCTTTCTTGTAGGGCCTCTTAAGATACTGGAAGGCCACAATAAGGTCTTCTCAGAGCCTTCTCGTCTCCAGACCGAATAGCCCAAACTCTCTCAATCTGTCCTGGCAAGAGAGGTGTTCCATCCCTCTGATCATCCTTGTGGCCCTTCTCTGGACATGTTCCAGCCTTCTTGTGGGGCTCCAGAATTGGATGCAGTACTCCAGATGGGGTCTCACCAGAGCAGAGTAGAGGGGAAGAATCACTTCCCTCGACCTGCTGGCTGTGCTACAGAAAGAGCTTCTGTACTGGATTTATCAGTAACAGTTTGTCAGAGTTCTGTGTTTAAAAAGAAGAAGGTCAAAATGTATCACAGATTCTGACTGATGGTCAGTTTTTTTCTTTAGCTCTAATCTTTTGCAAAAATATTAGCAATATAAATGTTAATTTTTTTCTGTACTGATATAACTTGGTATTGACACGTAAGATCTTAAGGATGCTTATTGGAAATTACTGTACTGAACAAGGATTGTATGTGTGAGATCATTTTTTAAATTATTATTACAGCAGCATCTAAAGGTTTCGTTTGAAATTATGTCTTCTGCTACACACTTTATGAGTAGAGAGTGTGACAGTACCTGCCCTACCTAATCCTCCTGCCCACCAAAATAAAAAAAACCCAAAACACCAAAACATTAAAACCAACAACACCCAAACCACGAATACCAAAAAAAGGTCACCCAGGTGACATGCTGAAATTAAAATAAGCCTGAATTAAAATAAACTTATTTTTATGTACATATAAAGATCTTGTCAATAATAATTTTGTTTGCAAGAAACATAAAGCCTTTTTTTGAGAAGCATGCTTCCTCATCAAAGAGACAATGTCAAAAAGTGATTCAGCTGCAGTCTCTCAGGTAGAGTTTTTGATTGGCTTACCATTTGCCAATTGCAAGGGCTATCCCATACAGAGGACTCTTCCGTGAACTTTTCGTTTTGATGATGATGATTTAGTCCATGATGATGTTCATGCAAAAAAATATATTTCCCTGGTTTAAGGATTTGAGTAAAAACTTTGTTCCATTATTGATCGAGAGATCAGGCAATGACATTTTTGTGGTGACTATCAAGCTGAGAAATGGGATAGATGTGGAAATAATGTTTCACTAGAACTTTTGTCTGTATTGTATTAATTCATTAAAATCACATTCAGGAATGATTACAGAGATTAAGGACACGTGGTTAAAAAAATTTAGAGTGGGGATTTAAAATTTATCCTTAATTGTGCAAGAGCTATGGAATTTAAGTTATGATTGTGACTGAAGTATGTGATTTGAATTTGTTGTGTAGTTGTAAGAGCAGCATAGCTGGGTATTACAGCTGTGCACATGTATACATGCAGTGCACTTTGAGCCATAAATTTCCTGTTTGGTTCAAGATGTCCCCTAGCCAGTCTTGACTTGAGACAACAGACTGATCTGAAACCAAAAAATATCGCAAGAACTCTCCATCTTGAAATCTCAGGCTGTTCTGGAGGTCCAATAGGCAGCTTCTGCTGTGCTTCCACTGATTTGTACTCTTCGCTGTGTTGATGTAGAATCTGTCAGCATCATGCCTTCACCAGAATTGACCAAGTTACACCTAACTTAAAAAAAATCAATGCAAATGGTCTATAGAAAGTGTTCCTGCAGGGGCTGTCTCTTGTGCCTAGTTAAGACAGATGGGTGGTGTCTTGCACACAGTTTACATTAATCAATAGCAATGAATCATGGACATGCTGGACATTCATGCAGAATTGTGGGCCAATGGGATTGTAAGATTTCAGCACAAAAGATTTTCTACCAAAGGTGCTGTTGTAATTATCCTTTCAATAGAGACATCAATTGCCATACAGAAAACGACCATCATATTTGAGAAATCTGATTCCTAAAGATACTTACAAATTCATTTTCTGAACAGTCACTCTCTTTATGTGCTATGTCTCTGTCCAACAGACTCAAGACTGGAGTTAAACTGGCATACCTGCTCCAGTGTGGAAGTTGTAATCATTATTCACGAACAAAGGCAAAATTAAAATATACGGCATGAAAGCATGGCTCAGGACCTACATGAACTAAAAGTCTTTCTGTAGGTGCCCTCATTTCCCAAGAGTAGATCACAGTGTATAGTTATAGTTAAAGGACTATGAGTATCACAGTATCACAGTATATCAGAGGTTGGAAGGGACCTCAAGAGATCATCGAGTCCAACGCCCCTGCCAGAGCAGGATCACTTAGGATAGTCCACACAGGAACGCATCCAGGTGGATTATTGAAAGTCTCCAGAGAAGAAGACACCACAACCCTCCTGGGCAGCCTGTTCCAGGGCTCTGTCACCCTCACTGTAAAGAAGTTTCTCCTCATGTTGAGGTGAAATCTATGTTCTAGTTTGAACCCATTGTTCCTTGTCTTATCACTGTGAACCACTGAAAAGAGCCTGGCCCCCTTCACTTGACACCCACCCCTCAGATATTTATAGACATTGATCAGATCCCCTCCCAGTCTCCTCGTCTTAAGACTAAACAGCCCCAGGGATCTCAGTCTCTCTTCATAGGGGAGGTGCTCAAGTCCCCTAATCATTCTCATGGCTCTCCGTTGGATTCTTTCCAGCAGTTCTCTGTCTCTCTTGAACTGGGGAGCCCAAAACTGGACACAGTATTGCCGGTGTGGTCTCAACAGGGCAGAGTAGAGAGGCAGAAGAACTTCCCTCAACCTGCTGGACACACCTTTCTTGATACATCCCAGGATTCCATTGGCTGTTTTGACCACAAGAGCACATTGTTGTTCCATGGAGAATTTGCAGCACTCCAAGGTGCTCTGGGGAGCTGCTTACCAGCACGGCAGCCCCTAACCTGTGCTGGTGTCTGGTGTTGTTTCTCACCAGATGTAGGACCCTGCACTTGTCCTTATTAAACATCATGAGGTTTGCCTGCACCCAGCTCTCCAGCCTGTCCAGGTCATGTTGGATGGCTGCACAGCCTGATGGGGTGTCAGCCAACCCCCCCAGTTTTGTATCATCAGGAACTTGCTGAGGGTGCACTCATCCAGGTCATTGATAAAGATATTGAACAAAACTGGACCCAGTACCGATCCCTGGGGGACACCACTTGCCACAGACCTCCAAGTTGACTCTGTGCCATTGATGACAACCCTCTGAACTCTGTTGTGGAGCCAGTTTGCAATCCACCGCACTGACCAACCATCTATGCCACATCTCCAGAGCTTTTCTATGAGGATGTTATGGGAGACTGTATCAAAAGCTTTACTGACGTCAAGATATATGACTTCCACTGCTCTTCCCTCACCTACCCACTTGGTCATAACTTCATAGAAGGCTACCAGGTTAGTTATTAGTATTAGTTAGTATTAGTGTAAGTATAAGTATTAGTATAAGTAGTATTATAAGTATTAGTTATAAATATATAAGTAGTTATAGAATATGTATAATCAATTAACAAAATCTCATTCTGCAGAGTCAGAAATGAGATTTTGTTAGTATAAGGCTTGGATGGCATGCAAGGATGGGGATATGGAGTTTGCACACTGTGCAGTTACCTGATAGGCCTCTACGATACCATCACACGAACAACCAAAATGCTGCCAATAATCATTTGTATGGGTTTTATTTGTGGTTGGGGTAAACAAAGGAATTACTTCCCGAAGGGTCTTTGATTTACAGAACCAGAAAGAAAAACAGAAATTCAATAATTTTATGTGGAGGGATTCATTGCTGTTCAATCAGAACACTTTTTCTAATTCTGAAATTCATTTGCATTACCTGGATTTGGGTTTCCAGTTCGGTACTGTCTTGAATTGAAAAACCTGGAATAATAAACATTTCAATACCAGTAAAAAGTCATGTTCGTGTTTCATAGCTTAATAAAGGCTGGGCAGTAACACCAGCCGTTAATCTTTGTGTTGACAATGGATACACCCGATCCTCAATGACTATCATCACATGTATTCAGTACGGCTATACCTATCTAACTGACATAGGGTTTGTCTGAAAGTCCTCCTTTAGGAATTATGTAACAAATTGATTAGTTAATTGATGACATTTACACATTTCCTAGAAAACAGTTGTCTACCAAATTTGCCACAGTCCTGATCATTAATAATATTGATTAGAAGTACTTAGATTAAAGCAAGAGTGAAAGAAGCCCTAAGGCAATTTAGTGTTTTACCCAGTTAACCTAGCATAAATTCAGTGTTATTTTTTCATTGAATTCTTCTTGTACTTTGCAGCAGTGTGGTTTTACTTGTTAAAAAAGTATGTTCCAGAGAGGAGCAAGGAACATTTGATTTTCATTTTTTTTAATTAATCTGATTTAATGACTTTGGGATGTACAAAGACACGATTAAAAATTTGTAGAGTAGCAATTAACTTTTAAGAACTCTGTAAAATGCAGCATAAACAAAAAAAAAATCACTATGTGAATCACAGACTGATAAAAGATCTCTCGGATCATTTTAAGCATTCTTTTAAAATATACACAGAAAAAACCTTACTCTTGAATTATTGGAATAAGTTGAGTGCTGAGATCTTCACAGTGAAACCATTTTTCAAAGAGGACGTTAGTCGATTCTCCAACATAGTATCTGAAAAAGTAAAAGCACTAGTCAATCATTTTATTAACTTACTGATCAGGCAGTTTCATTCTTCTTCAGAAAATGGATACTCGATGTTGTCTAAGTGTGCTATTTTAAAGCCTGGTGTATTTTTTTTCTGAGGAATGGTTATTTAGGGAAGTTTCTATTTCTCTAGTTATCTGATTTGGTGGATGAGGCGCTCAAACTTCTGTGGAGGGCCTTGTTATTGTGCTGATCAGCCACAGATAAATCACCAAATTCCTTTAGCAAACTTTACAGATTTAATAATTTGATTGGCACCATAGTCTCTTTGGATGTAATTGCAACAAAAATAACTGACCCATAATACCATTTCCAGTAACTGTTTCCATGCATCTAGGACATAAATGGTCATATTTAAGAGAGTCAACTTGTTTATTGCCCAAAGTTGGAATGGAAAAGAAAAACCAAGGTGGCTTATGGACTCGGTTGCAAAAGAAGATGGTTGTCAGCTGCAGAGATCTGGGATATGTTGTTTAGCTCACCTGTCTGAAGAGAACTTGTGCTTCACTTGCATTATTTTATGCCTTAACAAATAAATAAATCGTGCTGAGATCAACAGGTTAAGGTAGCTGTAATCTGTGCAATGGCAAAGACAGCATTTACTTATATATTTATAAAAGACTGCATGGAAATTGATGCTCCAATACATTGAATCTTATTGCCTGTATGTCCTTTGGGTTAAAGCCACTGGAATCTGTTTGAAGAGGGAGACAAGGCATATATAATTATTCTGTGCAAATTTTTGTGTTCATGTCTGTCTTCTGTATCTATCTAAATATTTTCTGGAAACTTCAAGAGCTCCTCAGCTCCTTAAGTTTTGGAAAACACAGGGTACTCAGAAGAAAATAACATTATTAATGCCTCCAATATGGAAAAAGCTCTACTATGAGCACGAATTTTGAACACAGTCTACAGAGATGTCCTGAAGGGACAAAAATGCCTTGAACCAGACAATTGAGCAGAAACCAGGAGGTCTGTTTTTTCAGGAGATTGTCCATATTGCCCAGGCTTGTCTGAACATGCCCTGCAGTCCAAGTGGGCCAGGTATGTGTGCCTTTGGCCACATTTGAAGAAAAATGATTCCATAGGTTAAAGTACCAGGTTTCTCTCTTTTAATCTTTCTTGTCACTGGCCATCATTGTTTCGGGAAATCTGTAAATACTAGCCTAAAGAGTGAGTGCCTTGCTTTGCCTTGTCCAAGATTTGGGAGAAGTCACAACCCTTTACCCTGAAAGCCTGAGAAGTCAAGCCTTGCTTGTCTTGAAATTTGGAATCTGAGCTGTGCTTCAGTTTACCCAGAAGGACTGCAAGCACCCCTCACAGTAACGCATTGTAAAGCCCAGGAGCAGACAGATGTGTCTTGCTGGGCTGACAGATAAACCCTGGAGGAGCCAAGTCCCTGGGACAATTTTGTTTTATTGGAAGAAGCAACAAGAATCACTGTGAAGATTGCAGCTGGAAGAACCTCTCCAAAACAGGCAAAGCTACAAAGCTGACAAGCCCTACAAGCCTCAGCAACAACCAGCTTTCTAGAAAGCCTTCAGAGATAAACCCTGTCTGTGCTACAGCAACAAGCTGCAGAAGCCCACAGAAAGTAAAACTGTATTCCTGCAGCTTTCATGCGTTTGATGCCATTTTGGTTTTGTTTAAATCCCGGTGCATGCCACGTGGTACCATGATCTGTGGATTATAAATGTTGCAATTGAATGTACTGGACTAAAGTGATTTCCAGTGAGTAATCTATAAAATTTGATTTTTATAAGCATCTATTAAAAGGTCTGTTGCCCTAGAGAATTCTAGAGTTCCCCCCCTTGTGGGCAAAGCCAGCATGCTGCTGAAGTTGTTCTTTTTTTCTTTACAGATTAAATTTTTTTCTTGTTTCTGTTTTTTTGCTAATACTGTTAAAATTGTTACACGTTCCTGCTGGTGAGGTATCTGTTCCACAACTGAATATTTCAAACCAGTAAATAGGTTTTATTAATATTTTTCATGGGATTTTTTAAAATTAAGTTACTCATATTTTTATTAATCCTCCAGCCTATTAAATATTAATAATAATAACCAGACATTCATAACAAGAGAAGAGTGATGTTACAAATGTCATGGCTGGGAATGTCTTTCATCTGGAAATAAGTTTGCACCTTAACAGGTTGTTGTAGTGTGGTGGGCTGAAATTCCCCTCCCACATTGACAACACCAGACTAGCTCAGTTCAGAAGCAAATGAAGCTGTATTTCCAGGCAAGAACTACAGTCTACAATGGAATGCAATGAATATGTATAAAGATACAGTATTTACAGTATTTACAAATATGTACAACTAACAGAAACAACAGAAAACCCTCCTGGCCGAAGCCAGGAAAGCCGCCCCACTGCCTCCCCCTTCCCTGCCTTCCCCAGACTCCCCTGGCAGAAGGAAGAAAGCCAAGAAGCAGAGAGGTTGTTAAAACTTAGCTGTCAAGGTCAGTATGCCAGTACGTTGTCTTCAAAAGCAAAGCACAGAAGAAAAACACTAGAAGAACTCAGACTGCCCAGCAGAGAGACACCAGACAAACAGTACTGACTCTTAATCATTTCTACCTCCCCAATGGAAGTGCTTAGAATAATCATTATTTTGCTTTTTACATCCAATTATGATTTATTTACATTCTTCTACTTTTCTGCTAGAACTCTGTGAAAAGAAATTAAAGGCATAGCCTTAAAACCATCACAATCCACCCCTTCTAAACAATTCCATTGGTTACTAGTACTATCCATCTAATCTAAAACAATATCTACAACGAGTGAATAAAGTTCATAGTCCATTATGGCTATGTCAGGTGTAGATGAGATTCACAAGTACAAAACCCAGGAAAATGGAAAACTGTTTCTCCGCAGATGGACTGAAGAAAAGGAACAGGGATCCTCAGGAGACTCAGGCCTCTCAGGGTTCTTAGGGTTTGTGCATCATAGATTCTTCATGGATCCTTCTTTTGTGCATGATATTGTATCTGTACACTCTGAATTCAACATCTCTCAGCCAAAGTTAGATTTCTTTGTGGAATACACTGAATTTCACCATTCTCTTTTATCACCCAATACATGTGCCCAGGACCTCCAGCAGAAACCACCCCTCAGACGGTTTTGGCCTCTCCTGAAGGAGAAAATACCCAAAGAGTTTTGCCTAACAGGTTATTTTCTCTGAAAACAGGAACTCTATCACTGTACTGGTTTGGGGCCAGACAGATCATCTCTTGCCCCGAAAGGGACAAAAGAATGATACACAAACGGATTGGAGAGTGATGGAAAGTTTAAATGGAAAAAGCGATTGGTGAAACTACAAAAAACTACAAAGCATAGTGGCAAAGAATATCCCAAATAATCCAGAGCCCTTACATAGAACCCAGAGGCTTCCAATCCTTACCTCCTCCCACNAGGCTTCCAATCCTTCCCTCCTCCCACCTGAGCGTCTACCCAAAACCCCCAGGGCTCTTTCTTCCCCCCTCCCGCTGCTAGGCAAGTCTCAGGCTGGCCAGGTCTGAGACTGCCCCCCTGCCCCCATTCTCCTCCTGGCATTAGGCCTAGACAGGCCTAAGAGGCCGGAGATACTCCCCCACCATCACTCGATAAGAGACAGCATCTCCCACGGGGGGCAGAGAGGGAACAAAGAGAAAGATAATGACTTTGCAGACGGATTTATAGGGCGCAGAATTTATGGGTAGAAATACGCCGTTTCCTGTGTCCACCCCTATTGGGTGGGCACCCAGGACACCAGAGGTGTATCTCACGTAGCAGTGGCAGGGGGCACCCAGCCTAAACTTCCTTTTGCAACAAATCTGACTGAGCAGGTCCAGCTTGATTTACTGAACCTCTGCTATTCACCAACCAGGTTGCTTGTTCTAGATTTTCTCCCAGTTTTTCAAGGATCTACTCCCCATGGCTTTGAGAGTAGTTTTCAGCAAACCATTGTAGCATTCAATCTTTCCTGCAGCTGCTGCATAGTAGGAAATATGGAATATCCACTCAGTGCCATGCTCTTTGGCCCAGTTCTTTACAAGATTGTTCTTGAAATGAGTTCCATTATCTGACTCAATTCTCTCTGGAGTTCCATGTCTCCACAGGATTTGTCTTTCCAGACCAAGAATGGTGTTATGTGCAGGTGCATGAGGAACTGGATATGTTTCCAACCATCCAGTACTCGCCTCCACCATAGTCAGCACATATTGCTCACCAGATCGAGAACAAGGTAGAGTGATATAGTCAATCTGCCATGCTTCATCATACTTGTACTTGGACCATCAGTCACCACACCACAAGGGCTTGATTCGCTTTGCCTGTTTAATAGCAGCACAAACGTCGCAGTCATGTATGACTTGTGTGATTGTGTCCATGGAAATGTCAACGGATCTGTCACGAGCCCATCGGTAGGTTGCATTTCGGCCTTGATGTCCTGATGAATCATGGGCCCACTAAGCTAAGAACATTTCACCTCAGTGTTTCCAGTCAAGATCAAGATCAAGATCAAGAGTTCGTGTCTACTTGAGAAACTCTTGAAGCTAGATTGTCCTGATGGTTGTGGTGTTGTTCCTCAGTAGCTTTGCTCTTAGGAATGTGAGCATCAATGTGTTTCACTTTCACTGGAATTCTCTCAATGAGAGCAGCACTGTCTTGCCACAGATCTGCAGTCCAAACAGGTTCTTCTTTTCTCTGCCATCCATTCTTTTTCCAGTCCTTTAGCGCACCCCACAAGGCATTGGCTACCATCCACAAGTTGATGTAGAGCTAAAGTTTCAGCCATCTCTCATGTTCACCTATGTCAAGAGCTAGCTGAACAGCTTTTACCTCTGCAAATTGACTGGATTCACCTTCTCCGTCTCTTGCCTCTGCAACTCTGCATATTGGACTCCACCCTGCAGACTTCCATCTTCACTTGTTTTCAACAAGATGACAGGAACCGTCTGTGAACAAAGCATATTTCTTTTCATCATCAGAAAGATCACTCTAAGGAGGAGCTTCTTCAGTACGAGTTATTCTCTCCTCTAGAGGTTTTGCACAGATACTGCCTTCTGGCCAGTTTGTGATCACTTCCACAAGACCAGGTCTCTAAAGATTTCCCAGTCGAGCTCTCTCTGAATTACCAGAGCCATCCATTTAGACCAGGTAGCATCTGTTGCATGATGTAGTGAAGAACCTTTGCCTTTGAACATCCAATTCAAAACTGGCAATTTAGGAGGTAGAAGAAGTTGTGACTCAGTTCCAATCACTTCAGAAGCAGCTTTTACTCCTTCACAAGCAGCGAAAATCTCTTTCACTGTTGGAGTGTAATTTGCCTCTGCCCCTCTGTAGCCACGACTCCAGAAANGAGTGTAATTTGCCTCTGACCCTCTGTAGCCACGACTCCAGAAACCAAGTGGACATCCACATGTCTTACCTGGAGCTCTTTGCCATAAGCACCAGGCTGGACTATTGTCACTTGCAGCCGTATACAAAATGTTCTTCATGTCTGAACCAGTTCGGACAGGTCCCAGACCCATCGCTTGGACTACCTCTCGCTTCATTTTGTCAAAGGCTGCTTGTTCCTCAGAACCTCACTGGTAACTGTTTCTCTTCTGAGTCACATCATAAAGAGGTTTCATGATCTGACTGTATCCAGGAATGTGCAGTCTCCAAAATCCCACTATGCCTAAGAAACGTAGAGTTGCTTTATAATTGATGGGATTTGCTATGGTAGAGACTCTGTTTATCACATCCATTGGGATGTGGCGGCGACCATCTTGCCACCGCACTCCCAGAAACTGGATTTTTCTGGCAGGTCCTTTCACCTTGTCTCGCTTAGTGGCGAAACCAGCTTGCAAGAGAATGTCGATTATTTTGTTACCTTTCTGAAAGACATCTTCAGCAGTTTTACCCCAGCTGATGATATCATCGATGAACTGAATATGTTCTGGAGCTCCACCTTTCTCCAAAGCATCATGGATCACTGCATGACAGATGCTTGAACTGTAGACCCAACCCTGGGGTAAATGATTGAAAGTATATTGTATTCGTCTTCAGGTAAAGGCAAACTGAGGCCTGCATTCCTCTGCTATGGGAATAGAGAAGAAAGCATTAGCAATGTCTATGGTAGCATACCATTTGGCCTGCTTGGATTCCAGCTCATATTGGAGTTCCATCATGTCTGGTACAGCTGCACTCATGGGTGGAGTTACCTCATTCAAGGCATGGAAATCAACTGTCAGACGCCATTCTCCATTCTGCTTTTGCACAGGCCAGATTGGACTGTTGAAAGATGAATGAGTTTTGCTGATGACCTTCTGACTTTCCAACTGACGAATCAAGTTTCAAATGGGCACCAAAGAGTCACGATTGGTTCTGTATTGTCTGTGATGCACAGTTTGAGAAGCAACTGGCAACTTCACATCCTCTATCTCATGTTGTCCCACAATTGCAGATTCATCTGAAAGCTCAGGTCTGATAGACAACTTCAATTTTCCTTCATCAGTTTCTACGGTTGCTACTCCAAAAGCCCATTTGTAACCCTTAGGGTCTTTGAAATGCCTTTCTCTCAGAAAATCAATTCCCAAAATACAAGGTGCATTAGGTTCCATTACAATAGTATGTTTCTTCCACTGTTTCCCAGTTAAACTTATACCAACCTCTATCTTAGACAACTCTTGAGATCCACCAGTGACTCCCTGAATTGTTATAAGCTCTGACCCTCAATAATTCAATGGTACTACAGTGCACTGATCTCCTGTGTCAACCAAGGCCCTGTACTTCTGAAATTTTCAAGTGCCAGGCCACTGGATATACACATCCCAATAGTTTCTGTTATCTCCATTATCCCTTACCTCCCCCTGGTGGAAGGCAGGGCACCCCTAATTGTGGGGATTACATCCACATGTACAGCTGGCACAGCATCTGGTGCCAGAGTTAGAATCACTGTTGGAGCTATTAGAGTTGTTCTGGGAAACTAAGGAAGTAACAGCTACCCTTCTGGTATTGTTACCTTGGGCTCTGCCACTCTGCAGCTCCCGTAACCTCCTGAAAAGATCGTATGTTGGTTGACCATCCCACCTGTTCATGTTTTCACCAAACTGATCATGCAAAGCTATCCAGAGACTCCCACATGATTGCCTTTGTTTTCTGTGTTGGTTTGGCCTGTTTTGGAATGGCCTCCTTGGAGACTGTCTGTTTCTAACAGCTGAAACTTACACCCATCTGGAAGAAGAAGAATTGGCATCATCCCCCTTCATCAAGTTGGTTATAGAGGTTTTACATTCCTCCTTCAGCTCTTTCATATAATTCTCAGTCTTTCCAGTCAGAATTTCAATGGATGAAACCAAAGATACACATGTGAGACTATCCTCCAATTGCCTCATTTGGTCAGTGAAATGGCCAACAGTAGGAGGCGCTCCAACATAATCGCTTGCCACAATTCTGCTTGACAGAATGTCAGCATAATTAGGAGAAGCAAGCTTAATGAGCTTTTTGGCAAGGCCTGTTCCCACAGGAATTTCATCAGGATTCAGCGTATTATGATCTTCATACATTACTTCTCTCATCACAAACTCTCTCAGATGCTTAATTCCCTCATCCATAGCGTTCCAAGGCTTAGGGTTCCATGGTAGACCATCTCTGCTAGGGCTCCTCATGAGGACTGCCAACAGGAGGTGTGCCCACAGAGAAACCTTACCAAGGCACCTGCCTAGATGCCTGTCTATTCCTGTATCTTTTGAAAGTGTCCCAAGCTGCGATGAAGACTTGTCGCCTACCAGCAAAGCTGGAGCTCCCGTGTCATAACATCTCCCTAGCCATCTCAGGATTCGCTCAGTATCTCCTCTAACGTAATCTTTTCTCACATGCTTAATTTCCTGTCTGGGTGCATTAGGTGACTGTATGTCATCCTCCTCCTCCTCATCATCTTCTTGAGCCTGCTGTCCCCATGCTCCTACTTCAAGCCTCCATGCAATTTCCTTAAGTTCAGAAGCACCTCCATTAGTTTCTAATTCACCAGGACTCATGTCCTGTTCTGCATCTCCACCATTCATGGGTGTCCTCATAAAATCAGACAGATTTTTAAGGCTAATCTTTTCTTCCTCATCAGAAGCATCTTTTATAACAGAGGGTCCCTGAACAGAAGGATCCTGACCACCCTCTGCACCTCCTGCATCTCCTTCTGCTGCTTCTGCACCTCCATTGTATTTTCTGGTCAGGGTAGCAATTAGATTCACTGGTTTTGCTTATAAATCTACAACAGGGTCAGCAGAAACAGAGAGGTTCTGTGCAGTATCAAGGCTGTCTCTGCCACTCTCTGCAGCTGTTTTGACTGCAGAGGGCAGAGAAGACTGTGCCTCATTAATGGCCACTGCTTGTGTAGCCACTATCACAATCTTGGATCCTGGCAGAGTTCCTTCATCTGCTCTGGGCTGTGTCTGCTCTTCTGCTGGCATAGCGCCAGAGACCCCACTTTTACTGTTTAAAGCAGATCTCCCATTAGCTCTCACCTTCTTATACTTGTTTGTCAGTTCCTCTATACTATAATCTGACTCTGTATCTACCCCATTACTAAAACTGCCTGTATTAAACCCAGATCTCTTATGCCGCCTTCTACATCTAAAGCAAACACCTCCATGCCTCTCCTGGTACAGTGCTGTCAGCAGATATACTATTATCACCACCAATAGGAAAATCAGGCACAGCAAATAAATTATTTTAGTATCCAATTTCCCCAGATAGGATTCTGTAATAGGAATGGTGAATTCATACACTTCCACTGGCAAAGCTACAGTTGAATTGCCATAATTTCCTACTCCAATAAAACTAAGCCAGTAATCACCAAATTTCTTTAATTTGTATTTAAACCAAAGAAATAACTTGTATGCAACATATCTTCCAATCTTATCTATCATAGCACATCTGTAAATTACCACAGTCAGAAGTATATCAAATGCCACAGAATTCACAGCAACTTCATTTTGTTTCATAATCTGAGCAGGAATTAATCAATCAAGCAATTGCCCTGCTTTGAAAGGCACCAAAAGAAAATTAAAGGCATAGCCTTAAAACCACATAGATGTTTAAGAATCCAACCACTCGACTAACATCAAACTTGTCTGCCATAGGATTAAGACTACCTAGTGCATTTTTCTTACAGTACAAAGCATGTAATCATTACTTAGGCTGAAACACTGAGGCAGGCTACTGACCATCTCTCTAATTTACACCATTCATTCAGACTTCATGTACATGGTAGATTATTTTTTCTTAAAGTTACATAAATATACTTATGTTCCTTTATTGCAAATAAGCATTATCATGTGAATCACTGATCAGTTATTTCTACCTCAAAATAAATTTTTAACAGTGTAAATGCTCATGATCCATAGACCTGTAATGAAAGAAGAAAAAGGAACTAGTGTATAGATAAACAATGTTTTAAATTAACTAGATTTGTCTTTAGCTTTGAATCCAATTAGGTAGTTTTTTGAATGTCCGCTTTCTTAGTTTCTTATTTCTTTCTCTAGTCTTTCTTGTGTGAATGAAAAGCACATTGTTACAGATCTGTATAGGTACAATCTTGCTGTGACACCACCCATGCAACAATCAATACTGTAGGCAAAAGGACAGAAATAGCACATTACAGATATTATCACAGTTTTAGATTTTTATAAATTACATAACTAGATCTCTTTGGTCAGTCTTATCTAGTTAACATCAAAACAGCTCTTTTAACTTGGCTAATGTTTCTGCTGTGATTTGCCTTCTTAGACTCAGGAATTCTGTATGATCATAGGAAAAGCTTAGTCCTGCTTCCACTAGAATACAAAGGAAGCCTCTTTGAAGATGTTATTCACGCAAGGCAATAAAAGCTAAGCAGAGGTATGTCCAATGTAGAGGGTTTAGCATTCAGAAAACTTACTTTTGTTTCCAGCTTTCTGTATATTTACCAAGAAAGCTCTTAACCTTTTTGCTTTCAGTGCTTACAAAGGAGATGGTGTTCTCCTTGTTAGAATTTATTTTTTAAAGTATTTTGTAATTTGTGTTGTTACACAGCTCTGAGATTCTAAACTTTAAGGCAGTAATAGCAGGCAATACATAAGTAGAGAGCTATAAACACAACATGTGTTCCTTGTTTAACTAAATCAAATGCTAAATGAGATCTCTGTTTATGTGTTTATAGATAAATAGATGTGTGGATAAAAATACTATAAAATTGCCAGGGTGAACCTGATAAATTATCAGGAAAGTAAAATATTATATTGACATGATAAAGTAACTTGTACTATGAATTGTAACAGGTTAGCCAACAGTTTATACTTCACCTGAGCCCATCAATTTCTGTCTTTAATCTTTCTCTCTCAATCACAAGACCAACTGTGTCTGCGTATCTTTGAGGGGAATGAGGTATCCGAGCAGGGAGGAGGAACATCTGTTCAAAGAAATAGGAAAGCATCAGTATCAGAGAGTGCTTTTTCTTGTCCTTTCCTGGCCCCCCAGCCCACTACTACTGCTAATTGTCCCACTTTCCCCTATCTTTTGTTGATCCTGTGATCTTCCTTTGCAGCTGGCACCTACTTTGGAACTAATAGCCAAGCAGACACTGTTTCTTGCTTCCTCAGTGAATGATTACTGTTGATTCTGCAATCAGCACTGCCTTTATGGCAGTCAGATGCTCTCCTGTTGGTTTGATCATCATTGCTGGACACAATTGAAATTAAAATCTAACCAGTTACTTATCTAGAATTTGTAAATTTACTCCAGTTTCTCAGTAGCAGAAATGTAAATAAAGAGCAACCTTTTTGTCAGCTCAAGAAAATGTCTGAAGTAATCAACTGCATGTATCCCTCAAACACATTGAGCACCTTAGAGAAATGGCTAGAAGATAAAAGGCCATGAGCTGCACAATCCACCCTAACTAACTATAAACAGGATGACATGTCCTTGAGAGGCTGATAAGAGAAAGCTTGGCAAAGCAATAAACAGGAGATGAAGCCAGGTGACAAAGCTGCAAGGCAGAAAAACCATTGCCGATATCATATTCCAATCAGCGTACAGTAATGGGCACGTGAACAATGTATTTTAGCCAATAGCAAACTAATGTTATTCGCGTGGACAGCACATAATACTATAAAAGCCTGTGGCTTATAATAATAAGTGAGCAAAATCCTGAACTCATATTGGGTCTGTGTCTTGACTCTGGCTGAGCATGATTTTAACTCATATTGAGTCCGTGTCCTGACTCTGGTCAATCTCCTACATTTGGTGCCTGAACAGGGACTAGCTCAAGACGTCTCTATTAAGGATCTAATTGCATCACAACGAGAAAATAGGCAGAAGCAGTGGCAGAATCTGGCAGAGAGATGGGTTGTGGTGCAACAATTCCTGACCCGGGACAGGAGTGGCGCTGCAAGGAAAAAGCAGCTGGGTGTGAGGTCGTGTCTCACCTCCTGTATGGGACCTTGGAACCCCACGTCGGAAAAAGGTGTGGGCAGGGCACAGGAGATTGCAGTGGGTGGCATCCTAGAGGGAGAGCTGGAAATCAACTGAGCGCACCAGATGTTGGACCCGCAACGGTTAAGATTGCTTTACCAAGTATGAGTTGGGAGGTGGCATTCATGCTATTGCTTGCTAAGCAAGGTGCTGGTGTGAGCATGAAGAGGCTCAAAGAACTCTGTCAATGGGTAAAAGAAAAAGGACATTTGAAGGACCCTGAACTCATGCTTAGTATCACAGAGAAGCGGGAGGCAGAGACGGCTGAAGTGTAAACGGGACTAGGAGTGGGAGGCACTCACCCCATCGCAGCCCCGCAGACAAGACGGACACACAGACGCAGGTCGTTGGATAAGCGGCAGCACCACAGCCCAGCCTGCCTGGCCTGGCCCCGGCACAGCCTCACTGCCAGCCTCTGGCAGCCGCAGTCCAGCCGAGGGCAGGGCAGCACCACCCCACCGCCGCTGCCACAGGCAAGGGACCCGGGGGCTGCCTGAGCTGAGAGAACTGCACCGCAGCCCGCCCCTGAGGTGTGCAGGCCCTGCTGGAAAAGCCCTCCAGCCTTTATCATAGGAATCCACCTCAGCCTGGACCTGTACTTTGACACCTATTAAGGTGAGCCACCAGGAACATAATGGGACAGAATCTAACAAAGGAAAAGGATTTAGTCATTGGAATTTGGAAAACGCTCGTAAAGCGTAGAGGTGTAAAAGCTAGTGACTATGATTTAAAGAGGCTGCTTTTATGGGGTAAGCAGCAGTGAACTGAATCCTTTCATAGTTCCACCTTTAGTTTTGCTGCTGGGAGAAGCTGGCTAATTATTTATGGGATGCCTTAAGGAAAGGAGATAAAGAAGTTGTACACACGGCTACTACCTGGTGAATGCTTAATGAAACGCTAAAAGAGACCAAGCGAGAGTAAGATAAAAAGGAGGAGGAATTTAAAATGGAGCTAATAGAAAAGGGAATTGAGCTGGATATGGGGGAGATAACTAAAGCCGCCCCCTCCGCCCCTTGCTTCCCAGCTGCTCCGTCGGCGCCAGAGGAAAAGGGCACGGGAAAGTAGAAAATCTTTTTCCTAATGAGCAGCTTAAAATCCCTATGAAGTGGAAATGTCCCCGAGATTTTGTTCAATTGTNGCAGCTTAAAATCCCTATGAAGTGGAAATGTCCCCGAGATTTTGTTCAATTGTCATTAACACCCTAACGATCCTCAACAGCAGCAGTAATTTTCCTCCCCTACCTTCTGACGGTGAGGAAGAGGGTAAGAAGGAGATCTCACCCCAAGTTGTGAGGTTGCAAAAGACTGTGGGGGGAGGA
>VXBD01001605.1:0-10500 GCA_013399975.1 Indicator maculatus
CCCTGGCTCATCTTCAGCTGGCTGTCAATCACCACCTCCATGCCTGTCTTGGCCAGACAGCTTCCCAGCCACTCTGCCCCAAGCCTGGAGTGTTCATGGGGTGGTTGTGACCCCAGTGTAGGAAAAACAGCACTTGGCCTTGTTGAATCTCATCCTGTTGGCTTCAGCCTGTGGATACAGCCCTCTGCAGAGCCTTCCTGCCCTCAGCAGATCCACATTCCCTCCCAGCCTAGTGCCATCTGCAGACTTAGTGAGGGTGCACTCAGTCCCCTTGCTCAGGTTGATGGGGAGCAATATGACCATAATGTGTTTTGTCACTCCAAAAGCTGCCAGTCTGGGAGGGGAAACCAAGTAGCTCTCCTTGTAACTTGACTGGAAAATGAACAGGAGCCCATAAGCTTTGTCCATCTGCCACTTTTTACTTGCCTAATACCTGACCTGATGCTTGTGGAGTTGTATATTTGGGCTGCATAATTCAGTGCTTCTGTTGCTGGGTTTGGAGTCATTCTTATTTCAAGTGGAAGCCACTTCTCTGTTCCATCTGTGGTACCTTCCTTAGCCCAGCATCATCCCCAGTGAGGCTCACTTGTCACTGGTTTTGATGTTTGGATTGTATCAATTCTGAGGATGCTTTGGCAACCACAGAAACTGTGATTTATTTTAGTGTTTTTTTTTTCACAGTAGGCTAAAGCAGGGCAGGGGAGGAAGGGCAAAAATATCAGACATGCTTGGGCATCTCCTGATGTGATTTAATGTTCTGGTTTCTCCACCTCAAAATGAAAGAATTGACAAGCTAGAGCTGTTTGGGCTTGAAGGTGTGAAGAGCAGATCTCCTTTGGAGCCTGAGTTCTGCTGTTCCTGCTCACCTTGAACAATAGTCTACTCTTTGGGTGGTGT
Organism: Indicator maculatus; assembly: GCA_013399975.1. Classification (NCBI taxonomy): domain Eukaryota; kingdom Metazoa; phylum Chordata; class Aves; order Piciformes; family Indicatoridae; genus Indicator; species Indicator maculatus. The sequence goes on from VXBD01001605.1 coordinate 898, forward strand.
CCCTGATTTAGAGCATACTTAGCAGGTGTGACCTGACTGGAATGAGGCACCACAAGATAGGAGTAGAGAGGAATCAGTCTTCTGGAAAGCAGGCACAAAACAGGTTGCTGCACACAGAACAAGGCAGAGGCATTTGCAGCCTCTGCAGCACTCTTGGAAAGTGTCTTTGGAATTGCTTCTATTTCAGTTTCAGCTGGAGGCCAAAGGATGTATTTGTGCACTCAGGCCCCTTCCCAAGTGGAAGGGTCTCTTGTGGGTGGAAGGGTCTTGTCTTGGATCTCTTTTGAAACATTTACTCACAAGGTGACCTAATTGTACCTTGGTGATGCAAGCTTAGGGGCAGGGCTGGATGTTGTGCTCTGCAATGCTGTGCCATGCTAGCAGCTTGGAGAAGAGGCAGGAAAAGCTCTTGCTCCTCTTAAGGGACCTAAGGAGACAGTGCACTGCTCATGCTGCAGCTGGCAGCTAACCAAGAAGCTGCATTAGCACCACCTTCCCATCACACTGCCAGAGCTGCTCTGCACTTTTGGGCACTGAGTTAGTGCCAGTGTAGCTACATGGAAGGAAAAGATACTAAGGAGGAAGGACTCAAAGCCTTCTTTTGATCCTGAGCTGGTACACCTTTGCTGCCTAGTTCTAGTGTAGCAACACAGCAGCTGGATGGCACAGGCCTGTGCTGTCCACACACTGAACTCAGAGGACTTAGGGTAGAGTGTGGGAAGAAAAACCAGGGAGGGAAGAGTCTGTTAAAATTTCAGGTGGTAAACCCTTTTGTTGCACCTCTGACACGTTGCAGGGGAGGCAAGACACTTGAAATAGAGCTCTGTAAACTGCTGCTGCTTTGGTGTGATGTTTGGATTTAGCTTTTCCAGGAAGGATGAAAGAACTAAGTGATGTTCCTTTTGGGTCCATAATTCTCTCCCCTCCTCTCTGCCCACTAAGTTAAAGGATAGAGGATGTGTGGTCTTAGCTGTTCTCCCTTCTCTTTCCTTTTGCTCTAGTTCCTCTCCCTACAGGGAATTAGGATGTAGATGAGCTGGCTTCTGAACATGAAAATTTGTAACCTATGGTGGCAAATAAATTTCAGAGGGCTGAGAACCAATTTTCCTCAGCTGAGAGGTGGCCTTTGAACATTGGTGTAAGAGGCACTGGTTTTGTCTGCAGCAGTTTCTTTTCACGTACTTCAGCCTTGATAGAGTTTACAGTGAGTAGCAATGGAGTGGACACCATGGTTGATCAAACCCTCTCTCCTGTCTCAATCTCTTGGCTCTAAGTAGCAGTGAAAGACAACTGATGTGGAGCCTGAGGATTCAAAGCTGTCAGACCCAGGGCAGAGCCCACATCTAGGAATTTAGCTGGCTGGGTTAGAGTTCAGATGGCAGAGTCCAAGGTCAGCTCATTCACAGATAAGAACTGCTGTGAAGAAAGCTAGAAGTGATGGAATGCCCCTCCTTTCCTTTGGGAACAGTTTGAAGCTGGGGCTTTACTGCTGCCCCCACCCATGCCCCTCTGCAGCCTTGCAGCACCTCTCTCTGTGATGGTTTTGTACAGCCACAGCTCTGACCTTTACTGCTGGCCCCATCCATGCCCCTCTGCAGCCTTGCAGCACCTCTCTCTGTGATGGTTTTGTACAGCCACAGCTCTGACCTTTACTGCTGGCCCCATCCATGCCCCTCTGCAGCCTTGCAGCACCTCTCTCTGTGATGGTTTTGTACAGCCACAGCTCTGACCTTTACTGCTGGCCCCATCCATGCCCCTCTGCAGCCTTGCAGCACCTCTCTCTGTGATGGTTTTGTACAGCCACAGCTCTGACCTTTACTGCTGGCCCCATCCATGCCCCTCTGCAGCCTTGCAGCACCTCTCTCTGTGATGGTTTTGTACAGCCACAGCTCTGACCTTTACTGCTGGCCCCATCCATGCCCCTCTGCAGCCTTGCAGCAGCTCTGTGATGGTTTTGTGCAGCCACAGCTCTGACCCAGGCCTGGACCTGCTGACTGGGCTTTCTGGTTTGGACCTCAGGCTTTTCTGGTTTGGACCTCAGGCTTTTCTGGTTTGGACCTCAGGCTTTTCTGGTTTGGACCTCAGGCTTTTCTGGATGATCAGAGAACTATGACTGATCACTGCCTCTCATCCTGATCCTGACCTGGACCTGCTGATTTCTGTCCCAGCTTGCTGTCAGTGAGATCAGTGCTGGTGTCTGCTTTATCCCAATCTGTTCCCAGCTTCCTGTCCTTCCAGCCCTCACTGCTCCCTGGCTGCAAAGGTGGAAGGCAATAGTAAAGCCACAGCTTAAAAGCAGTTCCCAAGGGAAATGAGGGGCAGGTCTGTCTTCTGGTTTTCTTCACAACAGCTCCTATCAGTGAAGGAGCTGACCCTCAGGCTCAGCTCAACTCTTTAGTTTAGCCAACTAAATCTTAGAAGGGGGATGCACTTTTGGTCCTGAGAAGCATATTGCACTTGGCTGACCATCACTGCTCCTCTGTCTTCTGCCATCCCTTGCTGGCTGGCTCTGGTCCACTTGCAAGTCTTTCATGCTCATAGAATCAGAATTGTTTCAGTTGGAGAAGACATTTGGAGTCCAACCATTCTCTACCTCTACCAAGTCTGGTGCTAAACCATGACCCTCAGCNAACATCCACCTCTCTTCAGCCTCCTTTCAGTGAGTTGTAGTGAGTGAGGAGGTTTCCCCTCAGCCTCCTATTCTCCAGGCTGAGCAGCCTCAGTTCTCTCAGCTGCTCCTCACACAACCTTTTCTTCAGACCTTTCATCAGTGTTGTTGCCCTTCTCTGAACCCACTCCAGGACCTCAATGTCTTTGACCTTTTGTGGAGAAAAGTGCCAGTCCAAGCTGAAAGGGGGGAGTAAGACCAAATAATTCTTAGGAATAAAACAGATTTATTCTCACTTTTGTTGATGGCACATCTACAGTACATATGAANGCTCAGCACCACATCTCTGGTTTTTGAACATCCACCTCTCTTCAGCCTCCTTTCAGAGAGTTGTAGTGAGGGAGGAGGTTTCCCCTCAGCCTCAGTTCTCTCAGCTGCTCCTCACACAACCTTTTCTTCAGACCTTTCAACAGTGTTGTTGCCTTTCTCTGAACCCATTCTGTGACCTCAATGTCTTTGACCTTTTGTGTGGAAGAGTGCAAGTCCAAGCTGAAAGGGGGGAGTAAGCCCAAATAATTCTTAGGAATAAAAACAGATTTATTCTCACTTTTGTTGATGGCACATCTACAGTACATATGAAGAAGCTGCCTTTTCCCCTCCCTCTCCAGAGCTCCCTCACACTGCCCTTACTCTTGCTTATGTTCCAAAGTGCCACCTTAACACTTGTTTTACCACATCCCAATCACACTGAATCGTAGGGGCTGGAAGAAACCTCTCAAGGTCATTTAGCACAAACCTTTCTACTGGAGTAGGATCCACCTACATAAAAATCACACAGGAGAACACATCCAGATAGGTTTGGAATGCCTCCAAGCCATGGGGACTCCATACCCTCTCTTGGCAACCTGTCCCAGTGCTCTGCCACTGGCATCCAAGGAGATGAGTTTTCTTCTGAGAGTCTGATTTGAAGGCATTCAGCATTCAGGGGGGAAATGACATTTGGGAGCTCTATAGTTAAGGCACTGTTTGAGGGAAACCCTCAAGAGCAAAAGGGTTGTTGAAATAGTAGCAGCATGTTTTGGGGGAGAAGAAGGGACTAATGTAGAAGTGAATCACCCTGCTGAAAAGGTTGATGTGGTACAGGGTGTTTGGAAATGAGGGGTGTGAGGATGGAGACATGGGGGTAAGGGTGAATGTGGGGAGTGGACCTGCCAGTTAAAATAGCTGTAAAGGAATTAGTGACAGCAAAAGTGAATTAGTCTGCACTGAGCTCCAACACACTCTCCTTGACAGCAGCACCTGGCTGGTGAGTGTCCAACCTCACTTGGGTACCTCTGCACTCCAGACATGGCTGAAATGAAGAGAGCGTAAATAGGGTTGGAAAGCAAGGGATGGAGCCAACAACTCAGCTGCAGAGGAGCTAGGAGCAAAACTGCTGCCTCTTCTCTTGAAAGTCATGGAAAGACAAAGCCTTGGTTGGCTCTCAGAGGCACAACTCCTCTGGGCTTTGGGGAGAAAGGGTCTGAAAAGGGTCTGGAGGTGCAGCTGCAGAGGCAGCCTTGTCCCCAAGCTCTGGTTAATGCCACACGTGGCAGGAGTTTTGCGGTGCCACTAAAGCAATAAAATGTCCTGAAAGGTTTCTGTGATGTTCATTTAGAATCATAGAATCAGGCAGGGTTGGAAGGAACCACAAGAATCATCCAGTTCCAACCCCTCTGCCATGGGCAGGGACACCTCACACTACATCAGGCTGGCCAGAGCCTCATCCAGCCTGGCCTTAAACACCTCCAGGGATGGGACCTCAACCACCTCCCTGGACAACCCATTCCAGGCTCTCACCACTCTCATGGGGAAGAACTTCTTCCTCATGTCCAGTCTGAATCTCCCCACTTCCAGCTTGTTTCACTCCCCCAAGTCCTGTCGCTACCTGAGATCCTCCCAGCTTTCTTGGAGCCCCCTTCAGATACTGGAAGGCCACAAGAAGAGGTCTCCTGAGAGCCTTCTTTTCTCCAGACTGAACAGTCCCAACTCTTTCAGTCTGTCNCCTCAGGGCTGCTTTTCAGCCAGTCCTTGCCCAGCCAGGTTTTGAGGCAATCTAAGTAAATAACACATGGAATTTGTATGTGGTGCATCTCAGCTTCAGTGGAAAGCAATCTGCCTTGTTGACACCAGGCAGCCAAACCAGGAGACAGGACACAACTAATTTCTCCTTGCAGTTTTGCTGCCTGTTTCTTCTTCTGGCTTTCATCTCTCCCTCTCTTTCCCACCTCCCCCCCTTTTTCTTTTTCCCCTTTTTGCTGTTGATGGCTGTCACCTTACATGCTTAGGATGTCTGCCTGTCCTCTCAGAGTGTGAACACATTCCTCAGAATGCTGATTTGTTCATTTCACACCAGTGTCAAAATGACTCATTAAATCCAGCACCTCCTGAGAGTTGCTGCCTGATGTGCTGCTATCCAAACACTAGATGACAATAAGCATATGCACCTGCTGAGCCCCAGCAAACTCATTCAGCTTGATAAAAATGTCATGGCAATATGCTTTAAATCATTGTCCTTGTCATCATTGTTCCTTGTTAGCTCCAGACCCCTTTCCTGTGCTTGGTGCAGCCATTAGGATGCTGTTCCTTCTAGCCTTGATTAAGCTTTTATTTTGTTTTCTTTTCTTCAAACTGTAGAAATTTTTTTTTTTTTTTTTTTTTTTTTTTTTTTTTTTTTTTTAAACTGTAAAAATTTTTTTTTTTTTTTTTTTTTTTTTAGCAGTGGCAGTGTCATTTCACCACGAAATGGGTTTTGCCCTTAATTAGCCAACATGCCACCAGGGATGCTTGAGAGGCATGGGTGTGTAAAAGCCTCCAGCTGAAGATCCTTCTCTGGGATGCACAAAACCAAACCAAAACAACCCACAAAAACTCTTCAGTGACTTGGGAATAATTGGCAGCTTTGGTGACAGTGAGTTGGCTCTAGCAGTGACAATATGCTGTGGTGTGCTATCAGTACCTCCTTCTGTCTAGCTTCCAGTGGGTTCACCTCAGACTCAAGAGTTCTGTGTATAACAATGTACAAGAGGAGCTGCTGGGGTGGGAAACCATTCCCCACCTTGCCTGCTGTCACTGGTGAGCTGCACAGCTTTCATATAAGGCATTGTAAACACAGATTTTGTGTTCCCTTCAGTATAAATGCACCCTCAGAGGTGTTTGGTTGGTTTTGGTTTTATCCATTGAGGTAAAAAATTGCTGTTCCTTAAAGACTCCAAGGTTCTTTGCTTGGGATACACATGCTGTGAGAACAGAATTTCAGCAGTGTCTGGCAAAAGACCTGCTTCACATTTCTGGGACGACTTCAGAATAAACTGCTTCAGAGCTTGAGCAGAAGCAGTATCTGAAAGAACAAGTCAGCCTGGCAGGAGGGAAACAGCCTGATGTAGAAATCAGAGTTTTCTTACTAAAATATCTGTGTGGTGAGGCTTTTCCAAAAGGGACAATTGGATGTGTGTGGGGAAAACCTTTCCTTAAGGTGTGAAAATAAGAGAGTCTGTGGATTGTGTTGTGCTGCTACCTGAGGCTCCTGCAGCATTTACTGAGGGACCTGGGGCTGTTTAGTCTGGAAAAGAGAAGACTTAGAGAGGATTTAATAAATGTTTATAAATCTCTGAGGGCTGGGGGTCAGGAGGGAGGGGACAGGGTCTGCTCACTTGCTCCCTGTGATAGGACAAGGAACAATGGATGTAAGCTGCAGCACAGGAGGTTCCACCTCAACACAAGGGGGAACTTCTTCACTGTGAGGGTCCCAGAGCCCTGAAACAGGCTCCCCAGAGAGGTTGTGGAGTCTCCTTCTCTGGAGGCTTTCAAAGCCAGTCTGGATGCATTCCCCTGTGACCTGAGCTAGATTCTATGGTCCTGCTCTGGCAGGGGGCGTTGGACTCGATGATCTCTTTGGGTCTCTTCCAACCCCTGACATCCTGTGATTTATGAACTCAAATTCCTTGGAGCCATCAAACCTGATTAACCTCATTTGGTGTAAATGTGTGCTTGACCCAAAGCCAATTAAAAACAATAGCAAATCTTGGGATGTGATTCTGATTGTCAAGAGCAAACTTGCAGTTTTGTAGCCCATCTTCTGGAGAAGACCCATGACTTCAGCAGTGAAAGGTGCTCCCTTCCAAAGGGAAAGAGCTCTAACACATCCCTCACACTGTGAGCCTGTCAAGTTGTACTAGAAAGATGTCATCAGGCATTCAGAGGTGCCTGTCTTGTAACAGCAGAGCAGAGGCTGTGGGGTTGGTGTCAAATGAAATGAAGAGATGGTTGGACTTTGCAGGGCTATCTTCTCCAGATAAAAGGCTGGTGACCTTTTCACATCAAGCTTTAGAAGGCTCTACTTAAGGGTGGTATGCAAAAGTGTGGGCAAAGGGGGGGGTTCATTAAGGCTGAACTCCTTTCTCTCACCTGGGGGATGTAATTTAAGGTGTGTCTGTCGCATTGCTGTATGCTTCCAAGGATGGTGGATTCTTCTTTGAAGCAGAAACACAAGGGGGAAAAGTGTTCTGAAAGGCTAAGGTAATGTCTTTAGAGATATTAGTTATGTTTTTTTTCTTTGAGCTTTTGAATCTTTTTTGGGAAAAAAAAAAAGTATTTTAATTTCACAATTAGCTGCCCAGGAGGAGTTAATCCAAAACTTGAAATGATTTCACAGAATCACAGAAAGTTAGGGGTTGAAAGTGACCTCAAAAGGTTGAGTGCAGCTCCCCTGCTAGAGCAGGATCACTTAGGCCAGCTCAGACAGGAGTATGTCCAGGTGGGTTTTGAAAGTCTCCTGAGAAGGAGGCTTCACAACCTTTCTGGGCAGCCTACTCCAGGGCTCTGGCACCCTCAGAGTGAAATTTTTTTTTTTCCTTCTGTTCCCATGGCACCTCCTCTGCTCCAGCTTGCACCTATTGCCCCTTGTCCTATCACTGTACATCACTGAGCAGAGGCTGGCTCTGTCCTCCTGACACTGCCCTGCACCTCTTTATAAATGTGAATGAGGTCACCTCTCAGTCTCCTCTTCTCCAAGCTTCAAATGGGCTCTAGAATCTTGTAAAATCTAAAATCTCCAAGCTTCAAATGGGCTCTAAAATCTTGTAAAATCTAAAATCTTGTAAAATCCCCAAGCTTCAAGTGGGCTCTAAAATCTGGTAAAAATCTCAAATCTGGTAAAAATCTCAAATGTGGTAAAAATCTCAAATGTGGTAAAAATCTCAAATGTGGTAAAAATCTCAAATGTGGTAAAAATCTCAAATGTGGTAAAAATCTCAAATGTGGTAAAAATATCAAATGTGGTAAAAATCTCAAATGTGGTAAAAATCTCAAATGTGGTAAAAATCTCAAATGTGGTAAAAATCTCAAATGTGGTAAAAATCTCAAATGTGGTAAAAATCTCAAATGTGGTAAAAATCTCAAATGTGGTAAAAATCTCAAATGTGGTAAAAATCTCAAATGTGGTAAAAATCTCAAATGTGGTAAAAATCTCAAATGTGGTAAAAATCTCAAATGTGGTAAAAATCTCAAATGTGGTAAAAATCTCAAATGTGGTAAAAATCTCAAATGTGGTAAAAATCTCAAATGTGGTAAAAATCTCAAATGTGGTAAAAATCTCAAATGTGGTAAAAATCTCAAATGTGGTAAAAATCTCAAATGTGGTAAAAATCTCAAATGTGGTAAAAATCTCAAATGTGGTAAAAATCTCAAATGTGGTAAAAATCTCAAATGTGGTAAAAATCTCAAATGTGGTAAAAATCTCAAATGTGGTAAAAATCTCAAATGTGGTAAAAATCTCAAATGTGGTAAAAATCTCAAATGTGGTAAAAATCTCAAATGTGGTAAAAATCTCAAATNNNNTTAGTGGCTTGGGCTTATGCTTCAGTTTAGTGGCTTGGGCTTATGCTTCAGCTTAGTGGCTTGGGCCACAGTATTCCAGGTGTGGTCTCAGCAGGGCAGAGTAGAGAGGTAGAAGAGCCTCCCCAGCCCTGCTGGACACCTTTCTTGCTGCCCCCCAGGATCCCATTGGCTCTCTTGGCCACCAGGGCACATTGCTGTCCCGTGCAGAACTTGCTGCCCACCAGCACTCCAAAGTCTTTCTCTGTGGAGCTGCTCTCCAGCAGTGCAGCCTCTAACCTGTCCTGGTGCCTGTTGTTATTCCTCCCCAGATGCAGGACACTGCACTTGTCCTTACTGAACTTCATGTGGTAACCTTCATTCCATGCACTGTCATTCACACAAGCCTTTTGCTAGTATGTTTTAACATGAAAAATCTGATTCAGGGCCCAGTTTACCTTTACCACTTTTACATGGGTCTAATTCCAGTCAGTGAAGGGTGGATTTTTAAGTTTTGTTTTACCTCCTCCATGTGCTGGAGGACAATGAGGCCTTCTGGCTTTGCTTACAATCTGTAGAAAGTAAGGAGAAGGCTGAAATGTGACATTTCTCTTAATGCTCTGGGTGTGTGTAAAGAGACTAACAAGAGACAAATCTCATTACACAGAATCACAGAATCAATAAGGTTGGAAAAGACCTCAAGGATCATCAAGTCCAACCTGTCACCCCAGACCTCCTGACTACATCCTGGCTTAACAGATAATTTGAAGAGCAGATACACAAAGGAGGAAACTGAGATGTGGTGCTAAGGGACATGACTTAGCAGCAGCAGACTTGGTAGAGTTAGTGAATGGTTGAGCTTGATCTTAAAGGTCTTTTCCAGCTGAGGCAAAGAACTTGCTCCTAATGTCCAATCTAAATCTGCTCTTCTCTAGTTTGAAGCCATTGCTCATTGTGCTGTCACTGCAGGGCTTTGCAAACAGTCTCTCTCCATCTCTTCTTGTAGCCCCCTTCAGATACTGGAAGGCTGCTACTAGGTCTCCCTGGAGCCTCCTCTTCTCCAGGCTGAACACCCCCAGCTCCCTCAGCCTGTCCCCAGAGAAGAGCTGCCCCAATCCCCTGATCATTTTTGTGGCCCTCCT
>VXBD01001606.1:0-16341 GCA_013399975.1 Indicator maculatus
CTATAACAGACTCCAACCAGGATGTCAGTTAACATAATCTGTTAATTTAACTTTACTTATTTATAGATAATAAAAAATAAATGCCCTTTGCATGTGCAAATCAAACAGAAGCGGAATTTGGAAAATTAGGCTGCCAAAATTCTGAATGATACTGTTTTTCATTAAAAAACAAGAGACCAATATGTGGTTATTTTGAAAAAGTTTGTCCTTAAAATAATGAACCCTCATGTGGACTGGACACTGATCCTATGAACGAGTCTTTAGTTACATGGAATTTCCATGACATTTTTATGTAGAAAATAAAATTTTGTAAATTTCCATGAGGTGATGAAGCAGAGTGCAAGTCACAGGATCACAGGATGTTAGGGGTTAGAAGGGACCTACAGCGATCATCGAGTCCAACCCCCTCTGCCAGAGCAGAACCATAGAATCTAGTGCAGGTCACACAGGAATGCATCCAGATGGGTCTTGAAAGTCTCCAGAAAGGAAGACTCTGTAACGTCTCTGAGGAGCCTGTTCCAGTGTTCTGTGACCCTTACAGTAAAGTTCCTCCTCGTGTTGAGGTGGAACCTCCTGTGATATAGCCTATATCCATTGCCTCTTGTTCTATCACAGAGTGCAACTTCCTATCACAAAAACCTGTATTCCTGCAAGAATACTGTTTTAGAAAAAAACATTCTAGAATAATAGAAGACTCCTACCGGATCTTCAGTTTTGTGATTATTCAGCAAATCGGATAGGAAGTCATCATTAAGGCTTTCTCTCCGAATCAATGTAAATTCACGTAGAAAAACTGCTCCATGATTTTGATCTCCACAAACCTAGAAGGAAAATATGATATTAGGGAAAGTAAAATTTTAATCACAGTCATAATATCCAGATAAATCAGACTGGAAGATCAAAATGTCCATTATTGGTCCTTTGTCTTCCTTTACTAAACTAATTCTAACCAATCAGCATTGTCATTAATGAACACAAAGACACACATTTTAAGAAAGCCACTAAGTTGATTAATAACTGCCATTTACATGAGACACTTTTGTAAAGTGTTCCTATCTTGTTATTTACAGCTATGCTTTATAAGGCAGTGTGATGATTTTAAGACTTTTTAGTTTTTCTTCAAAACGTTTGAGTAAAGTGAAAGAATGTAAATCAATCACTATTGGGTGTAAGAAAGAAAAATAATGATTATTATAAACACTTCCATTGGAGAAATGTTTAAGAACCACTACTCAAAACAAGGAGTTGGGCAGTCTCAGCTTGCTCGGCTTCTGTCTGCCTGCTTCTTCTTTTCTGGCTGAAAACATACTGACCTTGACAAGCTAAGTCTAACAGCCTCTCTGCTTCATGACTCTCTGCCTTCTGCCAGGGGAAGTCTGGGGGGAGTCCTTCTGGCTGGTGGGGGAGGCCCCCTGGAGGAAGCAAAGGGGGCTTGGTTGTGTGTTTCTGTTGATTGCAGATATTTGTAAATGTTGTGAATGGTGTATATTTGTACACATTCATTTTATCCTAGATTGTGGTTTTGCTTGTAAATACAGCTTTCATTTGCTTTCAGAATGAGTTAGCCTGGTCATCCTCAGTGTGGGAGGGAGATTTCAGCTCTCATACTGTTACAGGCAGTTAACAATTAAAACCTGTTTTCTGAAAACAATCAATATTTAGCGTGCATTTTTACCTTTTGGAACACATCATATTTGTGTAACATTTTGCCTTATGAGAAAAGAAAAAAAAAAGAAATGAGAGCTTAAAATTTCTGAGGATACTGTGGCTAGAAAAAAATTAAATACGCAAATGCATGCAAAATCATGTAAACTAAAGTCACACCTATTGTTTTCACATTTAGTAAGATATACTAGCTTTTTGGAGAAAAGGTTGTTTCTCTAGTAAGTGCCTAACCAATGTCTTACAAAATGTCCTATGTATTATTATGGTATTGCTATAATTTTTGGAAATAAATAATGAAAACCCACATCATTCTTTGTGATCCTACATATTTTTTTCCTTTCCTTTGGTTATCCAAGTGAAAGAATGATTTTTTTTTTTAAGATATAAAGTTTAAAATGTTGGAAACTAGTAAATGTCAGTTTTCATTAGATTGTCTATAAAAAATTCCATTACAGGTGAAATATCCGTAAAGTTGGTAAGAACCAGAAATAGGGTTATATTATCAAATAGAAACCCAGTAGATTTTTCAGTTTTCAGCCCTTCACAATATATTTTGAAGGTGACTTATCTTGAGAAAACAGCATGTTTTATCAAAATGTCTAAGTAAGAATATTTTGTACTTTAGTATTTGACAACAGAGAGTGCAACTCTGGTATGAATTAGGCAAGTGTGACAACCAAAAACAAATTATTTGTATGAGATACTCTGTACAAGTGAGTTAGGATGGAAGCAGTCCTGTCTGCCACATAGGAAGTGAGATCAGAGAGGCTGCAAACCTAGTGCATTCATAAAAAGGTGACTAAAAGAAGATGACAAAATACAATCAAAGTGGAGCATGGGAATATTTTAATATGAGGTAGGCAATTCAAAGAAGAGTCCTTGAATACAAACTTTATGATGATTAATGTATCAGACTTATTTTAGTCTAAGCCTCTTGTCTGTCATAGGAAAATAAAGGTTATTTAATTCTTGGTTGCTTTGAACTCCTCTGCTCAAAAAATCAACACTTTCCACAAAAAGAATAGAGTTTTGAAATTTATACTTAACTTCACATCTTGGGGATAACGTTGAGAGAAACCAACTGATATTACTGAACCATGACAATGAAGAATTCTCAGGAGTGTAAGAGAAAGAAACCTGCACATGTCCAAAAGAAAAAGAAGCCATGCTAATAGTAGATAACCTTTTTCTAATAAAAATTACAGACAAATCAGTATCATATATATAAAATGTTCCTGAAATAGCTCATATTGCATCAAAATGTTTCATCCCAGGAGAGGCAAAAGATATTCAACGTCAAAAGATGTCCAAATAAAAATTGTTTCAAGAAAGGAAATCTGTCATATTATTTCACTTTTAAGTAACAATCTCTGTTTGTGATTTTAAGCACATAATAGTCAGAAAATGATACAATTCTGATTAATTAGGTTTTCTTAGAATTTTGTGCTTCTAATTTCCAAAGTCAAATTACAGACAGTGTCAATTCCTTATCAATGATTTGCCGTCCTTCATTTATTCTGCCCTACACAAAACCTTTTCCTTATACGTGTAGCTAGCTTCCTGTTATTACTATTTCTAACTGGTTTTCAAAAAGAAACCAAGCCTACTGAATACTATATTAATTTGCTAAGCTGTCAATAGTTTATGCAAAAACTTCATAGAGAATGCATTTGCATTATCATTGATCCCAATAAAGTATCGCTAACCTTTAAAACTTAACTATTTACCTCATCGATATTAATGGTTTAACCACTGATAATTACACAGGAGAGAAGTAGATGACAGAGGTACTATTCAGAACAAGTACACAGAGCAAGAGAATGAAAAAAAAGGCACTGTGAAACTGAGAATGAAGGAAGAAAACGGTTATCAAGAGTAACCAGCATGGATTCACCAAGGGGAAATCTTGCTTGACTAATCTGATAGCCTTCTCTGAAGGCAGGACTACATGGATGGATGAAGGGAGAGCAGTGGATATCATCTACCTTGATTTCAGCAAGGCTTTTGATACCATCTCCCATTGTTATAGACAAACTCAAGGAAAGTGAGTTAGATAACTGCACTGTGAGGTGGATTGGTAACTGGTTCAACAACAGAGTTCAGAGAGTTGTGATCAGTGACACAAAGTCCAACCAGAAGCCTGTGTCCAGCAGTCTTGCCCAGGGATCAGTACTGGGTCCAGTTTTGTTCAACATCTTCATCAGTGACCTGGATGAGGGGGTTGACTGTACACTCAGCAAGATTGCTGATGATATGGAAAGCTGGGGTGGGGAGGATGGTGGTTGGAGAGGGCAGAGAGCTGAACGAAGGCAAACCTCATGAAGTTCAACAAGGATATGTGCAGAGTCCTGCATCTGGGGATGAATAACAGTAGGTACGAGTACAGACTAGGGATCATCCTGCTGGAAAGCAGCATCAGTGAGAAAAGCCTTGGAGTCCTAATGGACAGCAAGTTCTCTGTAAGACAGCAATAAGCCTTTGTGTCCAAGAGGGACAACAATATCCCGGGATGCATTAAGACAAGTGTGTCCAGCAGCCTAGGGAGGTTCTCCTTCCTCTTTTCTCTGCCCTGGTAAGATCATATCTGGAATACTGTATACAGTTTTGGGCTTCCCACTTCAAGAGAGACAGGGATCTACTGGAGAGAGCCCAATGGACAGCTACAAGGATGGTTGCAGGACTTGAACATCTCTCCTATGAAGAAAGACTGAGAGAACTTGGGCTCTTCAGTCTTGAGAAGAGAAGGTTGAATGGGGATTTGATCAACATCTATAAATATCTGAGGGTGGGTGTCAAGATGAAGGTGCCTTTGTCTTTTTGTTGGTGCCCAGCGATAGGACAGGGAACAATGGGTACAAGCCAAAACACAGGAAGTTCCACATCAATAAAAGGAGACATTTCTTTACAGTGAGGGTGATGGAGCACCAGTACAGGCTTCCCAGAGAGACTGTGGAGTCTCCTTCTCTACAGACTTTAAAAACCTACCTGGGTATGTTCTTGTGTGGCCTGCCCTAGGTGATCTGCTTTGGCAGCATAGTTGGACTCAATGATTTCTGGATGTTCCTTCCAACCTCTAACATTCTGTGATTCTGTGAAATTGGGGTAAGACAAAATTCTAGCAAGTATGAAATCAATAATGTTTTTGTCATTTTATCTTAATTCCTCTCTCTCTTAGATCAGTGCAAAAATTTAGTTCCATTAGGTCCAGTTGTGTGAGTCCCTGTGGCAGAAATCTTTGAGTCAGGTAAACAAATACAGAATAAGAGAAGACCTAACACAAACCAAAGGGTTGAAGGATGCATCCCAATCAAGAAAGTCTGAAATTTCTTGCACTTGAGTACTGTCTCACTGTGGAATTTCCTTCATTAATTTTCCTGTAACCAGCAATGAAGTAAAGTAGCAATAATTCCTTTCCGTACTAGTGATACTTTGCTGAGTTAAAGAGGCAGGTAATGAATAGTACAGGCCAGCAAACCAATACAAATAATCACGGTATCTTCAGTATCACCTCAGCATGGAAGCATAAGGATTCCAAAGTATCTCACATGCAAAGCAGAAATATCAAATGTGGCCTCAAGTTTTTGTAAATTAACTCTCTAGGCACATTAAGAGTATCTTCAAGGTGACAGTTGTTCGGTCAAAGTCATTGCTTTCTTTGGATATTCAAAGTCCGTAGCACCCATGAAACATCAACCCTTGAAGGAAAAAGGTGTGTATCGGTTTATTAAAAATGCTTCTTCTGACAAAATTGTTTAAAAAGTCAGGTTCATTAAGCTTACTGGGTCTTGTTTTTTGAATACATAGAATGCTTTGACAATAATAAGAGGGATTACTTCTCCTTATTAGTAGTATTCTTAGGCATGAATCTCTTGGATTTTATGACAGAAACAAATTAAAACATGGAGAATGTGACAGAAATTTATGTATTAAATATCAGAAATGTAGTAATTATGTTTATAGTGAAGGATGAGGAATGCATGCTTTTTAAAAGCTGAGTTATTCTGCAACACCTGTTTTGGTTTAAATTCCACTCTACAGAGCCTAGCAACTTGTGCACGTATTTAAACTCTGAATTACTTTCAAGAAAAGCTGACAACAACATTCCAATTTATTGCCCAGACCATTTTAGGTGAAAATGCCACACTTCGGTATGGGTGACAGGGGCATTACTTAGCCCTTAGGCTTGCAAGACACAATCATGTAAGAAGGAAGGGTATCCTATGTGATGGTTTTAAGGCTATGCCTTTAATTTCTTTTCACAGAGTTCAAGCAGAAAAGTAAAAGAATGTAAATAAATCACAATTGGGTGTAAGAAAGAAAAATAATGATGATTCTAAACACTTCCATTGGGGAGATAGAAATGTTTAAGAGTCAGTACTCAAAACAAAGTACAGGCAGTCTGTATGTCTGTTTGGTGTTTCTCTGCTGGACAGTCTGCGTTTCTTTTCTGGCTTTTGCTTTTCGAAGACAGCATACTGGCATACCGACCTTGAAAAGCTAAGTTTAGCAACCTCTCTGCTTCTTGTCTTTATTCCTTCTGCCAGGGAGGTGTGGGGAAGGCAGGGAAGGGGAAGTCAGGGGGGGCAGCTTTCCCGGCTTTGGCCAGGAGGGTTTTGTGATGTTTTTGTTAATTGTACATATTTGTAAAGACTGTGTATTTGTACATATTTGTTGCATTCCATTGTAGACTGTAGTTTTTTGCTTTGTAAATACAGCTTCATTTGCTTCTGAACTGAGCTAGTCTGGTGTCGTTAATGTGGGAGGGGAATTTGAGCGCACCACACTAAAACATCCTAGAAGTCTCAAAAGTGTGTTTAAGTTGCTCCTAGCTGTTGAGTGAACTTTATTAGTACCACTAGTGCCTCAATCAAATATTTAACAAGATCTCATAAGGAGTTCTGAAATAAGATTATTATCATTGCTATTTAATCTTCTACGGTTTTGTGCTTCAATTCTGATTCTTTTTTCCTTATTCTCTAAAATGGAATTAGGATGGGCAGAGAGGGGTACAAGGTGAATATCGGGTCCCACATGTAGAGCTGATTATAGATTAGCTTGAAATTTGAATTCTGAAAGCTGTGTATCTTTACCAAAGTCCATGTAAGAACTAAAATTCCACAGAGATTCTACAGTCTGATTCTGCCACTGTTAATCATTCTGAACATTTTTCATTCCTCCATGGAGAGACCAAAAGCTGAGCATAATTAAACAAATTAAAATGTTTCCTTCTGGGAATTTCTTGGGTATGAGTAGACTATGTTTTTCAGAGGAAGACATGCAAAAAGAGGCAGTACCCTCTTTAATTAAGAACATCACTTTCTAATGTTTCTTCATTGCGTATGAACACACTGGTCCTTCAGAAATGCTTCAAATTTTCCACATAGATTTTCTAGGTAGGAAAATGTGAAGACCCAGATACGTCATTGCACATGTAATAGGACTGACAATTTGAAGCCTTTACTGCCATGTCTTGCTTTAAACCAAAGACTAGAAGAATCCAGGTCTAATGTTAATTGAGAGATAAAGTACACTCTGAAACAAAATATCTGATTTTGAGGCAGAGGTAGTAAAAATTCCAGTTTAGATTTTTCTTTCTTTTTTTTTCACTGTTGTGTTTCCATAGACTAAACCAGGGCTGTGAAGCTGACTATTCTCTCTATGAAAACTCCTTAATCTCCTTTCCCTTCTATAACATTTAATTCTGTTTGAACTCAATTTGTTTGGACTCAATCCAAATAAATGTTTTTTTCTTGCCAAAACAAGAATAAAGCAGAAAGCTTTTTTTTTCCTTTCATTTTTATAAGGTCAGACAAGATTAATTTCTTAATTTCTAGGAAATTGTGGGCTATTGTAATAAATCTGCCACATATGATAAAGTTCAGTTTCCACTGACCCCAGAACACAATGACAAATGTGCTTATATAGGTGTAGACAACTTTCACACAAATATCTCCATTATCAGCATATTGAAGAGTCACCTACTCGAGTGGTGTCACCATATAGAAAATACTTAACACCGTGTGAGAAGGCAGGAGAAAACTCATGTGTTTGTGTATACAACTCTCATGCAGTCACAGCAAGTAGAAAGCTTATAAGAAAGTAATTAGATTCTTGGGATGTTCTCTGTGTTTTTCTCTCACCTTCAATTCTTTGATACCCTTGGAAGAAGTTCAGCATCTCTACTGAAGGTAGACTGTTCCAATTCTAAACAAACTGCTATCAGTGGAATTCCTTCCTAGACTTCCGGTTAGTATGAAGGAGAATCTTCTCTTTGCTGATGTGGAATTGTTTTTTTAAAGTAACCTTTAGATATTAGATTCTCAGCTTTCATTGGCATGGATAGTTTTTATCTATTTCTTGCTTTACAGCAAAGCTTTGCTTTCTGGATTTGATTCTCAGCTTTCTTTCTCTCATATGGAAGAAAGGGTTGTTTGCCATCACTCCTAATCTAGCGTTTTTCACTATTGTGATACTTTCTTCTAACACCTCAAAATAGGGTTGAATGTCCTGGGAATGGTAAGTTTTATGACAGAAATTAACAAACAAACAAATATTTACTTGTGTGGAAATTATTTTCCCTGAGACCTGAATATCAACAGTATTGCTTTCTGATTATAGTCTTTCCAAACAGGAATGATATTATTGCTTCTCATTTAAAAGTCTGTCTCTTAGGAAACTGGCTACTATTTGTAGCGGGTTTGTACGTTTAGAAATTTTAAAGAGAGAAGGAGGTTCTCATACATTCCCTGAAGGTACTCACAAAGTGCCTCAAAATACAAACCCAAATAGCATATATTTCCCAAGAGAATGTTTTATTCAACACTGAAATGTTCCCATCAGAAATCTTCTTTGCTTGTCTTCAAATATATTTAATCTTTCTTTTTTTTTTTCCCCTTCTTTCGGTTTTCTTTCTTCCCTGCCTTTCACAGAGCCTGAATTCATGATTATCTTAATGGTAATGTCCTGACTTCTTTTAAACCTCTGTGAAGCAGTTGTGGCTTTGTGCTAATTATTTACAGTTCTTAAACAGCCACAATAGCACAGCCTGGTTAATGTATTCATTCAAGGAATTATTTAAGCTCCATTTCAGTCTTTCATTATAAATGAACAAAGGAAACAAAAAAGTGATTTGCATTCAAAAATTATAGCATGAAGTGTCCCTCAAACAAAATGACCAGCTACTAGTATCTTGGCCAGACATTAGCAATGATGAGGGTAAATTTGTAAAGCATGCACACGCCTACGCTTGACCTACAGTGTACCAACACAGGAGAAAGCCAATATGGTCCCATTAAATGGAGTAGTAAAAAGGCAGAATGTACAAAAATTCAGCAATTCTCCTGCTGCCAAACAACTTTGGGGGAAAAAAATCAGGCTGGGTGTGTGTGTGGGGTGTGTGTGGGGGGTGTGTGTGTGTGTGTGTGTGTGTGTGTGTGCGTGAAGAAAAGCAGACTGGATAAGCCAGGTGAAGTCACATAGAAGCAAGCATATCAACATTTCACAATTCCTTTTATATATCGCTGGTTAGAACATTCATTCTATCTGTAGTTAACATATGCACTGAGGTTAGAAAGCTGTAATTATACTTAAGAACATTATCTAGTTTTTCATTTACTGGATACACACACAAGAGATATTTAGATGAGTATGACTTGCATTTCCCAAGTAAGTTATTTTATTAAAAAATCAGATATATTACTGAGGCTTAGAGCCTTTTTTATTCTGAATAGTATGTGAATATAGAACTTGGCCTATTTTTGACCTTTAGGGAAAAAAGGAAAAGGAAATAAAAAAAGGTCGCTTTGTCTTCATAAGGCTAGAGATTTCCTTTTTTATCTCTCCAAATTTAGTATACCAAACCTTTGTAACATGTGTTGTCAATAAAGTCAGCTGGGTTAGACTCCTGCAATCTGAATTTCTAACTTGACTAGGATCTTTATGCTCTGCATAAGAACTTAAATGTTTTCTGGAGGTGATGATAGCAGGACTGGGTATTTGACATAAACAAGCAAGTACAGTCCAGATATCTAGCTGGATTGAATTAGCACAGCTTTATTTAAGATACTGATTTATACCAGGTGAAGAATTATACCTGCTTTAACAAAAAAGCTCTTAAAACAAAAAAAAAAACCAACCCCCACAACAGGATTTTATAAATACTTATCCATCTTTTCATACATCTTTCTGCTTGTACTGTTTATCAAGACATATGTCTCTAATTCACTTTTTCAGAATATTTGAGTCCTTGTTGTCTGAGTATAGGGGGCAGTGACACAGCAGCTGCCTGGCACTGTGAGGTGGTACATCCAGCCATAGAACACCTTCCCCTCACTCTTCCCAGCTCATGATAAATCCCACTGCCTCTCTCGAGTGCAACCAAAGTTCCCTTCACCACCTGTATTACAGAGTGTCTTCCTATTTGTGCATATGAGAGCGAGCTTTTCACACTGTGTTGTATTCCAGAAGTCAGTAATGACAGACTGTATAAAACATGAGTTATAACGCCTTTTGTGGTAGAGATATTTGAAAGTTGTTTTGTGTTATTTATACCCATTAGTCTCACCAGGTGTTTCACAGCAGTTTCAGTTTCTTAGTAGTGAAGGCCAGAGGCCACATCAATTAATAGGTTATATAGTTTCCGACATGTAACTCATACTTTAAGTCATCTATGTACTCTGCATTACACATCAGTAACTTTTGGATGAAGGAAAATTCTCTATTCGAAGCAGTATCCAGTCTCAAAATCCAGTAACAAGACCATGGGACCAGATGAGATATATCCATGGGTCCTGAAGGAACTGGTGGCTGAGGTTGCTAGGCCACTAGCCATCATATTCAAGAAGTCATGGCAGTCTGGTAAAGTTCCCACAGAGTGGAAAAGGGGAAACATAACCCCATTTTTTAAAAGAGGAGGAATGAAACCCAAGGAAACTACAGACCAGTCAGTCTCACCTCTGTACCAACTAAGATCATGGAGCAGATCCTCCTGGTAACTGTGCTAAAACGCATGTTAGATAACAGGGTGAACAGTGACAATCAACACCTTCACAAAAGGCAAATTGTGCCTTATGAATCTGCTGACCTTCTATGGAACAGTTACAGCTCTGGTAGATATGGGAAGCACACCAGACGCCATCTACTTGGACAGGTGCAAGGCATTTGACACTGTCCTGTATGACATCCTTGTCTCTAAGATGGAGAGACGTGGAATTGATGGATGGATCACTCGGTGGATAAGGAACTGACTACATGGTCACACGCGAAGAGTTGTGATCAAGTGGAGCTCTTCAAGTCTGTCTGGGTGCAGTGCTGTTTAACATCTTTGTCTAGTGAGAGAAGTACAGGAGAATGGTTTTAAGCTGAGAAAGAGTAAGTTTAGACTAGATCTTAGAAGTTTGTCAGTACAAGGGTGGTGAGACTCTGGAATAGGTTGCCCAGAGCGGTTGTGGATGCCCCCTACCTGGAGGTGTTTAAGGCCAGACTGGATGAGGACTTGGCTGTTCATGACAGCAGTAGATGATTTCCGAAGTCCCTTCTAACCTAAGCCATTCTATGATATGATTCAAAATGCATCTCATTACTTAATAATTAGGGAGCATGAAATAACATGTTGTCTTATTGTAGGGCCTCTGACCATCTCTTTGCTTTATTATGCTTATTACCATGTATTTACTTCAACATGTTTCCAGTGGGGCTTAATGATCTTAAAGGTCTTTTCCAACCTAAATAATTCTACAACTCCAAAATCTTATACTAACATAAGTACTTTGTGCATGAGATAGAGTCATTGTAACTTAATTCCTTCTTAAATTGCTTTTCAGTGCAGTTTTTCATCTTTCTGTTTGAAACATCACAAATCTTATCTAAAACCCAACTCTTATGTGAGTGAAAGAAATATCATCTTGGCAAAGTATAATATCCAGTAGCTAATCAGAGCTTCCAGAAGATTACTGCATGTTTTTAACACTGAGATGGAATTCAGCAGCCAAGAGTCTATACAGAGGTAGACAGAGTAGAGTACAAAACAACCTCTCAGCAAGCTCCCAAATGCCTGCCATGAGGCTGCTCTGAGGGACTACTTGGCTTCAAGAAATTTAAAATGGACTCTTTCCCAGCCTGAAGCTGCTGGCATTGGTATGTCATCCCTGTAAGCCAGGAAATTTTTATTTTTTCTGTTCAGGGCTTGATGTGTATCCCAAAATAAAATACCTTGATCTAGGACTTTAAGACACAATTTTTGCTTGCAATTCTTTCCTGTTTATCAGCACCCAGAATAAAATGTAGCACTCCTTACAAGGATTCACTCTACAAGAATAAAATAGAAACAACCTTACTGTTGATCTAAACCTCTTGAAAGCTTTCATTAACAGCCCTTATTGATATCCTTATTAGACAAACTATATCCTTACACATTTATATTTTTTTATTTTTAACTAGTTTAAAGGAACATCCCACTACTATGCAAGTAACTGATCATTCTGTCAAATGTTATGTTTCATTTCATCAATGCTATGAGTTTATAGACTCTCAACTAAGAATCTGCTGCCCAATCCTCAAGGCTGTCAGGAAGCTGTCCACCTGAAACACGGTGGTGTTGTGATCACAGTCATCAAAGCTGTGGAACTTATTATCAAAGGAAGAACTGAATACAGTAAGATTAAAACTGAAATAGACTAGAACTGAATCAGACATATATGCAGGGTTAGCATAGTGAATGATAACATACACTGGAATATGTAGTACCTGTTAGGGTTCAGGGAACAAGAAAATTAGATCTGTATAGAATCACAGAATCTTGGTTGGAAAAGACCTTTATAATAAAGAGACCAACCATTTTCTAATACAACCAAGTCTTCTGCTAAACCATGTCCTTTAACACCACATCTACTCATTTTTTAAACACCTCCAGGGACGGGGATTCAAACATCTCCTTGGGGAGCCAACTCCAGTGCTTGAGAACCCATTCAGGGAAGAGGTTTCTTCTAATATCAAATCTAAACCTTGTCTGGTGCAACTTGAAGTCATTTCCTCTCATCCTGTGACTTGATACTAGGGAGAAGAAACTGACATCCACCACACTACAACCTCCTCTCAGGTACTTATAGGGAATGAAAAGTTCTCCCCTTGGCTTCCTTATCCCTAGACTAAACAATTCCAGTCCCTACAGACACTCATCATAAAAATTGCTCTCCAGACTCTTTACCAGCTTTGTTGCCCTTCTCTGGACATGCTCCAGCAACTCAATGTCTTTCTTGTAGTGAGGGACCCAAAACTGAACATAGTGTTCAAGGTGAGGCCTTACCAGTGCAAGTACAGGAGCACAATCGCTTACCTACTCCTGCTGGTCATGCTATTGCTCATACAAGCCAGAATGCTGTTTGCTTTCNNNAAGCCAGAATGCTGTTTGCTTTCTTGGTCATCTGAGAACTCTGCTGGCTTGTGTCCAGCCAGCTGTCCATCAGCACCATCAGGTCTTTGCTGAGCAACTTTCCAGCCACTTTTCCCCAAGCCTGTAGTGTTGTGTGGGGTTGTTGTCAAAAAATGTGGGAACTGACACTTGGCTGTGTTAAATCTCACAATAGTGACTTCAGCCCAACAATCCAGCCTGTCTAGATCCCTTTGNCTTCTCTGGACATGCTCCAGCAACTCAATGTCTTTCTTGTAGTGAGGGACCCAAAACTGAACATAGTGTTCAAGGTGAGGCCTTACCAGTGCAAGTACAGGAGCACAATCGCTTACCTACTCCTGCTGGTCATGCTATTGCTCATACAAGCCAGAATGCTGTTTGCTTTCTTGGTCATCTGAGAACTCTGCTGGCTTGTGTCCAGCCAGCTGTCCATCAGCACCATCAGGTCTTTGCTGAGCAACTTTCCAGCCACTTTTCCCCAAGCCTGTAGTGTTGTGTGGGGTTGTTGTCAAAAAATGTGGGAACTGACACTTGGCTGTGTTAAATCTCACAATAGTGACTTCAGCCCAACAATCCAGCCTGTCTAGATCCCTTTGCAGAGCCTTGCTACGCCCAAGCAAATGAACACTCCCTCCCAGTTTAGTGTCATCTGCAAGCCTGCTGTATGTTCTATTTGAAAAAGACAGATTGTGTTATGTCTGTTCATTGCATCTGCACTTTTGACTGCAGTCAATAATTTATCAAGTTGGGTATGTACCACAGGATGTCAGTGCTAGTGTACTATAAAGTTTCTGATGATATCTGATACTGCTGTTGCAACACATTCCAGAGAATTTATTGTGTTATTTATAAATTAGAATTTATTTCAATTTAATCTAATAGCTGGACTGTCACATAAAAATTAGATGTTTCTTTAAAAAGAAAATCACTTCTCTCTGAACAACCATCTGCTACATATGAGATGTTTTAAAACTCAAGCAGACGATTTTTTTCTTTTAATCTCTAAATTTTACAGTTACATTAGCAAAAGAAGGAAACAGAAACTAGACTGATTTTATTCAGAAATTAGTTTTTAATTTAGAATATCTTCCTTTAAAAAAACAATGAAGTAATGGAAGACTCCATCTCTGTGTGGGGCAGCACACCAATATTTGAAGGCTGGTGTACTATCAAGGTCTGACAGTTGCCATATCAGTGTAGGTAGGGAATGGAGACCCATGTGGCAGCAAAGACACAAGGGTCACTGATGAATTAGCAACCAAAGAAGCACCTGAGAATAGCCAGACAGGAATACAGACTTCTCACTACAAAAAGGTGGCAAGATCTTTAGACCATATAGAGGGTATCTACATTAATGTGTGCAGCGTGGGAAACAGGAGGAGCTGGAAGCCATTGCCTATCACAAACATTATGATATAGTAGCCACCATAGAAATGTGGTGGAATGTCTCACACAACCTAAGTGCCACAGTCAATGGCTACAAACTTCAGGGTGGACAGTCAAGGAAGGAGAGGCAGTGGTGTAAGGGAGTGTTTTGATTTTATTGAAGTTAATGATGGTGATGATGGAGTTCAGTGTTTATGGGAAGATAACAAGGCAGACATCCTGGTGGGAGTCTGTTATAGACCACCTAAACAGGATGAAGAAATAGATATTTCCTAGGCATCTGGGAGGAGTCTAAAAATCACTAGCCCTTATCCTCATGAGGGAATCAAATTCCATGCTGTCTGCTAGAAATACAATACAGAAGACAGGGACCAGTCCCAGAGGCTCCTGGAGTGTGTTGAGGATAACTTCCCAACACAGCTGGTGATGGAGCCAACTAGAGAAGGCACCCTGCTGGATGTGCTATTTGTGGTCAGAGAAGGACTTGTGGGTGATGTAATGGTTGGGGTTCTCTTAGGCACAGCAATCACAAAATGAGAGTCCTCAGTTGTTGGAGAACTAAAGACGGGGGTCAGGAGAACTGCCATCTGGGACTTCTGGTGGGAAGACTTTGAACTGTTTCAAAGATTGATGGACAGAGTTCTTTGGGAAGTAGTCTTGAGGAGTCAAGAACTCCAGGAAGGCTGAACACTATTCAAGAGGGAAATTTTAAAGGCACAGGAGCAGGTTGTCCTCATGAGCTGAAAGATGAGTCAGTTGGGAAGAAGGCCAGCTTGGCTGAATAGAGAGATTTGGTTGCTTCTCAGGGAGAAAAGGAGAGTCTATGGTCATTGGAAGAAGGGGCAGAGCACTTGGGAGGACTACAAGATTGTCACGAGACTATGCAGGGAGAAAATTAGAAGGACCAAAGCCCAACTACAAATTAATTTGGCTTCATTGTTTAAAGAGAACGGGAAATTCCTCTATAAATGTATTATCAACAAAAGGAGGACAAAGGAGAATCTCTGTCCTTTGTTGGATGCAGGACAGAATATAGTGGTCAAAGACAAGGAAAAGGCTGAGGTGCTCAATACCTTCTTTGCCTCAGCATCCTCATGGAGAAACTGTCTGCTTATGGCTAGGACCAAAGAGTGGAGTTAAATCCGGTTGTCAGCTGCTCACAAGGCTTAGTGCTGGGGCCAGTTCTCTTTAATATCTTTATCAATGATCTGAATGAGGGGATTGAGAGTACCTTCAGTAAGTTTGTGGAAGACATTTAGATTGGGTGGTAGTGTTGACTTGCTAGAGGGTAGGAAGGCTTTGCAAAGGAGTTTGGACAGGCTGAATTTACAGTCTGAGGTCAGCTGTATGGGGTTTAATGAAGTCAAGTTCCAGGCACCACACTTTGATCACAACAATCCCATGCAACATTTCATACTTGGGGAAGAGAGGCTCGAAAGCTGCCCAGCATAAAAAAACCTGGGGTGCTGGCTGACAGCCAGCTGAATATGAACCAGCAGTCTTCTCAGGTGGCCAAGAAGGCAAACAGCATCCTGGCCTGTATCAGGAACAGCTTGGCCAGCAGGAATAGGGAAGTGGTCTGTACTCAGCACTGGTGAGGCCACACCTGGAATACTGTGTTCGGTTTTGGGTTGCTCACTACAAGAAAGCTGCTGAATTGCTGGAGCATATCCAGAGAAGGGCGACAAAGCTGGTGAAGAATCTAGAGAACAAGTTTTATGAGAAGTGGCTTAGGGAACTGGGATTGTTCAACCTGGAGAAGAGGATGCTGAGGGGAGACCTAATTACTCTCTATAACTGCTTGAAAGAAGGTTGTGGTGTGGTGGATGCCAGTCTCTTCTCCCTAGTATCAGATGATAGAATGAGAGGAAATGGCCTGAAAT
>VXBD01001606.1:21849-40094 GCA_013399975.1 Indicator maculatus
GGTTTTTTTTTTTCATCAGTTTAAGTTTTTTCCCCAGAGAGAAAAATGCTAAAGCTCCACTAAGACAAAAAACAACTGCTCTTACAGCTATCCCAGATAAAGAAGGGGCAGAAAATACTAAAAAAATCACTATAGATTTTCAAGCAATTCACGTCTAAATTTTGTAGATTCTGGTGGCTCAGACAACCTTTGAGACAAATGTTAGAATCCTTAAGAGATTTAGGTAAACTAAATCTAAAATCTGTATCTGTTAAGATTTCTTCTTTACCTATGTAAACATACATAGGTAGTCTCAGTCTGGAGAAAAAAAGGCTCCAAGGTGACCTTATTGTGGCCTTCCAGTATCTGAAGGGGGCCTACAAGAAAGCTGGAGAGGGACTTTTCAGGATATCAGGTAGTGATAGGACTAGGGAGAATGGAATAAAGCTGGAAGTGGGGAGATCCAGGCTGGACATAAGGAAGAAGTTCTTCACNGCTGGAAGTGGGGAGATCCAGGCTGGACGTGAGGAAGAAGTTCTTCACAGTGCACTCGGTTCCCTCATCCAGGTTGTTGATGAATATGTTGAATAGTACAGGTCCAAGTACTGATCCCTGAGGGACTCCACTAGACACAGGCTTCCAATTAGACTCTGTCTCATTGACCACAACTCTATGACTTCTATCCTTCAACCGGTTCTCAACCCACCTCACTACCTGATCATCCAGACCACACTGCCTCAGCTTAGCAGCAAGGATGCTCTGGGAGACACTGTCAAATGTCTTAGTGAAATTAAGATAAACCATATCCACTGCTCTACTGTCATCTGTCCACCTGGTTATGTCTTCATAAAAGGCTATCAGGGAAGTCAAATATGACTTCCTCTGGTAAAGCCATGTTGACTGCTCCTAATGATCCTCTTATTGATATGTCTTGAGACAGTGTTAAGGATAAGTTGTTCCACCATCTTCCCAGGGGTGGAGGTGATGCTGACTGGTCTATAGTTACCTGGGTCCTCCTGCTTGCCCTTTCTGAAGATTGGAGTGACATTTTCTTTCCTGCAGTCCCCAGGAACCTCTCCTGTTCCCCATGACTTACCAAAGATGTTGGAGAGTGGCCTACTGATGACTTCTACCAGCTCCCTCATTATCCAGAGGTGCATCCCATCAGGACCCATGGATTTATAATGTCCAGGTTGTTCACCTGCTCCGTAACACAGACCTCATCATTCAAGGTGTTATGAATATGTGATTTGTGTCAAAAGGTGAGTTAGGAGTAAAGTTCAAGGAGCTTGTTTTGAAAGATCGCAAGGAGCCATTTTCGAAAAGCTTGAACTAACTTCTAACCAGAGAGACCAAAGATAAAAGCGGTGCTGGCTCTGTCTTGGAATGTGTGGATTTCAGATAAGAAACCTTGGGAACCGTGCATGTTTAAGGTGGGAGACCTTTCAGCAGACACTGTGAGAAAGCTTACTTCATCCTTTGATCCCATCCTCCTCCTGAGCACCCCAGAATATTCTAAGAACTCATTATCATATCCCTGCCTTCTATTTAACATAAGCCTGTTTATGTAAATGAGATAGCTATATAAGAAGGAAAAAAACCTATTGCTGTTGCTGTGTTTTTGTCCCTTTTCTCCGTCCAGCGCACTGCTTTGCTTGCCTTTATTCCCAATAAAATTTTAAAAGACATTTTTTGGCTAGCGTATTGTAACAAAGGGAAACTCCTCCTTTATGCTGACTTCCTCAGGGGCCTCAGGAGTCTGGGGCTCCTGAGGAAATGTCCAGCAGTATAGACATTCAGCAATTCTGTCTTCTTTGTCAGCAACTCTGTCTTCTTTGAATCCTCTGTCACCAAGTTACCCACCTTATTCAGCAGTGGGCCTATATTGCCTCTAATAATAGTTTTTTCGACAATGTATTTGAAGAAGCCCTTTGTTGTCCTTGACTTCCCCTACAAGGTTGAATTCCAAGGAGGCCTTAGCCTTCCTAGTTGCCTCCCTACATCCTCTGACAACAGCCCCTCCTTCCATGATCTGTAGATTCTCTTCTTCCACTTGAGTTTGCCCATCAGTTCCCTGTTTAATCATGCAGGTCTCTTGGCCCCCTTTCTTGTTTTCCTACACATTGGTACAGTCTGATTCTGAGCTTGGAAGAAGTGTTCCTTGAATGTTAGCCAACTGTCTTAGACCCCTTGGGGCTTCCCCCCACCATTTGCCTGAAGTGACCAAAGTTTGCCCTGCTGAAGTTCAAGGTTGTGATCCTGCTTCATATTCTGTTCCCACCACACAAGATCCTGAACTCCACCATCTCATGGCTGCTGCAGCCAAAGCTACCCTTAACCTTCACCACTTCAATCGAACCCTCCTTGTTAGTGACCATAAGATCCCTCTGGACACACTCCAGCAACTCAGTGTACAGTAGGGGGCCCAAAAGTGAATATCAATAAGTGGAGGGCAAAAATAAAGTAGAAAATACATCAAGTGAATAAGCTGATAAACTTGTCTTGGAATATTAATTCAGTCAATGAGAAATAAGCAAGATTTTTGCAGAATTATGAAAGAAGGCTGATTAACACAGATAAACTTCAGTGGCATATATAAGATGTAAAGCCAAGTGTTACATGATGTGATGGTTTTAGAACAGTCTTTTTAATTTTTCTTCACAAAGTTCGAGCAGAGGAAGTGAAAGAATGTAAATGGGTCACTATTGGGTGTAAGAAAGCAAAATAATGATTATTCTAAACACTTCCATTGGAGAGATAGAAATGTTTAAGAATCTCTACTCAAAACAAGGTTGTGGAGTTGGGCAGTCTGGATCTCAGCTTGCTTGCTCAACTTCTGTCTGCCTGCTTCTTTTCTGGCTGAAGATAACACACTGACCTTGATAAGCTAAGTCTAACAGCCTCTCTGCTTCTTGACTCTCTGCCTTCTGCCAGCGGGGTCTGGGGGAGTCCTTCTGGCTGTTGGGGGAGGCCCCTTGGGGAGGGCCCCTTGGGGAAGCAAAGGGGGCTTGGTTGTGCTTTTCTGTTGATTGTACATATTTGTAAATGTTGTGAATAGTGTATACTTGTACACATTCATTTAATTTCATTTCATCCTAGATTGTACTTTTGCTTGTAAATACAGCTTTCATTTGCTTCCAGACTGAGCTAGCCTGGTCTGGGTGGTGTGGGAGGGGGATTTCAGCTCTCACACTGTTACACATGAACCCTGTAAACTTCAGAACACATATACATTTACTTAAGAAGAGTGGAAATAAAGCTGTTGCATAAGTATTCATGTATTTAAAAATTACCTGTGAAAAAATTATTTAGGGAAATAATTATTAGAAAAAAAAGTGTAATAGGTCTGTAGAATAAGTCTGCCAGCCCCAACTACAATCCCATTTGGATATAGGTAAAGATCTCAGTAATATTATTGGATAGGAAACTACTTGCAAGAGTTGCATCATTACGGAAAACCAATACTCCAAACATGCTTTGCAAAAGACTAATAACAATCATAAACCCAGAAATTTCTAGATGCGTTATCTAGAAGAACCTAAAAATTGAATAAAAAACATTTAATCAATTGACCAAAGAAGACTGAAAGAGAAAAAAGAAGTTGATAGAGCACAGTTTTATAGGAAAAAAGTATACAGAACTAATATAACAAATTGTTGCATATAAAAGGAATCAGTAATAATACATGCACCTGTTAAAAATTAAGCAAAAAAGAGGCTGAACTTTAAAAAAAAGCTGAGATCTAGTACTTTGCACTTAGTTCTACTTCTGATTAACCCTATAGTCAATATGGTAATTAATGCTGTACATAAAACAGCACTGTGGAAAAGAGTACCTCTTTGTGCTGTTCTATCAAACTTTCTTCATCTGAACACACAGGGCTTTGCCTTTTTCTCCTGATTCTTCTTCCTGTCCCACTGGCAGGCAGTTCTGTGGGCAGCTGTGTGGGGCTCAGCTGTCCCTGTTGCAAAACTGCCATGCCACAGTCACAAGCTCCCATTGCCCCGGACAGCCCTTCTTGTGTATAGCAAACAGATCAGAATGGCATTCAGTACTCACTAGCTGGTTTGGCCAGCTCTTGTGGCCATGGTCTCTCACAGCTTCTTGTGAAGGGGAAAAAA
The DNA here is from genome assembly GCA_013399975.1 of Indicator maculatus. Classification (NCBI taxonomy): domain Eukaryota; kingdom Metazoa; phylum Chordata; class Aves; order Piciformes; family Indicatoridae; genus Indicator; species Indicator maculatus. The sequence goes on from VXBD01001606.1 coordinate 25,950, forward strand.
AAAAAAAAAATCTCAACAAACCAAAAATTTGACCCTCCCTTGGCCAAACTCCAGACAGATATCACGCAGCACTGTCTACTTCTCTTCCTTTGCTGCTTTTTCTATAGCTGACCTACACTCTCAGCCTCACCATCTCGACAGTGCCTTTCACATATGACTATGCAGGTCTTCTCAAATTGTGGCTGAGGGAAAGCACAAAACTCCTGCAATCTGAGGGAACTATCTGAGCAGAGTACAAACTCTGTGTCCATCATGGTGTTTTGTGTTACCAAAACCCCTGTGTATTTCTCGGTGCTCTAGGAGCACTGAACTGGGCTCCAGAAACAGCACATGTCCTCCTTGGCTGCTTCCTGCTAATACCTTAAAGCCTGCCAATATAGCTGAAACCTCTCCCCTCTCCACACCCAATCCCTCGGTCACTAACCTTCCCAGCACTTACAGCACTGACTCTCTGAAAAAGAATAACAAAATCAGAACCACCTTTTCATACACAAGGAATGACTTGTCAGGGATTTGCTCTGTGGCAAAAACTAGCCCTTCTGAGCCTACCATTATATTTAAGAGGCTTTTGTTTATGGGGCATATTAGGATTTTACACTCTGCAATAAAAGAAAAAGCCAGCACATCCAACAATTCGTTCCACTTTCCCTTAATTCCACTATTCCTTTCTCTCTCACACACCCACACACATTTTATATCTTTATTACATCAGAGAATGCTGTCTCAATGATGTAGTACAATATAGTACAGTACATCTGGTGGCTTAGGTAATAAATCACAGGACTATTTTTTCTAAACTTTTAAATAAAATTGCTTCATCATCTGCTTCTTCCTACTATATAACACTGCTGGTCCAAATGGCTTGCTCGGCTTTGCAAGCTTTCCCACTAGCTCAACAGGCCTGGCACAAAAATTTCACAGCTGCACCATATGCTTGACAGCATTAACAATGAGTCCCTGGTTACATGATGAAATTTTATTTTGTACTCTCCAGGTCTCCCATCCCCACGTTTTAGGAGGATGACAAACCCCCTCCTTGTCTGGCACAGAGGTATTAGTGAACAGTAAAACCCAGCCTTGTTTGGGAACTCCCAACATCTTTTTAAAATATGGCTATAACAAACTCCAAAGCACTAAGGGCATTTAGTCTCAGATTCCCCCTCCACACCCCACTGGTCCCTCACCCCAAGATATGCTTGTAAATGACAAGCACAACACCTGCTCTTGTAGATTTAAGTACTTGGTTATTGAAATTGTGCACGTAAGACAAAAAATTTATATAGGTGTTTCATGCCGCTTCTACCTGCAGTCGTTTAAAATAGGTATTTTTAGAGTTAAATTTCCTCAAACCTTCTCTCTACATCTTGCTGTTGTTTTGTCAGACCACCATGTTATTGGATTGCTTAAAATACTGTACATACTTCAATCCAACTCAGGGAAATGCTGAGCAGCAACTTCAGCTGAGCTGAAGCAGCATCAAATGACAGCTGTATAACCTGGTCATCTGCCAGTAACTATGTAGATGTGCTTATACTGCAGTGAACATTCAGATTATCCCACCAAGGAGATAATGGCCTAGACTTTACCGGAAAATCTCTTTGTAAAAACATACAATATATTTATTTGTCATAATATCATTGCATTTTGTAGATCAAATGTATTGGTTGAAGCATTTACCTGAGAAACCATCAGTAACTGAAGCTACATGTTATTAGCTCGGTTTCAGTGCACTCAATTTGGCAGTCACGGCAGCTTTTCAAAGTAGCTGGGATCCTATTTTGTCGAGTTCCTTCTCACAAGGGTAAGTTTTACTAGTTCAAATTTTAACAGCAAATATCAGAAATCTGTTGGGTAAATATTAAAGAAGCAGCAAACCTGGTGTTTCTTGCTCATACCTGCTTCCATTACGTGTGAGCAACACAGAAAAGTGATGTATATTTAATTAACAAAGAGCAAAATATTATATTAATTTCTTAACCCATTGTAAAAATCATCATTCCTTACTTCCTACAGTTACACATATAGGGCCACCTCTGTCAGTTCCTGTAAGGATGGGCAGAGAGATCAAAATGACCACTCAAAAGATCTGCATCAAGGCTAAAAACCTCCAGGGCTGAAATCAAATAAGGAAGTAAAAACAGTCCAAAAAATGAAACATCTTTAATTTTTAAAACTTAAATTTACCATCAATTAGGGTGATAAAACAGTACTTGAGAATAACAGTTTAATTTAACACTACTTAGTGATAAATCCAAGATGAAATGTTATTTTCATGGGAAATTGTCTTTGTAATTCCTTAGGGTGATGTTTACCTCAAAGTATGGTGATATTTTCTTCACTATCTCAGCTTAGTACTTAAGCCCCTCAGCTCAATACCTAGGCATTTAGTATGCTGAAACCAATCATGTAGGAAACTCAACATCGTATGGCAGATCAAAACACTACAGTATTTAATAAAGAGAATGTATAAGCCTCCAGGGGAAATTAGAATACATGCTGTGTTCCTAACACTACTTTTCAAGGTGTCATGGAGAAGCAATCAGACTTGCCTGCATCAAATTCATATTCTGAAGATTATATTACTGACTAATGAGAACTCATATTTAGTACCACATTTTCAGAGTCTGTAATACTACACATTTTATCCTGACTTTTCATGCTTGTACTTGGTCAGAAGCATATCTTACCGCACAAACTATACCACCTGCCAGTGGAGACTGCTGACATATGGACCAGGATCACTACTAAAATTGTATTTTGCTCAAACCACCTTATCTCAGCCTTAAGTCAGTTAAAAGTACACAGGGATAATCGACTCAAGCTACAACAATGAAGCAAATAAAACCTGAAACGTTCTCCTTCACAGCAGCCCACACATAAGAATTTTATTGTAATTACACTGTATCAGGCAAAAGCTTAGTGTGGTCTGATTTAAAATGCTGACCACTAGCAGGCACTTAGAGAAGAGCAAAACCAGGATAGGTATCCTTTTTTTAGCACTGTCTTTAACTGAACAGCGCAGACATGCCCATATTCATGCTTTCACAAATTCTCGGTGATTATGACAGAAATTCAAATCTGAAGAATTTATGGAAGTTACTTGTTCTTTTAGTAACAGCAGGTAGTATTGAGTAGGACAAAGAATTTGCTTGTAATCATCTCACATAAGAATTCTGAGCCATTCACCACCAGAAAAGACACTATTGAAAACATAAATTTTAAATTACTCACTCAGGATATGGCTACACCAGTGCTACCAGAAAAATAACAGCAGAATGAGCTCAACATTTTGGAAGACATTTTGTTTCTGTTTTCTGAAAACAGTAGCTAAGCAGCCAACATGTACTATTTATTCCTTCCTTCTCTATTTGTAAGAGTGGAATAGCTAATGCTAAATAAGTATTACCATGCAGATGGATACAGACTCTATCCTTAAAATGCAGCAATGCCAACTTCTGCAGATCTCAATATTAGCAAAGTTTGTACTATAGTTAGAAGGCAGTCTATGATAATGTGCTGTTCATTTTTTTCTTTTATTTGAGTAACAAATCTGCAAGAGTAAGAGAAGTACATTGGTATATTCAGATGCAAGCACCTCAATTAATTTGAACCTGAAACCATTCTATTTTGCAATACAGAGTTTCAGAAGCACCACCTATTCCAAAGCGTGAGCGTAGCTGGATCAAATCATCCTGTCCTCAACATGTGACTAAAATAGCTCCCAGTCATGTCATTTCTATGTCTGTTTTCGACTTCCATGGCTGCAGAATATCCCCCATTCTCTCTCTATCAAAGGCATTCCCAGATTGAGAGATAGTGACTTTGTCTTTTTATACATACCACTTCGACCATAAGTAAGGAAGGGAACTTAATTTAGGGGTGCTCCTAACAATGAGAGCCTGTTCACCTGACACATGTGTGTTAACTGAATGTTAAAACAAGGTAGGTTAATGTTAGACAAGTCTCCTTTGAAAGTTGTTAGCACAAGAGACAATTTTTGATAAAACATTCTTAAGCATTAACACTGTGTCCTAGATTTCCACAGCACATCTCCAAAGACAGTGTTTTGCCCTGTCTTTCTTGTCTTCAGTAATAGCTGCTAGCTGGTCAGACAAACTTCTTTCATTGCAGCTTCAACAAGAAACATCAATTATCAGCGCTATCACACACAAACCAAGTTCCAAGATTTTCCATGTCTATGAAACTTCCCAAATCAGAAATAATTTTTAAAACCACTTAATCCTAGCATATTTAGAATTAACAAATACCTAATTATGTTCAAAACGCTCCTCTGGGGCAGGCAAGAAAGATTCCCAAATATGGAGTGAACCAGTATGTGAAGCATTGGCAAAACCACATCACTGCTTCACACTAGTCTGATGGAAGGTGTTGAAGAAGGGAAAGAAAAAAAAAGAAAACCACTGAAAAATTAATAAGAGCAAAATCAATACACAACTTATTTTTCCAAATTTTCACTTATGGTACTGCAGCTCAGAAGTTCACAAACTGAATGAATGAAGCAAAGGTAAACCCACTAAGCTAAATATTGTTTTACACATAAGAACTTAAGAAATACCTGTTGGCATTTTGAGTTCACAAGCATTGCTATTTTCTACTCTTTCTACTCTTCTACCTTTCAAAAATTGTAAGAAATATCCTAGGAAAGCACACAAAATGTGACCACTGAGTAGTTACCACAATTTGGAGTCATCTACAAACCCTATAAACCTACTCTTGGCCCCTTCCTTGTGATTACTGAGATGTGAAGCAGAACAGTTCCCAGGACAGAATTTGTTGAATGCCCCATTGTTAACAGCATACAACTCTCTCAGCATATAAGCCTTGCAGCATGACCATTCAAACAGTGTTTACTCATCTACCTACTAGTGTTTCATTGTCCTAGAATGAATAGTAGAATTTTGTGGTAGAATGCCCTCATATTATTCACAAATCCAGCAGGCAGGTTGATCAGGTAGACCATGTTGGGGAAGACTGAGGAAAAGGCAGTACTGAGCACCTGTTTTATCCATGTCCACTGGAAGCTCTTTCTATTCTTGTTTATTTTGAAAATAAAAAGGAACAAGCCCCAGATGGAAAAAAAAAAATAGTTCTCTTTTATATGGAGAGAAGCTACATATGCAAAAAGAGAGGAAAGTTTGAGAGATAGCATGATTATCTCTGAGGTGGCTAAAAAGCATTTTCTTGGAGATGCACTACTGGGTTGGTTGGAAGCAAGACCTGTAAGGACTGAAAAAACAGGAAAAAAACATGCTATTATATATCATCTGTTTGTTTATAGGCTTACTAAAGTATTTCATACCAAGTTGTCTTTTTCTCCATTTAAAAAGCTAAATTTATTTGGTTTATTCTGTAATTGTATTTTAAGTTTGAAAACCTTTTGGGGAATCAATTACAGGAGAAAATTTAAGCACATCTATTTCAAAGACCTCATTGAATCCATATCTCATTACTGCCATTTAATTGTTCATTTGTCATGTTCTTCCTCACTTTTATGGAAGAAATAGGTACTTGTTATTTTCTTAAATAAGGGAAAAGAACAGCTTCAATCATCTCAAACAATACTTTCTCCATACTGCATTTTATATAATGAAAATTATTTCTATTTACTATCTGCCATAGACATGCCTTTAAAACGTTAAATAAATATATGCATACATAGACCAACATTAAAGTTTCATGGCCATCTAATGCAGCTAAATCAATTTCCCGGATCTAAAATGAAAATATTATTCCAAACCAAGAATTTATACTTGTATTTTAAAAAGCAATGCTGAGTTTAAGCTGCCTTTAAGTCTTATGCTTGAATTTACAGAAAACAATGAAAAGCAATTATTTACGCAGGCTTCTTGTTTTGTTTTCTATATGCACACATATATACTTCAACAAGTATTCTTATAAATTCAGTTCTTTCGTTAAACTGAAACAGCTTTTTGTATTTACCTATTACAGAAGGAAAGGTTAGTTTAGGCTTCATGCCAGCTTAATCCTTGGTATTTCTTCTTAAAACACTGAGCAACGGAAGTTTCAGTTAGTGGTAGATATGGGTATATTGGTTTTGTAATAGATACATCTGTTTGTCATCCAACAACACATTTTATATATGCTACATGATAATCTCACTTAGTAATAGTTCCTCACATTCTACCATCACTTAGTGATGATATGCGCAAAAAAAAAAAAAAAATCAAAATACTTTATCATCGCTAAATATGCAAAAAAAATGCTCTCTGTTCAATATACATTAATATCACAATGATATTGCACCTCCTTTCTTTGACACTAAGTGATTGCCTAAAGCAAGATGCTTTCCAGGAATTCAAAACACAGTCAAGCAAGTGTTAATGGATATTTCATCATTTAACATCAATTTAAAATACCTCTGAAACAATGCAAAAAATATACCAGGTAGGGCTTCATGAATACCCAGAACTTCTGCTGAAATTAAAAAACTAATAATAATTTTTTAAAAAAATAGAAGTACTAATGTCTTTAAACAAGATTTCCAACAATTCAAAAAAAAGTTTTGTCAACTATTAGACTGCTTCCTGTTTACTAAGTAACTGAAACTTAAAGAATAATCAGTATAAAATATCCTTCACAATGCCACTGATTCCTAAAAAACACAGATGTGGTGGTAAAAGATGTGATTTAACACTACGCTTGGTAGAGTGATTTTTAAGGTCTTTTTCAAATGAAACAATTCTAGGATTCTGTAAATTCAGTTTAGAATTTAAAAGGGGTCTTTAAATTGGGTAAAATCTTCAAGGTGTTTTAAGAGAAGACCAATTTTCTAGGTTTTCAAATTTCTTATTAAAAAAGTAATTCATAGTAATACCACATCACTCTTCCTGGAGCACTCAAAAACCTGTTGGAAAGGGCTCTGTCATTGTGGGCAGGAGTGCCTCTTTCACTAAACACAAAATTGACAATGTTTATACGTAAGTATTTGTTATGGTTTGAGCTTTACCCAGAGTCCAAAAAGCCCAAATACAAAGAGATTTAGATTCTCTCCGCCTCTCCCTTTTTCCTAATAAGGTAAAACAAATTAGGCAGGAGAAAGGAGAGGTAAAATTATGAAAGAAAAAGAGTCTGGAACTGGTTCGGAAGTAAAAAGGGTAACTTTTTAAAAACAAAATAGATATATATCAGTAACAGGTGAGGTTACAAAGGTATAAGGTAAAGGGTAAAGAGAAAAAAATATACAAAACCAGGCTCAGCTGCCATTGGATTCCCTTGATCCAAATAGATGCAGTTCTTCAGAAAGCATGGATGCAGCATGGGGGTTGGCCTGGCCATGTGATCAATGCAGGAAGCAGCAGAAAATGACCTTTCGCAAGCAGGCAAGGCAGGGAAAAGAGAGAGAGAACCAAAAGATGTCCACCTTTCAACAGGCTTGCTGGACATGAAGGGGTTGTAGAATAGATCTTTGACCTAGGGGAACACTTCCTCCTGGGAGGGGTGAAACCCAAATCTCTCTCTCTTTGCCCACCTGGATTTCCTTTGTCCACCTGGGGGCTGGGTTCTTTTCAGCCCTCATCAATGGATAGGTGTAATCTGGGACAGTATTTTACTTATCTGAAACTTTTTCTGTAATGTACTGTTTATGTAACAATAATCCTTACTGTCTTTGAACCACTATGTGGCATGCAAACCAAAATCAAGAGATTGATCTTGCTCTAAGAAATTTTTATAAAAAAAAGACTCAAACTGACAAATTCAGATCATTGTATCCAGTGAGGCTATTGGGATAACTCACGCTTCTGTGACATTTCGCCTGTTCAAAGAATGCTAAAATGAAGTTAAATAAATTATATGACCAGCATCCATTTTTAAAGGTGAGCAAAATATATTGCAATGTCTCTGTGACATCCCTGAGTAATGACTAGAGCTCATAATGTATATTGGTTTGAGATAGTCTTGTCCTGTAAAATTCAAAGTTGCAAAACTTTGTCAAGCTAAAAGCTACAGAAAAACTCTACAGTAAAAAAAAAAATCTGTAGAATAATCTTTCCCCTAAGGAGTTCTTTGGAATAGTGCAAACCAGTGTTTTCTCTCAAATTTCTCTTTATGAAATAAAGCAGAATATTTCAACTTCTATTCAAAGCATTTTGACAGATTTACTACTGTGTTTTAACAAAACCCAAAATCTTACAAAATCAAAGTATATTTTCCTGCCAAACATGACTGTCTTTCATTTAGAATAGATGAAAGAATGCAGACCAATTAATACATGCAACTTTTCATGCAATATAATAATTTTTAGGAAATTTCTCATTTTATGTAGTGACAAATTAACACTTTAAAATTTGTGAGCTGTGGTAGTATCAAAATATGATTGTATATATACTGAAGAAGCAAGAAGCATAAACTATATTTGTCGAAGTATTTCAATTCTCAAATTGTATAACTCATTTCACTTGTAACATTAATAACACTGCTCCAAATAACCAGCTTCTGTTCCCACTCTGTGTTTGAAGGAAAATTGAAGAGTTTATGGTTTATATAATGGTTTATATAGTTCATTCTGGAGTTTTTAAATCCAGCCCTCTTTTTTGTTGTTTTCAGTTGGTTGCTTGGTTGGAGTTTTTCGTTTTGCTTTGTAAATTATTATACATGTAGATGTTCTGAACAAATAGCCTACTCTTTGTCTGTCATTTATTCTATAAGCCTGTTACACTTTCTATGCCAAGTATTTTCCATTTTTCACAGAATCACAGAATGTTAGGGGCTGGAATGGACCTCAAGACATCATCTACTCCAGCCCCCCTGCCCGAGCAGGATCATCTATACCAGATCACACAGGAATGCATCCAGGCAGGTTTTGAATATGTCCAGAGAAGGAGATGCCACAACCCCCCTGGGCAGCCTGTTCCAGTGTTCTGTCACCCTCACAGTGAAATAATTCCTCCTGTTTCCATGGAAGTTCCTATGCCTCAACTTCCACCCATTGTCGCTTGTCCTGTCATTGGGCATCACCAAGAAAAGCCTGGCGCCATCCCCTTGGCACTCCACTTTTACATATTTATAAACATTAATGAGGTCACCCCTCAGTCTCCTCCAATCCAAGCTAAAGAGCCCCAGCTCCCTCAGTTTCTCCCGAAATCATTTTCGTGGCTCTGTGCTGGACTCTCTTAAGTGCTTCCCTGTCCTTCTTGAACTGAGGGGCCCAGAACTGGACACAATATTCCAGATGTGGCCTCACCAGGGCAGACTAGAGAGGGAGGAGAACCTATCTCGACCTGCTTTCTAATACAACCTCGACCTACCTTCTAATACAACCTAGAATGGCACTAGCCTTCTTGGCCACAAGAGCACACCGCTGGCTCGTGGTCAACCTTCCATCCTCTAGGATCCCCAGGTCCTTTTCTCCTTCACTGCTCTCTAACATGTCAGTCCCCAACCTATACTTGTGCCTGGGGTTGTTCTTTCCCAGGTGCAAGACTCTCCACTTGCCCTTGTTGAATTTCATTAGATTTCTCCCTGCCCAACTCTCCAGCCTAAGTCTTGCTGAATGGCAGCACAACCCTCTGGTGTGTCAGCCGCCCCAGCCAGTTTTGTGGCATCAGCAAACTTGCTAACAATGCACTCTGTTCCCTCATCCAGGTCATTCATGAATATATTGAATAGTACTGGTCCAAGTACTGATCCCTGAGGGACGCCACTAGACACAGGCCTCCAACTAGACTCTCTCCCATTGATCACAATTCTCTGACGTCTTTCCTTCAACCCTTTCTCAATCCACCTCACTACCTGATCATCCAGACCACACTTCCTCAGCTTAGCTGCAAGGATGCTGTGGGAAACAGCGTCAAATGCTTTACTGAAATCAAGATAAACCACATCCACTGCTCTACTGTCATCTATCCACCTGGTTGTGTGCTCACAAAAGGCTATGACTTCCCCTTGGTAAAACCATGTTGACTGCTCCTAATAACCTTATTGTCCTTGATATGCCTAAGGACTGTGCTGAGGGTAAGTTGCTCCATCACCTTTCCAGGGATGGAGGTGAGGGATTTTTACCCTTTATTAATTGCAAAGCCTAGCATTTTGCTTTTATTTATCAGAAGTACTACATATAGTGAGGTAAAATGAGCTTTGACAGAGAACAGCATTATATTTAAGAAAATTTAGTTGTGCAAATTTAATGCTTCATCAGAAAATTACAATACATGGATATCACTTAATTTCTATGCACATGTATGCTTACACATTTTAAATGTTTGTTACATGAAACTGCTATTGATTTCTGTAAACTCTACCATTTCTATCAAGTCTACTTTACAGTTGCTCTTAATTATCCTAATATTACTATCAAAGTGTAATTACATTATTTGAAGAAAGTATTCATATTTTAGTCCTAGGAATTGCTAAGTTACATTAAATACAATTTGTAAACTCTCTATCTGCCATATATATGACTATTTTTCACTGAGTAAGTAAAATCGATTTACAAATTTATTAAATGAAATTACAAATATATTGAATTTTAGAACAAATTTGTACTGGATCATATCAATATTATCTGAATTATGATCTAAAAGTCATTGGTGCTTTAAAATTTACATTACAGTATATGTTTAAGGCTGTCATACTTTCGTGAAATACTCCAATATAAAAAAAAAGGCAATCAATGCAATGATTAGCACCATACTTGTTGTGAATATTATTACTAATACTCATAAGAATATGTGATTTGCGTCAAAAGTCAGGAGTGAAGTTCAAGGAACTTCTTTTAAAAGATCGCAAAGAGATGTTTTCAAAAAACTCGAACTGACTTCTAACCAGACAGACCAAAGATAAAAGCAGCCTTGCCTGGCTCTGCCTTGGAATGTGTGGATTTCAGGTAATAAACCCTGTGAACGTTGTATGTTTAAGGTGGGAGGCGTTCTGTGAGAAAGATTGTCTCACTCTTTGATCTTATCTTTCTCCGGAGCACCCCAGAACATTCTGGGGACTGGTTGTCATATCCCTGCCTTCTATTTAACACAAGCCTGTTCATGTAAATGAGATAGCTATATAAGTAGGGAAAAAAGCTATTGCTGTTGCTGTATTTTCATCCCTTTTCTCAGCCCAGCGCGCTGCTTTGTTTGCAAAAAGACATTTTTTGGCTAGCGTATTTCTGACAATATTCATTCATAGATTTCTAATTCTCACTTTGTAAATGCTTGCATGAAATATGCATTATGTCCCTGAAAGTGATACAGTTATAAGGTTAACAATTTCCACTGTTGTAGAGAGCACCTTCTTGCAGTGAATGTGCCTCTTGAAAGAGATGCATTTGCATGATGTTGAATTACTGCAGATGTGATTAAAACTTTGGAATTAATAAGTACTCTGCATCACACAAAACATGATCCTTTAATAGGAGTGATTTTACCTTTTCATTCTACAAAAATCATTGTACTAATTTCTTGAATAAATATGAAGAATTATTGGAGGATTTCCAATCTTTATAGACAGCAGAAATTAATCACCAACTCCTGATCTACATGGGAGTCTGGACAATAATACAAAATCTGGAACTGCTCCACTGTGTATGCACAGGCATGGGATTTAGGAGCCAGCGATTTCTGTCAAAACATGATATTTATATAACTATCTCCACAACCACAATCAACACTGTGAATTTGCACTGATCACTCATCTCATTTTAGTGCTCACAAAACCACCAGAGAAAACCCTCTTGATCAGTTTTAAGAACTGCTCAGCTTCAAGCCCATGTCAGTTATGATTCAGCCCTAATTTTGCCTGTCAGCAGTGCTGTTTTAAAATCCTAGGTATGCCAGATGGTTGTCAAGGCCATTTTGAAAATGAAATATCTTTTAAAAATCACTGTGTGAATATGTCAATAGGTCATGAAGTATTTTTGTTACAGACTGTGAAGAAAAATTAAGCTCTAAAGCATCAGTTAGAAAAAATGTCTATTTCATTAGGCTCAACTGTGAAATCTTGCTGGAAACACTTATTTTGGCAATTCCCTGTTCTGTTGGCGGACCAAATATATCCTCACTAGACTAGTCCATCATCACGTGAGACAGCATCAGCTCCAGCGAGGAAGCTGCAGCAGATGAGCTAATAACTGCAAAGATCACTGTAGAGTTTCAATTTACAGTGTGGTGTGTGAGTACCTAAGAATCTGTAAGGCCAAATGAAAACAGAAATTCATAGGTTATTTCAAAGTAAAAGGTTGAAAACTTGTATTCGTTTATTCAAAGATCAAAAAGAGCATTAGAAAATCCACAAGAGATGACCTTTTTCATGCTAATAGCCGGAATAGATGTTACCTTAACTACTGCTGACAGGGTTCCTTCAGCCTCTTTATAATTGTTTTAAAGTTCTGTAGTCATTTTAACTAAGATCCTTCAGTTACCTGTCAGACCCAGCTAGTATCCATCTTTAATTGCATTAAGTCTCCCACAGGGCACAAAAATCTGTGATTTGAAAGTTGAAGAGCATGTTCAAGGCATGTAACTATAACTGATTACTTGACAGACAAAGAAACTGCTTCCCAGATAGGAAATAGGTAGATGTGTATAAGGCACACACCTGCCTATTTCCCCTTTGGGAAGCATAGGCATAAGGAAGGGGATGTGTAGTACACTCTAATCATGAAACGGCAAGATACACATTGGAGGCTACACTACAAACCTTGAAGTCTCTCCACAGAGAGATTTCCTCAATGCCATTTTCCCCACTCTCAAACGCTCACATCCAAAATTTCCAGAGATTCATATTATTCCAACACCCATGAAGGTTTTTAAAGCCCCCTGCAACACAGCTCAGGACAGCTGATTAGAGAAACAAAAGTCTTTGGCTGGACCTCAAAAGCAATAGGAAAAACTATAGCCTTTGGAAGAGGGGACAGGTCTCTTATGAGGACTTCAAAGATATACTGAAGCTATGCAGGGAGAAAATTAGGAGAGCCAAAGCACAGCTAGAGCTCAACCTAGCTACAGTCTTGAAGGATAATAAAAAATGTTTCTATAAATTCATTAACAACCAAAGGAGGAAAAGGGAAAATCCCCATCCTTTATTGGATGCAGAGGGAAACATAGCAACTAAGGATGAGGAGAAGGCTGAGGTGCTCAATGCTTACTTTGCCTCAGACTTTAGCACTGGAACCAGCAGTTCCCTGGACACCCAGCCTCATGAACTAGGAGTCAGGGAGGGGAATCAGAATGAGGTCATCATAACAAATGAGGAAGTGGTCAGTGAACTGCTACACCACATAGATGCACACAAGTCTATGGGGCTGGATGGGCTACACCCAAGGGTTCTGAGGGAGCCGGCAGAAGTTCTCGCCAAGCCACTACCCATTATTTACCTGAAGTCCTGGATAACTGGGGAGGTCCCAGTGGACTGGAGGGTAGCAAATATATCACCCATCTACAAGAAAGGAAGAAAAGAGGATTTGGGAAACTATAGACCTGTCAGTCTGACCTTGATACCAGGGAAGGTCATGGAGCAGATCATCTCAAGCACCATTACACACCCTATAGAGAACAACCAGGCCATCAGGGCCAGTCAGCTTGGGTTTATGAACGGGAGGTCCTGCCTGACCAACCTGATCTCCTTCTATAACAAGATGACTTGACTGTTGGATGAGGGAAAGGCTGTGGATATTTGCTACCTAGACTTTTGAAAAGACTTTGACACTGTTCCCCACAGAATTCTCATGGACAAATTGGCTGCTTGCGACTTGGATGAGCACAGGCTCTGATGGATAAAGCACTGGCTGGGTGAACAGGCCCAAAGAGTGGTAGTCAATGGAGTTACATCCATCTGGTAGCCAGTCACAAGTGGTGTTCCTCAGGGCTCAGTGTTGGGACCACTTCTGTTTAACATCTTTATTGATGACCTTGATGAAGACATAGAGTGTGTCATCAGTAAATTCACAGATGATACCAAGTTAGGTGGGAGAGTTCATCTTCATGAGGGTAAGGCTTTACAGAGTTGGATAGTTTGGATCAATGGGCCAACGTTAATGGGACGAGCTTCAACATGGCCAAATGCCGGGTCCTGCACTTGGGTCACAACAATCTCAAGTAACTCTACAGGATTGCGGCTGGAAAGCTGTCTAGCAGAAAGAGACCTGGGGGTTCTAATCAACAAGCAGCTGAATAT
>VXBD01001608.1:14649-30299 GCA_013399975.1 Indicator maculatus
CCCTGACTGATTCTATGATTCTTCAATTCTAGGTACATGATTACATTTTTGTGTCTTGTCCTGGAGCTAACTCCACCCATGGCAAAGAAATCGACCCAAGCTGAAGGGTAGATGTCTGTTTTCCACCATAAAGCTGTGATTTAGTGCATTTGCAGAGGGAAAAGGTCACTGTGTTATGGTGTGGTGGGTTAAAAATCCTCCCCCCTCCCAACATTAACTTTGCCAGACCAGCTCAGCTGGAAGCAAATGCAAGCTGTATTTACAAGCAAAACTACAATCTACAATGGAATGCAATGAATAGGTACAAAATAGACAATATTTACAATATTTACAGGGATTTACAATTAACAAACAGCACAAAGACCCCCATGGCCAAAAACCAGGGGAGCTGCAACAGCTTCTCTCTCCCTGCCTTCCTCTTAGGTCCCTATACAAAAGGGATAAGAGATAGGAGCAAAGAAAATTGCTGGTAGACTTAGCCAAAACAATGCAGGCAAGGTCAAGCAGAAGCCAGTTAGTATGCCCCAGCCTGAGGAAGTGAGAGGAGAGAGAAATTGTTTTGGGAACCAAATCCTATGGGAGATATCTCTCCAAAGGGATTGTTTAGAGCTATCATTATTTTCCTTTTTACACCCAATAGTGATTTATTTACATTTTACCATTTTCTGTTCAAGATCTATGGAGAACTTTAAAAGGCATAGCCTAAAACTACCACATATAGTAAGAGCAGTTCAGGTGAAGCCCTGATGCCTTGGCTGTGTTGATTTGGATGATTCAGGGGTGTGTGGGTGAGAAATGAGGTGCAAGTCTGGTTCAGAAGGAAGTGTTTCAGTGGGGAAGGATGAGGCTTAGATGTCCCTGTTTTGTCCAGCAGTCTGTAGAAGAAAAATCACATTTTCAGGGGACATTTTTCATCCCCAGCCTGTGATCTCCTCTGGTGCCTTTCCTTTTTGTCTCTTCCAGGTATGTGGAATGTGTCTTAGTCTCTCAGCTTTGTTCAGAAGTCTCATGGGGTCTGAAAGTTTGGCTGTATGCATATGGAGGAATGAAGTTCATTCCTGCACAGAAACAGGCATAAACATAATTTAATTTGCAAGCAGATTCTCAAAAAAAAAAAAAAAAAAATTGAGGATCTGTGCTTTCCTGTTGTCTGCTTTTCATTTCTGCTGAAGTGAGAGGTTGTTCAGCAAAAATGTGTAAGTGGGGCTGGAATAAATCTGTGTTTCTCACATTTCTTTCTCTTAACACCACATTTTGTCCTGTCAATTTTCTCTGGACAAAGAGATCAAGAATTCACATGTGAGCTACTCCTGTTTCCACAGCTCTTGCAATGCCAGTAATTGAAGGGCACACCTGATTGTCAAACAGATCCTTGCTTTCATCCTCCACTTTACTTCTGTGCCATTAGAAGGGACTAGAGGCACAGATGGGAAGATCCATCCATGTTTCAAAGGCATAAACCCCACTGACCACTCTGAGTGACAGCTGGGGTTTTTTCCCCCCCTCCCTTCAAACTCTTATATAAAATAGGTTGTGTTTACTTAGAGGGTTGCATCTCTGATGGCAGTTTTGAAATTCTTGAAGCCTGTCCTTTGCTCCCTGCAAACATACACACAGAATCAGGCAGAAAAGAAGAAATGTTTATTTTGACAGCCTAAGCCTGTGGCATGTCCTCTGCCTTTCTTACAATGAGATGAGAAATGAGGATTTCTGTTAGACTTCATCTGCACTGCTGGTGAAGATGTAAAGTACCAGCTTGAATTAAAACACACACACACAAAAAAAAAACCCACACCCACACAAAGCCCAAGCAAACAAAACAACAACAAAAATCCAGTAAGCTTTTAGTACCTTTGTTGTGACAAAGAACACTTTAATTACATGAATTTACATCTGAGAAATCCATTTGCTTTGGAAGAAAGGTCAGTGGAAGCTGCACAGACACACTGATGTGGGCAATGTTTCAGTATACAGGAATCAAACTTTATGGCTTGTACTCTGGCTGTTGGTTTTGATCCCCATCCACTGAAATGTTGCCCATGACAGTGTGATTGTTCTGGGAAAGGAGAGCATCCATGTCTTAGGGTTTTCTGTTCCTCAATAGTATATATGCTGCACCACAGAGCTGATCAGAGGGCTGGAGCACTTCCCCTATGGGAGCCTGGGGAAGAGAAGGCTCCTGGGAGACCCTAGAGCAGCCTTCCAGTACCTAAAAGTGGCTACAGAAGAGCTGGGGAGGGACTTTTGACAGGGGCATGTAGTGACAGGATGAAGTGCAATGGCTTTGAGCTGGAAGAAGGGAGATTGAGACTGGAGATGAGGAAGAAATTCTTTAGAGTGAGGCTGGTGAGACACTGGAACAGGTTGCCCAGGGAGGTTGTGGATGTCCCCTCCCTGGAGGTGTTCAAGGGCAGGTTGGATGAGGTCTTGAGCAACCTGGGCTGGTGGGAGGTGTCCCTGCTGACTGCAGTGTGGTTGGAACTGGATGATCTTGAAGCCCCCTTCCAATCCAACCCATTCTGTGATTCTCTGTAACAGTTAATTTGCTATCATTTTGCCCCACACATGTAAGGTTGTATAACTGAATAGGTCCTTTCCTCCCTCTCTGGGTATTAGCAAACGTAGCATGACAGAAGTACAACATTTTTGAGCTTTCCTTTTCTTTTTGAAGATTAGCCCTGCATTTCATTCATGCCTATTACAGAAGCATCTGACTGTATTGAACTTCTGTCCTAGATAATTTTCAGTGGCAGATAAAAGAAATGGTCTGCAGAATAATTCTGTACTGAACTTCTGTTGTTTTTTTTTTTTTCCCTTTAGCATTTAATAAATGCATCTCCAGCTATTAATCACATAGGGTCCATATTTTCATTAATAGGTGCTATAAAGTGAATCTCTTTCTCTTTCATGTTACTTTCTGCCAGTTGTTTCACTAACATTTCTCTTTCATCTGGAAGATGTATGTGAAAAGATTTGATTTACAGAGAATTATGACTTACAAAACACCACACCCTCATGGCCCCCCTTGCCTAAAGCTGAATGAGTTGGGGTTGTTTAGTCTGGAGAAGAGGAGGCTGAGGGGAGACCCCTCTGTTCTCTACAGCTCCCTGAAAGGACATTGCAGTGAGGTGGGGGTTGGTCTCTTCTCCCTGGTATCAGCTGACAGAGTGAGAGGAAATGGACTGAAATTGTGCCAGGGGGAGGTTTGGGTTGGAGATTTGAAGAAATGTCCTCGCTGCAAGAGTGGTCAGGGATTGGAACAGGCTGCCCAGGGAGGTGGTGGAGTCACCATCCCTGAAGGTGTTCAAGAAATGTGTGGCCATGGCACCTGGGGACATGGTTTAATGGCTGTGGTCTTCTTAGGTTGATGGTTGGACTCAATGATCTTGGAGATCTTTTCCAATCCAAACAATCCCATGATTCTATGAAACACTTTCACCTCCTTGTCTCCTATTACTGCAAATCTTTTTAGACCATTAAATGATCATTTTAAACATTGCATGCTTCCTGCTTGTTTCAATTTGCATTTTGTGGTCCCATTTGGATATGTTTTTTTTTTTCCTTTTAAGAAGGGAGAATTCATCTACAGTAGTTTGAAACACATGGAATTAGCAGGGAGAAAATAGGAGGGTGGTTGTTGGCTTCCAATTTTTCCAAGGAGCACCTCAGGTGTGAACTATCTTGATGCCCATCAGCAGGTAAAAGTACTATTACCTAATGTCTCCCAATAACAGATGTCTTACAATATTTCTGCCTTCTTTTCTTCCCTTCTTTTCTTTTTTATCACCTTTGAAGGATCATCAGTGCATGACTGAAAGGTGAACAGCCCAGTTGTCCTCCCTCTGTTTGAATTGGACGTGGCACTTGTTGCCATGGTTTAGTGGTCATGAGGTCTTGGGTGACAGGTTGGACTTTGATGATCCTTGAGGACTTTTCCAACCTTATTGATTCTGGGATTCTGTGAAGGGATCAAAAGTGGCTGCAATAAAGTGCCAGTGCCTTGGCTCCAAAGCAATGCCACATCATTGAGTCTGGTGATCACGATGGAGAACATCTCAGATTCTCTTCTCTAAGAGTTTAGAGGCACAATTCCTTCTGGCTGTCATTTGTACCACTTGAATTATTATTAATGTATTTTTTTTTTTTCCTGACAGGGCTCTGAATTTCTTTACAACAAAAAATTAATGTTTTGCTACTCTTTTGTGTATTCAGGCAGGAGATTGCATCTCATGTGTGGTTACTAACTGCACATACCCATGGTGTGAGGACTGTGCTCATGCCTCCTCTGCTGCTTCTTACTTCTCTTCAAGAAAGATTTAAGTTCTCCATTGAGGGACCTGCAGGCTCAGAATGCACTGGCTCTGACAATCATTAATAGTCAAGGAACTTTTTTGCTTTAAATGTGAGCATAGATCTAATTTTTATGACCATTTTCCCTGCTGGCATTTGTGGCCTTTAAAGGCAAAGTTTTATGTAAGCAGCCTGGAAGCCTTAGTTCTAGAATTCCCTTGTTCTGCTTGGCTCATCCCTGTGTTTCCTCTTCCTGAGAGCTGAAAGGCCTACTCCTATCACTTTAGGAATCTATATATGGATTCCTCAGATCTACAAATGTTGTAAAATCATTGAGTCACTGGAGATGCCCAGAGGATTAATAATTTAAATAAAACCAATCAGGACCGAGTTGGTGTTTTACAGTCAAAAAATGTCTTTTCCCCATACAATTTCCCTTTTCTATTGCATAAATAATTCCTCTAGCATTAGTGGAGCTATGCTAATTTATACCCACAGAGGACTTAGTCTCCAAAGTCTAATTTAGATGACAAGACTGAAGTGCAAGGACTTGCCATTTTTATTTGTATGTAAAGTACCAGGCACTCAAGTAGTGGTGTGTCATTAAATTACCTCCAGAAAATGAATTGCCGTTTGGAAGGCTTGCTCTTGGGTAAAATTATCTCTTTTTGGATGACTTAAGACAGATGCAATGAGTTAATTTTGAACAGCTCCTCTTCACTTCCCCAAGCTTTGTGCTCTCCCTTCCATCTCTGTTGAGTGTTCCCTCTTCTCCCTACATCTGACTGACATAAATACATCCCTGGACAGCAGCTCATGGACTTCATGGCAATGTTCCCTCTGTTCTGAAGGGCCTTGGTTAAAAAATGAGGTAGTAGGGTACAAAAGTGGTCAATAGCAGCTACAGCTCCTGGGGCAGCTGAAGTCTTGCTGCTGAGATTGTTTGAGGCTATCAAAGCTCCATCTTTCTCAGCTCTAAGTTTTCTGTTGCACAGCACAGAATTTCACCCTAGGGTTTTTTGACTGGGTAGTGATGGATTTGGTGACAGTCTCACCTGCACACTGGACATGTAACCATTAATGGGACATTTTATTTCAGAGGAACTGTGCCATGAAGCCAGCTGATGTGCTTCTACTTTTTGAGTCTCGTGTCAGCGATTTCATACAGGCTGTGGTCTGTTGTCAGCAGTCAGTTTTCTTGTCAGCACTAATTGCTGGAGTATTTGCCTCAGTGGTACCTGAGGCATGCTGCTGGGTAGCTCTGGTCAAGATCTGATGCTGTCATTCTTGCACATTGGCCTCTGCTCCTGACAAAATGAAGGTGGAGTCAGCAGGGCAGCCTCGTATGTATGTCAATACTGCTAAGCAGCAGAGGGCTGCCTTGTGTGCAAAGAACTGATCCTTGCTGAAAGAGTTTGAAGTGTTTAAGGCCAGGCTGGATGAGGTTTTGTGCAATCTGACCTAGTGGAAGGTGTCCCTGAACTAGACAATCTTTAAGGTCCCTTCCAGCTCAAGCTGTTCTGTTATCCATGGCACAGCAATGTGCCCTTGTGGCTGAGAAGGCAAATGGTATCCTGCAGTGTGTTGCCAGAAGGTCAAGGAAGGTTCTCCTGCCCCTCTACTCTGCACTGGTGAGACCACATCTGGAGCATTGTGTCCAGTTCTGTGCTCCTCAGCTCAAAAGGGACTGGGATCTACTAGAAAGAGGCCAATGGAGTCTACAAGGACCTGAAAGGAATGGAATGTCTGTCTGATGAAGAAAGACCTGGGGTTGTTTAGCCTGGAGAAAAAGGCTGAGAGGGGATCTTATTAATGCTTATCAATATCTGAAGGGTGGATATCAAGAAGGAGGGGCCAGGTCCTTTTCAGTGGTGCCCTGTGACAGGACAAGGGCCAATGGATAAAAACTGGGATGCAGGAAGTTCCTCAGCATGAGGAAATACTTCTTTGGTGTGAGGGTGCTGGAGCCCTGGAGCAGCTTGCCCAGAGAAATTGTGGAGTCTCCTTCTCTGGAGACTTTCAAGACCCATCTGGATGTGTTCCTGAGTGACCTGCCCTAGGTGATCCTGCTCTGGTAGGGGAGGGTTGCACCATATCTCCCTTCCAACCCCTACCATTCTATGTTTCTATGATGTCTGGGGGGAAAAAAAAGGCTGCAGAAAAACACTGTACCGAGGTGAAAGGTGGTGTGATGGTTGATGTAACTGGAATGGGAAGTTTGTATCCTCTAAAGAGATTATGGGCAGTGGGAGAAGCTGTGAGATGATCCTATTGATTCCTAGTATTTGATTCTGTGCCTGCCATTTCATCCTGCTCTTCATCAGTGCCCAGCTGCCTCACAGCCCTGTGGAATACAGCATGCTGCATTCTGCTTTGATTTCATGGAAGTCAGGTCCCTGTGGCGTCTCAGATGACACCACGAGCTGCTTGGTAATTATTGTCATGGTGACCAGAATATACAGTGAACCCTCACAAAAGGCAACTCTTTGTCTTGAGGAAGCAGTTTTACCTTTTCTCAGAAGCTTTAATATATGAAGGTTCAGATAAACACCGTTCTGCAAGGACACTGTGTTTTTGATGCTAGACAAGGCAGTTGCTGGAGAAGATTCTTTCAATAGTATCCTGAGGGATGAAAACATTTTCTTCATTGGCAGACTGTATTTAAATCACCTCACCTTTGCACCCTTAACTGTAACTTAGTGGAAGCTTTCTGGCCTCAGACCTCTGCTTCATTTAGAAGGTTTCCAGCACTCGGTATTCAAAGAACCACAGAATAGGGTAGGGGTTGGGAAGGAGCTCTGGAAATAGAGTCCAACCCCCCTGCCAAAGCAGGTCACACAGGAATGAATCCAGATGGGCCTTAAGAGTCTCAAGAGAAGGAGACTCCACAACCCCTCTGGGCAGCCTGCTCCAGGGCTCCAGCAGCCTCACACCAAAGAAGTCTTCCCTCACGTTGAGCTGGAACCTCCTGTGTCCCAGTTTTTGTCCGTCGTTCCTCATCCTATCACAGGACACCACTGAAAAGAGCCTGGCCCCTTCTTCTTGACACCCACTCCTCAGATATTTATAAACAACAATAAGGTCCCCTCTCAACCTTCTCTTCTCCAGACTAACCAGCCCCAGGGCTCTCAGCCTTTCCCCATCACACAGATGTTGCAGCCCCTTCAGCATCCTCCCAGCCTCCATTGGCCTCTCTTTAGTATATCCCTGTCTCTCTTGAACTGGGGAGCCCAGCACTTGGACACCATACTCCAGATCTGTGTGTGTGTGTGCTTCCATCTGTCATGTCATGAAAAATAAACTAAGGCAAGCTGGAATTATATTTTTTTCCACATTTTTCATGTTTGTGTTTGCTGCACGAGAAGACTGAACAGGGGCAATACAAAGAGATGAGAACAAAAGACTACTGCTAGCTCTGAAGATCCTGGGGAGGTATTTACTACTATTGCAGCTGTCTGGAGCTTCAGCTTCTAGGCAGCTGGAGGGCTCCTCACACCTGGGGACTTGCTTTGGCCAATCACTGGAAGACAAGAGTGAGGTATTTGGCTGCAATGAAATACCATTGGGAAATGGAGTGATGGCAAATATCCCTTTGCACAGATGTTCACAGTCGTTGTATGACCCACAGGCCCATGTGGAGGGGAGGTCTTGGGGTCTCTGAGCCCTGCAGAAACATGCAGTGAGTGCCAGTCCCAGCAGACATCCTTCTGCTCTAAATAGGTGGAGAACACACAGCAGAGGGGATAGACAGCAGATGATTTGCCTGCAGTCACTCAGCAGGTTGGTAGCTAGGTTTCTTGGCTGGCAAACCTGTTTTGTCCTGAACTAAATCTCTGAGCAGGAATTTTTCTCTGCAGTTTTTTGGTGGGGAAAAAAAAAAGAAGAGTGAAATCCCTGAGGAGAGGGACTTGGGGGTGCTGGTGGATGAGAAGCTCACCAGGAGCTGTCAGTGTGCACTTGCAGCCCAGAAAGCCAACCAGAGCCTGGGCTGCATCAGGAGAAGTGTGGCCAGAAGTGTGCTCTGCTCTGCTCTGCTCTGCACTGGTGAGACCCCACCTGGAGTACTGCATCCAGTTCTGGAGCCTCTATTACAAGAGGGATCTGGACATGCTGGAAGGTGTCCAGAGAAGGGCCATGAGGATGAGCAGGGGGTTGGAGCTCCTCTGCTATGAGGACAGACTGAAAGAGTTGGGGTTGTTCAGTCTGGAGAAGAGAAGGCTCTGAGGAGACCTTCTTGTGGCCTTCCAGTATCTGAAGGGGGCTGCAAGAAAGCTGGGGAGGGACTTTTTATGATCTCAGGTAGTGACAGGACTGGGGGAATGGAATAAAGCTGGAAGTGAGGAGGTTCAGGCTGGATGTGAGGAAGAAGTTCTTCCCCATGAGAGTGGTGAGAGCCTGGAATGGGTTGCCCAGGGAGGTGGTTGAGGTCCCATCCCTGGAGGTTTTTGCAGCCAGGCTGGATGAGGCTGTGGCCAGCCTGATGTAGTGTGAGGTGTCCCTGGCCATGGCAGGAGGGTTGGAACTGGATGATCCTTGTGGTCCCTTCCAACCCTGACTGATTCTATGATTCTATGAAATCCTAGCACAAACTATCAAAAAACTCCTGTGTCCAAGTATTGCTCACTTCAGCCTCTGGTTTTGGAGGGGATCAGGGCTTCCCCCCCCCTAAATTTTCTGCCAAGTCTTTTAAATATTTCTCACACATGACAATTTCTTTCCAAGAAGAGTGGTCAGGCATTGGAACAGGCTGCCCAGGTTGGTAGTGGAAACACCATCCCAAGAAATGCATGGATGTGGCACTTGGGGACATGGCTTAGTGGCCGTGGTGGTGGAGTCAATGATCCAGGAGGCTGTTTCTAACCTGAACAGTTCTGTGATCAGCCTACAAATGGCATTCACCACAAGCCTAGGGTCTTTTGAAGTTGGTGGTGTGCTGCTCAGGTGGAGTTAATAATGGCCTTGGAAGAATGAACTTGTCAAGAGGATGTGCTGTGTCTCTACACGTCGACATCAAAGCCTGGTGAGCAGTTCTGTGCTAGAACACCCTCCTGAAACACTGTTAAGCATTAGTTTTGCAAAATGAGTGTGAGGCAATTTGAGATCATCTCCAGGCACCTTTTTCTTGAATGATTCCCATTTATGCCACCTAACTCTCCTGCAAGACCCTCCCCTTCTTTTCTGTGTGGTGGAAAGAGGAAATAGAGGCATGTAAGAAGAAATCCTGCAGCCAGTCACTACTCAATTCTCCTCTGAAGTAAAATCCTCAAGAGACTCTTTTGTGACAGGTTGTATTACTACTATTTCCCTGGCCCAGAAGATTAAATTCCACCATGGCCATGAAACGGCTGAAGTCAGAGGACTACCTGAAATGAAGGATTTGGGTCAGGAATTAAATAAATGTTTTTAAATAGGCAGTTTTGAAAGGAAATATTTGAGACAGGTGAAAAAAAAAAAGGTTATTTTAACAAAGGGTGAAGTCTAGTTTCTTGCACTACTGCTTTAAATGACTTTGCAGCTGTTGGTGATGAGCAGCAGTGACAAAGTGTGTGCCTCTGAGCAGATTCTGAGGGTCAGTACTGGAGCTTGTCCAGCCTCTTGACTTCTCATGACCAGCCTCCTTGATTTTACTCCTCTGTAATGTTACCATCTTCAGGAAAGAAACTTTTCCCTATACTGCAAATTCACTGCAGACCTTTGGTTTTTGTCTTCAACTTAGGGCTGTGACCTGAGAATTACCAAGTGAAAGTAGAAAGCTACTACTGATTTGATTAAATGCCCATGTGAAACATTTATAATAACTAAAGAAATCTTTTTTGTCATGAAGGAAAGCATCACTGATCCCAATGTGATTACTTGAACCTGGGTTGGTGCTACTAATTAGGGCAATGAAAGTGGAAAGCAGGTCATATGAGGAGAGGCTGAAGGAGCTGGGATTGTTTAGCTTGAAGAGGAGGAAGCTGAGAGAAGACCTCATTGCTCTCTACAACTGCCTGAAAACAGGTTGGAGTGAGGCCAGTCTTGGCTTCTTCTCCCAAGTCATTAATGCATAGCCAGCAGGGTGAGGGAGGTGATTCTCCCCCTCTATTCTGCTCTGGTCAGACCCCACCTGGAGCACTGTGTCCAGGTCTGGAGCCTCTATTACNTGGAAGCCTCATCCCTGGAGGTTTTTGCAGCCAGGCTGGATGTGGCTGTGAGCAACCTGCTGTAGTGTGAGGTGTCCCTGGCCATGGCAGGGGTTTGGAACTGGATGATCCTTGATGTCCCTTCCAGCCCTAATAGTTCTATGATTCTAATGACAGGACAGGAGGTAATGGCCTCAAGCTGCATCAGGGCAGGTTTAGGTTGGATATTAGGAAGAAATTCTTTGCTGCATGAGTGGTCAGGCACTGGAACAGGCTGCCCAGTGAGGTGGTGGAGGCCCCCATCCCTGGAGCTGTTCAAGAAATGAGTAGGTGTGGCACTTCAGGACATGGTCTAGTGGTCATGGAGGTGCTGGGTAGAAGGTTGGACTTGATGATCTTGGAGGGCTTTGCCTACTGAAACAATTCTGTGATTTTCCTGCTTTTAGCACTAGCAAGACAAAAGTAGCCATCAAGGGCAAGAGATGTGCAAGGCTCTGGAAGAAAACAGGGTCTATTAATGCCATCTATTCAGCAGAGAGCCTATTACAGTATCTGTCCTCTCTCCTGTGCCACTGCAGAGCTAAAAATGATTGATAATAACCTTGTAGTTACTGTACAATTTGCCTACAACTTTATAGTTGCAGTCATGGCATTGATCTACAGTTAAATGAGATAATTCCTGTATGCTATCTTGCCAGTCTGCTGGGAGCAATGTACCAATTGTACCTGTAATGTCACACAGGAAAAAAAAATATTGAATACCTGCTTGAATCCAAGGCTTAATATAGAAGCTTTAGATGGCTGCATTATGAAATTGCTACAGAGAATATTCTTAAAGTTTGTAAGAGAAAATTCTACCAGCAGTGGCACTTTTTAGCAGCAGAGTGTTTGACTGCCTCTGCTCTCCTCCTCTTACTATAGGAAGGTTTCAAAGCAGGTTTGCCGAAACAAACCAAACCAAAAGGGACAATTTTTGACTGGAATTCTAAGGCATATATTGGACTTGGTGGTCTCTGAGGTCTTTTCCAACCTGGTTGATTCTGTGATATTAGGAAATGTTTATGCAATGTTCACTAAATAAATCTGCAAAATGGGTAGGCTACTAAAACATTGAAATAAGCTGACTGGAAAGGCAAGAACTTTTATTTCTACTTCTTCTTTTCTTTTTCTTTTTTATTTTTTTAATCTCAAATCTATGTGCAGTGGATCAAAATCCATGCTCTTTGAATTTTTACTGGAAAATTCCAAGGAATCCTACCTCTGCTATGAGGACAGGCTGAGGGAGCTGGGGGTGTTCAGTCTGGAGAAGAGAAGACTCCGTGGGGACCTTCAATACCTGAAGGGATCCTACAGGAAGGCTGCAGAGGGAACTTTCATAAGGGTGTCTAGAGACAGGACAAGGAGGAATGGTTTGAAGCTGAGGGAGAGTAGGGTTAGACTGGAGCTGAGGAAGAAGTTCTTCAGTGTGAGGGTGCTGAGACTCTGAACAGGCTGCCAGGGAGGTTGTGGATGCCTCCTCCCTAGGGGTGTTCAAGGCTAGGTTGGAGGAGGCCTTGAGCAACTTGGGCTGGTGGGAGGTGTCCCTGCCCATGGCAGGGGGGTTGGAGTAGATGATTTCTAGGCTCCCTTCCAACCTAAGCCATTCTATGATTTGAAGACTAGAAACCAGGCAGTTCAGTGAAGATTTTGTGAAGCTGTCAAAGATAGGCAAAGATCTTTCAGCCAGTTTCTTCCTAAATGTCTCCTTTCACTCAACCCCCCCCACCCCAAACTGAAAAAAAAAAAGAAAAAAAAGTTTTGGGTGCCAAAGCCACACAGACCACCTCTTGCAAAGGTCTGCTAAAACCAGAGCATGAGTTGCTGGTCTGTGTCTAGAGAACAGTAACAAAGCTGGGGAAGGATCTGGGGAACAGGGCTGGGGAGGAGCAGCTGAGGGAGCTGGGGGGGTTCAGTCTGGGGAAGAGGAGGCTGAGGGGAGACCTCATGGCTCTCTACAGCTCCCTGAGAGGAGGTTGCAGTGAGGTGGGGGTTGGTCTTTTCTCCCAAGGAACAAGAGAATAAGAGGGAATGGCCTGAAATTGTGCCAGGGGAGGTTTAGGTTGGAGATCAGGGAAAATTTCTTTCCTGCAAGAGTGGTCAAGGATTGGAACAGGCTGCCCAGGGAGGTGGTGGAGTCACCATCCCTGGAAGTGTTCAAGCAACCTGTGGCCATGGCACCTGGGGACATGGTTCAATGGCCATGGTGGTGGTGGGTTGATGGTTGGATTTAAGGACCTTAGGGATCTTTTCCAACTAAAAGAATTCTGTGATTCTGTGATGAAACTCACTGGCTTCAAAGAGCTCTGCACTGCAAGTGTGGCTTCTTACTCTTCCCTGCTCTAGGTCTCACTTGCACTGAAGCCTGACTTTGCTATGGGGTCTCAACAGGGAGCCAGTTGCTGTCATAGAAGGTCTTGTTACCCTGTTGCTAACATGCTGCTTATAGAGGTGGCCAAATGGGCTGGGAGGAGTGCCAGCTTGCTGACCTGATATGTACTGGCTCAGAAGGGCATTGGAGACATCCTCAGGTTGCCTATGAGACGGCTTTTGAATTCCCAGCATTTGGTTTCCACGATTTCTGGCAAGAGTGAGGAATTTGACATTGTATTTCTTAGGAAACGAGTGGTGCTGAAGGGAAGGCTTCTGCTGGCAAGTGGGGTTGTTATCCACAAACTGTTGCTACCTCACAGATGCTCTCTGATGATCCATGTGGAATTAATGAGAGCTTTCAGCCCAGCTCCAGGTAGGTTAGAGAATTTTCTCCCCAGAGCCATTGTCACAGGCAGTGTCACCTGCTGTTGATCTTATTAGTTATCCAAGCAGCAGAAAGAAGTGTTGGAGGGTGAGACTAACCTGAGGTCTGCATCGTTTAGATCAACTTTTGAATGTGACTGGGCACCCCAGAAAACTCTAGATGCTTGCGTCTGATTTGAAGTTTCCTACACCTAAGTAAGTAAGAGTCCTGTGTCAGGGACAATGTGATCAGCAGAGCAGGGAAGTGATCTTGCCCCTCTGCTTGGCACTTGTGAGCCTGCACCTTCAGTCCTGGGTTCAGTTTTGGGGCCCTCACTCCAAGAAGGACAATGAGGTGCTGGAGTGTGTCCAGAGAAGGGCAGCAAAGCTGGGGAAGGGTCTGGAGAACAGAGCTGGGGAGAAGCAGTTGAGGGAACTGGGGGTGTTTAGTCTGGAGGAGAGGAGGCTGAGGGGAGACCTCATTGCTCTCTACAAGTCCCTGAAAGGAGCTTGCAGTGAGATGAGGGTTGGGCTCTTCTCCCAAGGAATGAGCAATAGAACAAGAGGAAATGGCCTCAAGTTGCACCAGGGGAGGTTTGGCTTGGATATCAGGAAAAAATTCTTTGCTGCAAGAGTGGTCAGGGATTGGAACAGGCTGCTCAGGGAGGTGGTGGAGTCCTCATCCCTGGAGGTGTTCAAGAAGCCTGTGGCCAAGGCAGCTCAGGACATGGTTTAATGGCCATGGTGGTGTTGGGTAGATGGTTGGACTGGATAATCTTATAGATCTCTTGAACCACAACAATTCTATGATTCTGTGATTTCCTGAGTGTCAAAAATACACTTTGTTGTGGAAAACATTGAGCCTAAGCTCCTGATCTTGCCAGCTGTTAGGTTTGTCCAACACCCCAGGGAGGTTTCTCCTTTTGCCAAGTGGGATTGTTCACCACAGCAAACTGCAGGCTGTGTGAGCCTCTTGGCAGGGTCAGAGCCTCTCAGGCTCTGCTCCTCTCTACACCCATGCACAGAGTTGCACTCACATGAGGATGAACACCAATGTCAATAGGCTGGTTTGCTCCAACTGATTAAATACTTTTCTCACATGAATCTGTTCCTCACTGAGTCATGAAGACAGCAACAGCCAAAGCCAGCCAAATGCTTTTGAGAACTGGTGTTGCTTTCATTAAACTCTCAACAAGTTGGGGTCTAATCAGGTTGAAACCAGCTCCAGCCACCTCATCTCTCTGTGACTTGGCTGGGGGGGGGCCAGTTCAGGTTTGCTGTTTTGTTTCAGCTCAGACATCATCAATCCTGCCCTATGCCCCTTTGTTTACATGATCTACAGGAGCCCTGATGTGCTCATGGTGGCTGGCCCAAGGCATGGCTGGGGCACAGCACAGTCTCTCTGGCACCAGGATGGTTTTGCATCTGCTCAGTGCCCTGCCCCTGCACAGCACTGTACTTCCCCAATCTGGCTTTGTGGGGTTTTTTTTTTTTTTTTGGTCTTTTTTTGGTGAAAGACACAGAAGAGAGCAGCTGCAGAGATAGGAATATCATCTCATAGCTGGCTGTGGTGTGCCTGTCTTTCCCAAGCCCCATTATTTCTGGCCACCTGATGCAGCAGCAACTAGCTCCTGCCACTTCAGCCAGGAGCCAGGCCTCCTCCTCTGCTGCCTGCTGTGTTTTGTAAGCCAGGCAAAGGAAATGAGGGGAGGATGGAGAGCAGCAGTCATTTCAGCTGAGAAAAAACCCTCCTGCTGCAGCTGCAGTGCTGCCAGTTTGATCAGACACGCTGCCTCTCTTCCTCCTGGAGCCAGAGCATAAGAGCTGAGTTGGTAGATCTGGGAGACCAGCCTGTGACAATGCTCCTCTGCAGTGTGAGACATGAAAGCTCTGCTAATAATCTGATGTGTGACTGTGATGGGTTGATAATCCCCCCCCCCAACATAAAATTGCCAGACTAGCTCAGTTAGAAAGCAAATGAAGCTGTATTTACAAGCAAAACTACAGTCTGAAGTATGGAATGCAATGAATATGTACAAAATACACAATATTTACAGGTATTAATAATTTATAAACAGCACAAGAAGCCCCCCTGGACAAACCAGGGACTGCTAACAGCTTCCCCCTCCCTGCTCCCTTCCCCCCTCTACACAATAGAGGAGAGAGAAGAGCAGAGAGTTGTTTGTTCAGAGTCAGCCACAAGAAAGCAATGCAGCCAAGGTCAGCAGAGCCAGCAGAAGCCAGGGGTAGTATCTGCTAGAGTGAAGGAAGTGAAAAGAGAGGAAGTTTGTGTACACAACTAACTTCTATGTCTGTTATCTGTCCAGTGGGTTTGGTGGGTGGACCATTGAGTGGATAAAGAACTGGCTTGATGGCTGCACCCAAAGAGTGGCTGTCAATGTCTCCATGTCCCAGTGGAGGCCAGGGACAAGTGGAGACCCTCAGGGCTCAGTCCTGGGACCAGTC
>VXBD01001608.1:36526-49595 GCA_013399975.1 Indicator maculatus
GTTGGAACTGGATGATTCTTGTGGTCTCTTCCAATCCTGACTGATAAGCATGAGGTGTAGGGTGACAGGTTGGACTCCATGATCTTTGAGGTCTCTTCCAACCTTCTTGATTCTATGATTCTATGATTCTCCCTGCCCCTCTGCTACAATTCAGAGAATAGGGGCAGGATGTGTTTGGAGCAAGGGGAAGCAGAACAAGGCTGGAGGTGGATTGTGAGTTCAAGGGTGGATTGGGCTTGGAAGAAAGACCCTTTGAGTGTTTGCAAAACTGATGGAGACTGGTAGAGCAACTGGAAGCTTTGAAGACCTGTCTGGATGTGTTCCTGTGTGACCTGCACTAGATTATATGATTGTATGATCCTGCTCTGGCAGGGGCGTTGGACTCAATGTTCTCCAGAGGTCCTTTCCAACCCCTAACATCCTGTGATCTTGTGAGGGTTACTAATAGACAAACCATGGCAGGAAATTCCCTGAGCTGAAAATAGAGCCTGAGGGTGTATTTGGAGTTAGCAGAGCACTTGCTCTTCTTTGGTATCTGCTTAGGACAACAGCAAACAAAAAAAGTACAGTATCCAGTTTTGGATTCCCTAGTTCAAGACAGAGAGACATCTACTGGAGAGAGTCCAGCAAAGGGTATAAGGATGATGAAGGGATTTGATCACCTCTGCTATGAAGAAAGACTGAGAGACCTGGGGCTGTTGAGTCTGGAGAAGAGGAGGCTGAAGAGGGATCTTATTAGTATCTATAAGTATGTGGAGGGTGAGTGCCAAGAAGGGGCCAGCCTCTTTTCAGTGGTGTCCTGTGATAGGACAAGGAACCTAGGAAGTTCCAACTCAGCATGAGGAGAAGCTTCTTTACTGTGAGGGTGCTGGAGCCCTGGAGCAGGCTGCCCAGAGAGGTTGTGGAATCTCCTTCTCTGAATCACAGAATCACAGAATCAATAACGCTGGAAAAGACCTCAAGGACCATCAAAGTCCAACCTGTCACCCAAGATCTCATGACCACTAAACCATGTCACCAAGTGCCACATCCAATCCCCTCTTCAACACCTCCAGGGATGGTGACTCCACCACCTCCCTGGGCAGCACATTCCAACATCTAACAACTCTCTCTGTGAAGAACTTTCTCCTCACCTCCAGCCTAAACCTCCCCTGGTGCAGCTTGAGAATGTGTCCTCTTGTTCTGGTGCTGGTTGCCTGGGAGAAGAGACCAAGCCCCTTCTGGCTACAACCTCTCTTCAAGTAGTTGTAGACAGCTATGAGGTCACCCCTGAGCCTCCTCTTCTCCAGGCTAAACAATCCCTGGAGACTTTCAGGACCCATCTGAATGCATTCCTGTGTGACCTGCCCTATGTGGTCCTGCTTTGGCAGGGGGGTTAGAGTTAATGCTCTCTGGAAATCTGATCTAACCCCCAACATTCTGTGATTTTTGACCTAAATCAATGTGGCTATTTCATTTTTTAGGGGCAGAGAAGATGTGAAGACTGAGGGAGAGATATCTGAGAGAATGGTGCAGCAAGAGGTGTCTTGCTTGAGGTTTTGTGTCGGGAGTTACAGGAAATTTTGTTGTTTCCATTTGGTTTCAACTCAGATTTTCCCCACACTCAGCTGCGCTTAGGTTCACATGGGTTTCAGCATGCAGATTTCGTTCTGTTGAGTAGATTCCATCTGCAGTTTGGCAAACCTGCAGATAATTAGCTCTCCCTTGTAATTAAATTTCCAGTTAATGTCCCATTAAGACAAATGAGCAGGATTCGCGTCTCGCGCTTAAGCGATGATTTCACCCAGCGCAACATTTCGGAGTCTTTGAACAAACAACCACTTCCCTTTGCCAAGGTGAGATGGATTTGGAATGCAGGAGCAGATCTTCACAATTCACCTCTTCAGATGTACATTTTTGCTCTCCTGAGCACATCAGTGCTTAGTGAGTGAGTAGCTGAGGAGGAGAGCAAAGGCCTGGGGTTAAGGCGCCGAATGGAACAAAACTAGGAGTGGGTAGATTCAGATTGGATGTTAGGAAGAAGGATATTAGGAAGGAGTTCTTCCCCACGAGGGTGGTGAGACACTGGCACAGGTTGTCCAGGGAGGTGGTGGAAGCCTCATCCCTGGAGGTTTTTGCAGCCAGGCTCGATGCGACTCTGAGCACCCTGCTGTAGTGTGAGGTGTCCCTGCCCATGGCAGGGGTGTTGGAACTGGATGACCCTTGAGGTCCCTTCCAACCCTGACAATTCTATGATTCTATTCCCTTTATTTGCAGTTGTGGTTCCCACCTGTTAGGTAGAAGTGCCCATTCTTAATTCTACTCACACAGAGGGTGAAATTTTATTCTGACTGACATTGGTGTACATCTGACTGGTGTAGTTCCTCCAGTTTATGCTCTTGCAAGCCACAAAATAATTCAGGTCTGTGTTTCAGGATGACCTAAGCATCTGAGGGTGACAGTCCCTTCCAATCCTAACAATTCTATGACTCCCCATCAAACCACAGGGTCCTGTTCTCACTTCTTTTCACAGTTGCCTTCTCCTGCTGTAAATGCCATGGAAACCAGGATTTTCACAGGTGGCTACTAACTGTGTTTCATTCCCCAGCCTGAGAGAGCCTAGGACTGATTCCTGGTAGCTGAGCGCTCAGAGAAGGTGGCTGCAGCTGCCAGGCAGTGCTGCTGGCAGCGAAGGCAGGGTGGTGACGAGGCAGGGGGTACTGAAAGGTGACAGCTGGGGGTGGGAAGCGGGGGGGGACCTCACTGGCTCCTGCCTGCTCGTTCTTTGAAGCTGTGTGGAAAAGAGCAGGTCTCGATTTGCCAGCACGGGAAGCGCAGCGAACAATACTTAGCTTTCAGTGCGCAGCGTGCTGGATAAAGGGAGTGCTGGTAAAGGCTACACACTCTGAAA
The DNA here is from genome assembly GCA_013399975.1 of Indicator maculatus. Classification (NCBI taxonomy): domain Eukaryota; kingdom Metazoa; phylum Chordata; class Aves; order Piciformes; family Indicatoridae; genus Indicator; species Indicator maculatus. The sequence goes on from VXBD01001608.1 coordinate 39,417, forward strand.
CAGCAGGCCTTAAGATAAAGGCATATCTGCAATAAAGAAATGTAATGCAAACATCAGACAGAGATTAAAGCACTGCTCTGAGGCTTTGGGGAGCAAGCACTCCCCCCCTTTATGAATTTAGCCGGGAGAGAAGGAGCTTGGAGGGCACTGCGCACCTCTGTGCTTGGCGTTTGAACTAGTGCTGAAAAAAAAGATTTTGAAGTACCTTTTTCTTTTTTTTTTTTTTTTCCCCTTCTACTCGATTTGTAACACTAATAGCTGGTGTAAGCCTGGTGATTTCGTGCACCATTGTTTGTCCCAGGCCACTCAAGGGTGCCCAACATCATTTTCTGTCCTCTTTTGCTTGTACACACAGGGAACAGAAGAAAAATGTCTGGGAAAAGAGGCTGACAGCTCTAGTTACCCGGTGACATAAAAGACCCTTTGGTAGCAAAGCTTCATTTTAAAGTCTCTTGAGACATACTCTGTGTTATTCTGGGACAGATTTGGGGAAAGAAAAAAGATCTCATTCAACAATAAATGATTAAATGAGTACTGTGAGCAGCGAATGAGTGCAGGGAACTCATTGGACTGAGGACAAAAAAAGCTTGGGACTCAATTTCTGAAGCAAGCAAAGAATTTTAGTAGAATGTAATAGCAGTACACTCTGGCCTGTTTGGGTGTTTTGTTTCTTTTTTTCTTATTGATGACATGATGCAACTGGATTTGTCTCAGTCAGTTGTAGAAAATTTACCTGGACTGTGGGAACTGTGAGTGAAGATGGTTGGTGTTTAATTACCTTCTTGAAGCACTCCTGAAATCCTCTTGAAAAGCACATGCTGTGCATATATAATGGCCCTTCTTTAAAGCTCATCCTGTTGGCTTGTTTTCCCCCCACAATTAAGCCTCAGCCTGTTTAATGATCAGGTTTTGAAGTTTCACCACATGAAATCACCAAATCTGGGCGTTTTACTTCTGCCTAGTCCCACATACAACCTCAAAGTTCATCAGATCACAGAATCCTTTTGCCTGGGAAAGCCCTTTAAGATCATCTAGCCCAAGCATTCTCTAACTCTGCCAAGGCTGGTGCCAAACCATGTCCCTCAGCACCACATCTCTGCTTCTGAAACATCTCTGGGAATGGGGATTCAAAAACCTCCCTGGGTAGCCTGTTCCAGTGTTTGAGAAACATTTCAGTGAAGAAGTTTCTCCTCATATCCAACCTAAACCTCCCCTGTTGCAGCTTGAGGCCATTTCCTCTTGTCCTATCACTGGTTATTAGGGAGAAGAGGCCACCTGTCCCAGGTGGCTCCAACCTCCTTTCAGGGAGTTCTAGAGAGCAATGAGGTCTCCCCTCAGACTTCTCTAAACACCCCCAGTTTCCTCAGCTGCTCCTCAGCTGCTCTTCATCAGCCCTGTTCTCCTGACCCTTCTCCAGCTTTGTTGCCCTTCTCTGGACACACTCCAGCATCTCAACATCCTTCTTGGACAGAACTCAAGGTGTGTCCTCACCAGTGCTGAGTACAGGGAGACAGTTGCTTCCCTAGTCCTGCTGGTCACACTGTTTCTGATCCAGGCCAGGATGCTGTTGGCCTTCTTGCCCACCTGGGCACACACTGGCTCATGTTCATGTGGATGTCAACCAACACCCCTGCTGGGCAGTTTCCAGCCATGCTGCCCCAAGCCTCAAGCATTCATGGGGTTGTTGTCACCCAAGTGCAGGATCCAGTACTTGGCCTTGTTGAATCTCATACAGCTGGCCTTGGCCCATTGATCCAGCCTGTTAAGGTCCTTACAATTACATCAGGCTGCTTGTGGTTTCAAATGGGTGAATAAACTTCACTAAAAGGATTCTCAGCCACTGACACAGGCTGCCCAGGGAGGTGGTTGAATCCCCATCCCTGAAGGTGTTTCAAAGGGGCAGAAATGTGGAGCTGAGGGCCATGGTTTAGCACCAGCCTTAGTAGAGAATGGTTGGACTCAATGAACTCAAAGGCCTTTTCCAACCATAACAATTCCAGGATCCCATGACCCAGGATCCCATGATTTCAGGATCAGAGGATCCCCTGATCCAAGGGTCGCCTTATCCCAAGATTTCAGGATCAGAGGATCCCCTGGTGTCAAGATTTCAGGCTCAGAGGATCCCCTGATCCAAAGGTCCCCATGTCCCAGGATTTCAGGCTCAGAGGATCCCCTGATCCCAGGATTTCAAGATCAGAGGATCCTCTGATCCAAAGGTCCCCATGTCCCATGATTTCAGGCTCAGAGGATCCCCTTAGCCCAGGATTTCAGGCTCAGAGGATCCCCTGATCCAAAGGTCCCCACATCCCAGGATTTCAGGCTCAGAGGATTCCCTGATCCAAAGGTCCCCTGGTCCCAGCATTTCAGGCTCAGAGGATCCCCTGATCCAAAGGTCCCCATGTCCCAGGATTTCAGGCTCAGAGGATCCCCTGGTCCCAGGATTTCAGGCTCAGAGGATCCGCTTATCCCAGGATTTCAGGGTGCCCCCAGACGCCCGGCAGCGCGCAGGGATGTTGTGGGTTTTACCGCCACCTAGCGGCGCAGGACGACGCCTGCCGCTGGCTGTTCATCCCGCTCGGCTTGGCCCCGTGGTGCCTTTCGTTCCGATCGCGATGCGTGTAGTTCGATCGTGACATCCTGCTCCGCGCTGCGTTGTACAGCCCAAACGTTCTTCCTCACGCTCTGAACGAGGATTGACTGATTCCGTCCCTACTGGTCAAGAAAATTCCACTTTTTAAACACCAGGTTTGAAGCCCGAGAGTGAGCCTGCAGTGGCATCTGCCTGTGCAATCTCTCACAGCTTCATCACCCTGCTTGGAAAAACCAGGCTGCTAGCAATGGAAATCAAATCGATTATGATACGGTGGGCAGGCGGGGAAAGAAAAGGATTAACATTCACCAAAGTTCCAGGTTTCAAAACCAGGTGGGTTTGTGTAGTGGATAGAGGGGGGGAAACCATCAGATCTTGGCTGTGCAAAAGTAACCATTGAGATAAGAGAATGGTAAACTTCTGCTGTCATGTGGAAAGTTGTCAGTGACCACTGAGTAACCATCTCACTTGTTTTTCTTCTTTGTGGTTATTTTGTGTAAAAACCCCAGCCTATTTCTCAAGAGGTGTGGAAGCTTTGTGAGTTATCTCCTCACACCCTTCCTTCTCTGTGCAGGATTGTGATAAAATGTCTCAGCTCTGTGCCTTGGCTGGTAAAGAACCCAGATTTGGGACAACAGGAGTACCTTGTGAGGGAGCAATGTGTTAAGGGCTTGAACCCTGATCAAAAGAATTTAATTGGATCAGATGTTTCGTGCCCCTTTCAGGCAGAGATGAACTCATGAACTAATGTGAATGAATGCCTGCCTTTGAAATGATATAACCTTGACCCCTTCTTTGGCAATAATAGTTCATCTGTGGTTTATAGTGCCTCATGAGTTCTGCAGGCAAATAATTCTCCAAAGTGCTCTCGTCCTGTATGCTAATGAGGCTAAATGAGGATCCTCTTTATTGCCCATGGCCTTTCTGAAGCATCTTGTAACTAGCTCTTCTCCTTTTCCACACTCCAGTGGGCTGTGGAAAATGAAGGCTTGATATCGTGGACTGGAATCAGTGCAATGGGGAAGACAGTTAAAATTCTGCAGCGCAAAACCACAGACCCTTGTCAGTACCCTTCACTGTGGGTACACTGTGCCCTTGCAAAAATTACCTTGATGTGCAAGATAAGCTGGCTTGCCAATAGATCATGCAAGGAGTCTACCTTGGGATACAAATGAGTCATAATCCAAAGGTGATTGTTTCTTTTCAGGTGGAATAAATCAGTCCTAATAGTCTCCTATAATAAAGCAGATTTCCTGAAGGGAGTCAGCAGTTTCCATGTATGTATTACAAGAAGGATATGGGCATGATGGAAGGTGTCCAGAGAAGGCCATGAGGATGAGCAGAGGGCTGGAGCTCCTCTGCTATGGAAGACAGACTGAGAGAGTGGAGTTGTGCAGTCTGGAGAAGAGAAGGCTCTGAGGAGACCTTCTTGTGGCCTTTCAGGATCTGAAGGGGGCTCCAAGAAAGCTGGGGAGGGACTTTTTAGGGTGTCAGGGAGTGATAGGACTGGGGGGGAACGGAACAAAACTAGAAGTGGGTAGATTCAGATTGGATGTTAGGAAGAAATTCTTCCCCATGAGGGTGATGAGACACTGGCAGAGGTTGCCCAGGGAGGTGGTGGAAGCATCATCCCTGGAAGATTTTAAGGCCAGATTTGGTGTGGCTGTGAGCAACCTGCTGTAGTGTGAGGTGTCCCTGCCCATGGCAGAGGGGTTGGAACTGGATGATCCTTGAGGTCCCTTCCAACCCTGACAATTCTATGATTCTATGATTGATGCAACATGAGTCATTCCTCTGATTCACTGCAGCTCCAAACTGCCCCTGCAGAAAGTCGTGTAGACATAATGAAGGTTTGAAGCAAAATGATATAGGGAGGTTGTCATTCTGTAGGATGCTCTGAAAGTCATGAAGTTTTCTCTATAAATCAGTAACTATGAATACTCTGTTGCATTTAGACTGATCCATCTCTCCGTACCTCTCTCTCAGAATTTTTTCTTAAGATATTCTGCAAAATATTAAAAGCTAAATCTTCCTTCAGCCTGGTTTGGGCTTGCCCCTCAATACAGTGCTGTATGACTCTCTTACAGAGCCTTCAACTGTATCTTGGGGACTAAATCTTTCATCCCACTGTATACAGTTTGCTTTTTTTTGTTTTGGTTTGGTTTGGTTTGTATGTTTGTTTTCTTTTTTCTGGTGCAAAGGTGCTTATAGCAGTTAAGCATTTTGCAAATCATAGAATCACAGAATGGTGTGAGCTGGAAGGGACCTTAAGGATCATCCAGTTCCAACTCCCTTGCTGTGGGCAGGGACACCTCCCACCAGCCCAGGTTGCTCAAGGCCTCATCCAGCCTGGCCTTGAACACCTTCAGGGATGGAACATCCACAACCTCCCTGGGCAACCTGTTCCAGTGTCTCCCCACCCTCACTGTCAGGAATTTCATCCTAATCTTCAGTCTCAATCTCCTCTTCTCCAGCTCAAAGCTATCACCTCTTATCCTAGCACTGGAAGCTGTTGTCAAAAGTCCCTCCCCAGCTCTCCTGTAGCCTCCTTCAGGTACTGGAAGGCTGCCCTAGAGCTTTCTTTTCTCCAGGCTGGACAGCCCCAACTCCCTCAGCCTGTCCCCACAGAGAATGTGCTCCAACCCTCTGATCATCTTCATGGCCTCCTTTGGACCCACTCCAGCATTTTGATGTCCTTTGTTCCAGACCCATGCAGTATATGCCAAAGCAAAAATATACATCTATAGCTTTGGCTTGAGCTTCTAAACACAGCAAAGAGAGCCACTCCACACTGTCTTTAAAGAGTGCAGTAAAAAGGTTTATGATCTGTATCTACTAGCATGGGTGACTCATAATAAATGTACTCTAAAGGTGTAGTGCCATGTCCAGCACTGATTGCTGCAGCAAATGAGCACTTCTCTTCACTGGAGTAATTTGTAATCACATAACAGCTTGACTTTCTGTCTGGAAAAGCAGAGTTTTGTCAGATGGGTTTATGCCACTACATCTCTCACATCATTTGCAGAGCCTTGTGACAGCTGTTGGTTTCATATCTCCTCCCACGTTTTTCTGTGCTGCTTTAAACAAAGGTTGTTTCTCCTTTGCTCAGAATGTTCTCGATGCTGTTGAGGCTATCTTTCCTTTTAAAAAAAAAAATGAAAAAGAAAAGAAGAAAAGCAACCAAAACAGTAATGTGTATTGTGAACACACAGATTATCTCCTTCTTTTTCTTTTCTAAGCAGATTTAACATCTTTTTTGCTTTTACTTGCTTTAAGAGCTTCTCTTTCTCCTATTTTGTCTCAGAGGTGACACTGCTTTTGCTGGGCACCTCCAAAGCTGGTTGGGTTTTATTAATTGTAAGAACTCCTGTGCTATTTCCTTGGCTTACTGAGGAGCTGGGATCTAATCCTGCTGTCTGATATATATGTGGTATATGGGCTGCCTTCAGTGGTTTTGTGTCTTAGAATCACAGAATTGCTTCAATTGGAAAAGCCTTCCAAGACCCTCGAGTCCAACCATCAGCCCAATACCACCATGTGGGCATTTAACCATGTCCTGAAGTGCCACCTTGTAGAGAAGTAGGAGCTGGTGCATCATGGATTGCAATTGGGATCCTGTAAGAGGAAAGATTCAATAAATCAGAAACTGTTCAGCCTGAAGAAGAGGTGGCTCAGGAAAAAGATAAAAACTTGAATGCAGGGAGGAAAAGAACAGAGAAGGATTACAGCAGCAGCAGCATGGACTTGTGAGGTAGAGCAGAACCCATAGAAACAAACAAACAAATAATTCCACAAACAAACAAATAATTCCTCAAACAAACAAAAAACCCCACAAACAAACCCAAGAAAACACCAACCCAAAGTAAATTTTACTCAGTGGAGAAGTAAACTCTGCAACTCAGAGCTACCTGATATTGAGAACAGAAATGTAAATGAAAGCACCAACCCAAAGCGAATTTTACTCCATGGAGAAGTAAACTCTGCAACTCAGAGCTACCTGATATTGAGAACAGAAATGTAAATGAAAGCACCAACCCAAAGCGAATTTTACTCCATGGAGAAGTAAACTCTGCAACTCAGAGCTACCTGATATTGAGAACAGAAATGTAAATGAAAGCACCAACCCAAAGCGAATTTTACTCCATGGAGAAGTAAACTCTGCAACTCAGAGCTACCTGATGCTGAGAACAGAAATGTAAATGAGTTCAAGGAGCAATTAGACAGAACAGTGAAAGAAATATTCACAGGGAGACAGCTCCTGATAGCCCAAAGTTTTTGAAGCCAGAGGATGGAGGATGCACCTTGGAGCTGTGAGAAGGGGATGCCACTGTGTGCTTAAATTGCAGGGGAAGTTGGCATTTTTGGAACAGGTTTTGTGTAATTGGGGCAAAGCATTGCTGTTTGTGCTGTGCTATTGGTAAGAAGAAGAACTGCTGTCAGATTGCACTGCTGCTGGAGTGGGCAAGTGGAGGGAAGCCTTGCTTGCAGCTGAGAGCTCACACACAGAGCACATGAAGCTCTTCAGGTAATCAAGGGAAACTCATTCAAACCCTTCCCTCTGATACTCACTTTGCTACCACAGCATTTGCTGTTTGTGCATCTTCAAACTCTGCACTCAGCTTCTGCAGAAGGTTGAAACTTCTGTTTTCTTACTGAAGTGATGCATCTCTAGCCCTTCAGTTCTCACACTTCTTTCTATCCTGTTTGATGTAACACCTTTCATATCCTGCTTGGTGTAGCACCTCCTGCTTCCTCAGAGGCACTGCACAGACGTAGCCTACCTTACCTTGACACCTTTGTGATTTGTCTTCTGAGTTGTTTCTGGGCACTCAGTGACCCTAGAGACTTAATGAGTGTGGTGGGTTGAAAACTGCCCCCAGCATTCAGACCAGCCTAGCTGGAAATAAATGAAGCTGTATTTACAAGCAAAACTCCAATCTGCAGTGGAATGCAATGGATATGTACAAAATATACAATATTTATAAGGACAAGTGTAAGGTCCTACATCTGAGGAGGAATAACAGCAGGCACCAGGACAGGTTAGAGGCTGCCCTGCTGGAAAGCAGCTCCACAGAGAGAGACCTTGGAGTGCTGGTGACCAGCAAGTTCTGCAAGGCACAGCAATGTGCTCTGGTGGCCAAGAGAGCCAATGGGATCCTGGGGTGCAGCAAGAAAGGTGTCCAGCAGGGCTGGGGAAGTTCTTCTACCTCTCTGCTCTGCCCTGCTGAGACCACAGCTGCAATCCTGTGTCCAGTTTGGGGATCCCCAGTTCAAGAGAGACAGAGATCTGCTGGAGAGAGTNTCTGGAGGTCCCTTCCAACCTCTGACATACTGTGAGACTGTGATTTACAATATTTACAGGTATTTACAATTGATAAACAGCACAAGCAACCCCCTGACCAAATTACAGGGGAGCTAATAGCTTTCCTTTCCCTGCTGCCCTCCTTACCCCCCTGGACACAAAAGGGATAAGAGAAAGAGCAGAGAACTGTTTTTTAGTCCTTAGCCAAAACAAAGAACACAGCCAAGATCAGCAAATCCAGCCAGAGGCAAATTAGTGTCTCCCAGAGTGAGGAAACGAAAAGAGAAAGTTAGCTTACATTGCCAGCCTGATGTTTACTATCTCTGCAATGGGATTGTTCAGAACTTATCATTATTTTTCTTTTTACACCCAATAGCAATTTATTTACAATTTACCACTTTCTGTTCAAGATCTGTGGAAAAGTTTAAAGGTACAACCTAAAACTACCACGGAGAGCATTGCTTAGACTATGGTGTGAAGTTTTTACCTCTTCCATCTGTAGCTGTTGGTTGGATTATCCAAGTGCTGAGATCATGACTCACAATGGTAGGGGTTGGAAAGGACCTCTGGGGATCATTGAATCCAACTCCCCTGCCAGAGCAGGTCACACAGGAGCACATCCAGGTGGATCTCCAGAGAAGGAGACTCCACAACATCTCTGGGCAGCCTGCTCCAGGGCTTCAGCACCCTCACAGCAAAGGATTTTTAATTCATGTTGAGGTGGAACTTGCTGTGTTCCAGTTTGTGCCCATTGTCCCTTGTTCTATCAGAGGAGACCACTGGAAAGACACTGACTCCTTCTGCCTGACACCCACCCTTCAGCTACTTGCAAACATTGATTTGATCCCATCTTGGCCTTCTCTTCTCCAGGCTAAACAGCTCCAGGGCTCTCATCCTTCCTCATCACACAGATATTCCAGTCCCTTCAGCATCCTCATAGTCTCTGTTGGACACTCTCTGGTATATCCCTGTCCCTCTTGAACTGGGGAGCCCAGAGCTGGGCACAATACTTCATATGTGGTCTCACCAGGGCCGAGTAGAGGGGAAGGAGAACCTCCTTTGACCTACTGGCCACACTCTTCATGGTGCATCCCAGGATTTGCCTTCATGGCCACAAGGGCACGTTGCTGTCCCATGGATAACTTACTGTTTGCAATTTGGGTTTACCTCTCCAGTGATCTGTTATAACAAATAGCTGTGACTCAGATCATGAATCTTTAACTGGATTGGTGCTTCTTCTGGCAGTAACAGTACTGAAAGCTAGGGCTGATACCCTGACTGCTTGAAATTGCTGGAACAATGACTCCACACAGATGGAAACCCTGTGCTGTTAAGCCTGCCTAATATTTGAGACAACTGCAAGGCTCCACTCTTTATAGATTAGAAAGCACTCTGTTGTTCTCTGCTCTAAATGTAATCTGTAGTTCTATCAAGGATATTAAAGCAATATCAGATGTCAGCCTAGAGAGAAGTGACAGCTCAGCTTCTGTACCCCTGTTTGGTTTTAAATGTTTCAGTTCCCCTTATTTTAATTTGATTGCAAGGTGCCCCAGGTAAGCTTAGAATCATAGAAACATCATAGAATCAGTCAGCTTGGTATCACACTGTATGGGTTTGCTGAGGCTGATAAGATTGGCACAGATTTCAGTTCCATTCTTCCTACTCAGATCTTTCCCTTTTGATACCAATGTTTGAGTTTGGTTGGTTAAGGCAACACAAAACAAACCACCTCAATATATTCCTTCAATTATATTGATTGTGAGGATTGATGTTAAATAAAAAGCTAAGCAGAAAACAAGAGAATTCATGATTAAAGAAAAAATATATGTACATATCACAGAATCACAGAAACATTCAGGTTGGAAAAGCCCCTCAGGATCACCAAGTCCAACCCAGAACCCTACTCTGCAAGGGTCACCCCTAAACCATAGCCCCAAGCACCACATCCAAACAACCTTGAAACACATCCAGGCTTGGGGACTCAACCACCTCCCTGGGCAGCTCATTCCAATCCTTGACCACTTTTTCAGTGCAATTTTTTTCCTACTGTCCAGTCTAAACCTACCCAGTCATAGCTTGAGGCCATTCCCTCTTGTTCTATCACTAATGACCTGTGAGAAGAGACCAGCACCAACCTCTCCACAACCTCCTTTCAGGTAGTTGTAGACAGCAATGAGGTCTCCCCTCAGTCTCCTCTGTTTCAAACTAACCATCCCCAGCTCCTTCAGTTGCTCTTCATCAGATTTCTTCTCCAGGCCCTTCACAGCTTCCTTCCCCTCCTCTGCCC
>VXBD01001608.1:52178-91346 GCA_013399975.1 Indicator maculatus
CCTTTCCTTTCCTTTCCTTTCCTTTCCTTTCCTTTCCTTTCCTTTCCGCTTGTTTTGGCTTGAGTTATCTAAACACAGCAAAGAGAGCCACTCCACACTGTCTTTAAAGAGTGCAGTTAAAAGGTTCTGTGATTCTACAAAACAGACTCAACCAAAATTATGGAAATGTATATATCAAGCCTGAATTTCAAGGGGTGGAACCATTGCAGCCATGTAAGGTTCTGCATTGTAATGACTCAGTATTTAATCACTCCACAGCTGTCTGTTCCTGTCATTAACTCTACTCACTGTGCTGTTAGTGGTACTGGATAAATGTAACTGAAATGTGATATCTCACAGGATCACAGGACCACAGGATGTCAGGAGTTGGAGGGGACCCAAAGAAATCATTGAGTCCACCTCCCCTGCCAGAGCAGAACCATACAATCTAGATCAGAGCACACAGGAACACATCCAGATGGGCCTTGAAAGTCCCCAGAGAAGGAGACTCCACAACCTCTCTGGGCAGCCTGTTCCAGTGCTCTGTGACCCTTACAGTAAAGAACTTCCCCCTTGTGTTGTGGTGGAACCTCCTGTGCTGCAGCTTACATCCATTGCTCCTTGTCCTATCCCAGGGAGCAAGTGAGCAGAGCCTGTCCCCTCCCTCTTGATCCCCAGCCCTCAGATATTTATAAACATTTATTAAATCCTCTCTCAGTCTTCTCTTTTCCAGACTAAACAGCCCCAGGTCCCTCAGCCTCTCCTCCTCAAGCAGTGCTCCAGTCCCCTAATCATCCTTGTAGCCCTCCCCTCTCCAGCAGGTCCCTGCCCCTCCTAAACTGAGGAGCCCAAAACTGAAGGCAGTCCTCAAGATGAGGTCTCACCAGGGCAGAGTAGAAGGGAGGAGAACCTCCCTGGATCTGCTGGACACACTCTTCTTAATGCCCCCCAGGTCCCAATGACCTTCTTGGCCACAAGGGCACATTGCTGTCCCATGGAGAACTTGTTATCCACCAGGACACCCAGGTCCCTCCCCTCAGGGCTGCTCTCCAGCAGATCACCTCCCAGCCTGTAACAGAACTCATTAAGTGAAGCATAGAATGGTTTAAGGTTGGAAGGGATCTCAGAGATCATCTAATCCAACCTCCCTGCCTAACCTAGACTTGGCTGCTCAAGGTCTCATCCAATCTGGCCTTGGACACCCCCAGGGAGGAGATATCCACAACCCCCCTGGGCAGCCTATTCTAGAGTCTCACCATCCTCCTGATGAAGAACTTGTTCCTAGCTCCAGTCCACTCCTACTCTCCTTCAGCTTCAAACCATTCCCCCTTCCCCTGCCTCTAGACAGCCTCATCAAAAGTCCCTCTGCAGCCTTCCTGCTGGATCTCTTCAGGTATTGAACAACTGATACAATAAAAGTAGTTAATTAGAAAGGAATCTGTGTCAACCAAAAGGGACACATAGATCTCTCTCCTGGGGTTTGCACCACTCTATACACCCAAAGAAAGAAAAGGAAGACTGGAGATATGTTTAAAAGGTCATTTCTTCACCCAGAGAGCCTTCTGATCGTGGTATTTGGGGATTTATATGCCTGAAAGTCCAAGATTACGGTAACCACAGTTGGGGAGTTTGACAAACAGGACGTTGCTCTTACCCATCCCGTTGAGAGCAGCAATTTACAGGGGAAGTCACTGTGGGTTTTCTGTGTAATTTCAGAATTTCTCTACAACCACCACCAAGCAATGGCGCCCAGATGAAGCTGCTGCTCTGTCAGGATTGCAAGTTAGCTGTCCAGATGCTTTGGCACACCATGAGAATAAGAAGGATGCGACCGGGAAGGCTGCGCTAGCAGAAACCAGGGTGGTCCAAGGTCAGTTAAACTTCATGGTTTGAGTTATTAATGTGACAAAGCTTCATCCCAGCTCTGGTAAACGATTTGCATACAGGATTATCTTGCATGAAGTCACTTGGAATCTGTGGTTTGGTCAAAAGCAGTGAAAAGTGAACGTTGCTGCTCTTCCTCCAGAAATGCTGCAAGGCAAAGCCATCCAAGCTCTTGGCAGCAGGGTGGCATTGAACTCTTCCACTGCAGCACGAATATTCCATCATTTTTAGCAACAGGCATGGGGAAAGGATGAGCTTTCCTTTTGCTTCATCTGCTACAAAAAAGCACCAATACCAACAGCTTTTCAAGGCAAGTGAGTGATTCACATTAAAGATATGAAGATGCCTTCAAGTCGTGTTTCTTTTTCCTGTGTTTTGAAGAGAAAAAGAATATGGAGCAAATCACTTGATGGACAAGAGTTTTTAAAGCCACAGTTTGCAAATGCCACCTGCATCATGAAAAGTGTGGCCAGCAGGGCTAGGGAGAGTCTTCTCCCCCTCTACTCTGCCCTGCTGAGACCACAGCTGCAATACTGTGTCCAGTTTGGGGCTCCCCAGGTCAAGAGAGACAGAGACCTGCTGGAGAGAGTCCAAGGGAGAGCCAGGAGGATGCTTAGGGGACTTGAGCATCTCCCCTGACAGCCCTGGGGCTGTTTAGTGTGGAGAAGAGAAGGCTGAGAGGGGATCTGATCAATGTCTATCAATAGCTGAGGGGTGGGTGTCAAGTGGAGGGGGCCAGGCTCTTTTCAGTGGTGCACAGCAATAAGACAAGAAACAACAGTTACAAGCTGGGACGTAGAAGATTTCACCTCAACATGAGGAGAAACTTCTTCACAGTGAGGGTGACAGAGCCCTGGAACAGGCTGCCCAGGGGGATTGTGTAATTTTCTTCTCTGGAGACTTTCAAAACTCACCTGGATGCATTCCTGTGCAGACTATCCTGGGTGATCCTGCTTTGGCAGGAGGGTTGGACTGGATGATCTCTCTAGAGGTCCCTTCCAACCTCTAATGTGCTGTGATATTGTGATTTCCCAAGTAATTTTGATACCTGGGTATTTTTTCTACCTCTCTTTCAAGTTTGTCCTTTTTTGAGGGTGGGAACATAGTGAAGTTGAGAAGCTAGATGATAAGAGAGCAAATCCCCCCAAAAAATCCAATTGATTTCATTCATCTGTCAGTCACAGGTTATATCTGAAACAGGAGCACATCTCATTAATTACATCACTGGGACATCTGGAAGAGTAAAGCACAAATACTGAGCCTCCTCCCAGCACTTGTTAGCTGCTGATTGAGAAGCAGAACTTCCCAGAAGGTTTCTCTTTATTATCTTGTCAGTGTGTGAGAGTCCTGCAAAAGGGCTGCTTGTCTGAAACTGCACATAGTGAAACTTCCCAATGTGGCCAAAACAACTGGCACAGTCAAGAATTGCTGGGCTCTGTTGAATAGTCACTAATCCTCATGGATGGGGAAGCTGGTTCTTTGTGGGCTGGTTTTTGGAGAGGCATTTTGATATCAGGCTGCTTGGAGAGATAATCCCAAATTTGTTATTTTGTGGCTTTCAAGCAATCTCCCTGCAGGCTCCATTTTGTCACTGCTTAATTAGTTTTTATGAAGGTAAGTAGTGAGTCACAGAGTCACAGAATGATGGGGGTAGGAAGGGACCTCTGGAGAACATCCAACTCCCACTGCTAGAGCAGGATTGCCCAGAGTAAATCACACAGCAACATGTCCAGGTGGGTTTGCAATGCCTACGGAGATGGAGACGCCACAGCCTCTCTGGGCAGCCTGCTCCAGGGCTCTGCTTCCCTCAGAGTTTTTCCTCCTGTGTAGGTGGCACCTCCTGTGTTTCAGTTTGTGCCCATTGCCCCTTGTCCCATCACTGAGCACTACTGAAAAGAGCCTGGCCCCTTCTTGGCACCCACCCTTAAGGGATTTGTAAAAGCTGCTCAGGTCCCCTCTCTGCCTTCTTCAGGCTAAGCAGCCCCAGGGCTCTCAGTCATCCATGCCATTAGTGAAGCACTGGCTGTAGCACAGCATCACCCATGTGGTTCTGCCCACTAAATCCTGACCCAGAAGCCTTCTGTGGGCTCACTTGTCCCTAAGCAGGGACAGGGTTGCCTCTGATACACTACCAGCAAAGCCTCTGCCTCCTCCTTGATGGAGGTTGCTAACTCTTGCAATTTGCAGTTCTGCACACTAGAATACAGAGTTGGACTTTTGCAGCTGTTCTTCACCTGGACCTTCTCTGAACTTGTTTCAGCACTGCAGTGAAACGAGACAATGTTGCTGACTGTCTCATCTGCCCTGCTTTGGCTCTGCCTGCCTTCTCTCTTCATTCATTCTGAGCCAGTAGAATTAGTCTTTTGTGTCTCCCATTAAGCCTTATTATATGGCCCTGATAAACCTTTATCCAGAGCCTCCAAAGCCATTTGTTTATTGTTTGCATTTTCAGCCTACACTTTTTTTTTTTTTTTTTTTTTTTGGATCAGAGGATGTTAGGGGTTGAAAGGCACCTCCAATGATCATCAAGTCCAATGCACCTGTCAGAGCAGGACCATAGAATCCAGCACAGGTCACACAGGAACACATCCAGATGGGTCTTGAAAGTCTCCAGAGAAGGAGACTCCACAACCTCTCTGGGCAGCCTGNTGGACTCTCTTAAGCAGATCCCTGTCCCTCCTGAACTGGGGAGCCCAAAACTGGGCAGCATATTCCAGGTGTGGTCTCAGCAGGGCAGAGTAGGTTGATGCTTGCACATCTGAAGAGACAGAGGTGTGGTGCCAAGGGTTAGCACCAGATTCAGCAGAGTTAGAGAATGGTTGAACTCTCTGATCTTGAAGGTCTCTCCCAACCAAAGTAGTCCTTTGACAGTTGAGAAGAGAGGTTTAGCTAGGGACTTTCTCAAGGTTTAAATTATCTTCTCTTAGCTGTTCTTGCTGTGTTTCCTTTGGCTATCAGTCTGTTAAGATCTTAACCTTTGTTGTGGTATCCCTTCTGTGAAAGTGTTTTCCTTTCTGCTGGTTGAGACCCAGGCACCAACCATGGCAGTAGATTGCAGGTTTAATTCTTCCTGTTTCCAGTGGGCTCATTTCTTTTAAACTGTAAGCATCAATCAGTCCCATTTTTTTTTCTCTCCCTGTTTTCCTATTTATGGCTAATGAGCTGTGCTTTGCAGGTAGCCCTAGATGTATGGTCAAGAGCATCAGAGGAAAAATGGTGTAAGGTCCACTGAAGGTTTGGTTGCCTCTGGTCCTGCAGTTATTCACAGCACTAACTCTTCCCAGCTAGCCCTGTTCCTGATTTAAAAGCTCACTGGTCATGTCTTCTGCCTCCTTCCTCAGGAAAGTCTCAATCAGTTAATTTGAAGTTCATCCTAAACACTGCACAAGCTTAGGCTGCTCACAGATTCCAGATCAAAAATACCCCTGGTTACTGAGGGTATCAAACAAGCCCTTGGTACCTCTGCTTAGCACACACATACCTGCTGTGGCCATCAGGTCCAGGCATGTGCTTGTCCTGCTCCACTCACCACTGGTGAGGCCACACCTCAAATACTGTGCTTGGTTTTGGGCCACTCACTACAAGAAGGACTTTGAGGTGCTGGAGTGTGTCCAGAGAAGAGCAATGAAGCTGGTGAAGGGCCTTCAACACAAGTCTTGTGAGGAGCAGCAGCTGAGGGAACTGGAGTTGTTTAGCCCTCAGAAGGCTGAGGGGAGACCTCATGGCTCTCTGCAACTCCCTGAAAGGAGGCTGGAGTGAGGTGGGGGTTGGTCTCTTCTCACATGCAGCAAGTGACAGGACAAGATGGAATGACCTCAAGCTGAGGAGGTTCAGGTTGGATATTAGGAAACATTTCTTCTCAGAGAGTTCTCAGGCAGCAAGTGACAGGAGAAAATGGAATGACCTCAAGCTGAAGAAGTTCAGGTTGGATATTAGGAAACATTTCTTCTCAGAGAGTTCTCAGGCAGCAAGTGACAGGACAAGATGAAATGACCTCAAGCTGAAGAGGTTCAGGCTGGCTATTAGAAAACATTTCTTCCCAAAAAGAGTTCTCAGGCATTGGAACAGACTGCCCAGGGAGGTGGTGGAGTCACCATCACTGCAAGTATTTAGAAGGTGTGTGGAAGAGGTGCTGAGGGCCATGGTGTGGTGGCAATAGCTTAGCAGCAGTGGTGGCATTGTGAGCTCTAGGTGAGTGGTTGGGCTTGATTATTTCAAAGGTCTCTTCCAACCTCTTCTGATTCCATGAAAATAAAAAGGTAGTATCATAATGTTTCATCTTTTTCCATGGAAAATGACTTCTTGTTCCACTGCCTTGGAGTACAATTTGGTGTCCCAATTCGAGTGCAGTGTGAGTCTGAGCTGGGCAGATGGGACCTAAAGAGCAGCAGTGGATTGAACACCAACACACCCAAACCAGAGCTAAAGGGTTTTCTGAAAGATGTCTGCTAGTTGAGGCCAAAATTATTTTGGCTTAATTGAAAGAGGAGTGCAGAACTGCACAGCAGATTGGATTAGATGATGTAGCAGCTCTTGCTGGCCAGCCAAGGGATCCCCAGGAGTCCACTGTTGCGTGCAGCAAGCTTGTCTCTTCCAGGGAGTCTGCTCTGCTCTGCTAATTCACAGGATAATGGATTAGAAAATATGTCAGGACTAATAGCAGAGACACACTCCTGTGGGTTTTGAGTGGGAGGAGATGCACCATTCACTGCCTAATCTTTAAACTTCTACTGCCACCCTCCAAAGCACCAATCTGCTTCAAATTCCTGATAAGGATGTTGAAATCTCTGCTCTGGAAACAAAGCCAAGCAGCAGTTGCAGAGACAATTCCTCTTTCTTAACAAAGGCCAGATAGCTCTGAGAAGAAAAGCAACATGTCCAGAACACATCTCCTACATAGACTGAAGGATCTGGACTTGTTCAGCCTGGAGAAGGCATTGGGCAGACCTAATAGCAGCCTTCCAGTACCTGAAGAAGGCTACAAGAAGGCTGCAGAGGGACTGTTTCCAAAGAGATAGGACAAGGGACAATGATTTGGAATTAAAGAAGAGGAGATTTAGATTGGATGTTAGAAACAAGTTCTGCATTATGAGGGTGGTGAAAGACTACAACAGGTTGTCCAGGGAGGTAGTTGAGGCCCCATCCCTGGAGACATTCAAGGTGAGGCTCAACAAGGTAGCCTGATCTAGTGGAGGATGTCCCTGTTGACTGCAGGGAGGTTGAACCAGATGACCTTTGGAGGTCCCTTCCAACCCAAACTCTTCTATGACTCTCTTTTTCTTTCAGTTTTAAAGCCTCTGTTGTCTTTCCTTGCAGAGTTCATGTTAATATAGATCAGATTTACTCCAGATGAGATTTATTATCCTTGGTTCTAAGAAATGGAACCTTTATCCTCTCTTGCAATTAAGTCTGAACTGGCCACTAAAGATATCTTATTTTCTTATGTTTGACTGAGTTTGAATTAATTAGAAATAGTAACAATATCTGCAGGATAATAACTCTCACCAGCAATCTCCTGGATTAGTTTTTCTTTAACTTTGACCTTTATTCAAAGTGGAATTTCTAAAATATCACCTAAAAAAAAGAAAATTCCTTCTTTTTTCTTGCTTATTGTTAAGTTTGTGGGTAGTCTGAAAGGGAAAAGTGTTTATGTTGATTTTATTTACCACTCTTAGGGCATTTTAGGGAAGATATTTCTGATTGATTCAAGAAATCAGTGGGCTGGAGAAAAGGGGAAAAAAACCCAACAAAACAAAACAGAATGAGTCTTCTGGTTGCAATTTAGGTTGAACACATAACACCTACTAAATTTGGCACTGAAGGTGGTTCAAGTAGTTCCTGCCCCTGTGCTGTAGCTTTCTGTCCCATCAGCTAGGACAACACATTTGGTTATGGGGCTGTGCTCTAAACCAAATATTAAATGAATTTTCAGAGACTCACAGAATGATGAAATTGCCTTGGTTGGAAAAGAACTTTAAGATCATCAAGTCCAACCATTCTCTGACTCTACCAAGTCTGCTGCTAACCCATGTGCCTCTGCCTCTTTGAAACACCTCCAGGGATGGGGATCCAACCCCCTCTCCCCAACCCTGGGCAGCCTGTGCCAGGCTTTGAGAACCCTTTCAGTGAAGCAGTTTCTTCTAAGGTCTAACCTAAACCTCCTCTGATGCAGCTTGAGGCCTTTTCCTCCAGTCCTGTTCCTTGCTTCTTGTTTTGAAGGAGGGCAGAATAGAAAATCCTGACCATGAAATCTGTGAGAAGAAAAAAAAAAAAAAAAAACCAAAACCCAAACCAACCAACCAAAAAAAACCCAAAACAAACAAACAACAAAACAAAAACCACCAAAAAAAATCCCAAAAAATCACCCAAAAACCCCCCAAAAGCAACAGATATGTTCTGAGGGAAAAAAAAAAAAAACAAACAACCCAACAGCAAAATCCTGCCAGCTTGAGGATACAAATGAAATAAATGGAAAGTTGTAGTCTGCAGAGCACTACCCTTCTACTCCAAAGGCAAATGCAATTATACAAATTGTTCCAGGAAGAGCAGAATTAATGAAATTTGCTTTAATAAGCATTCAGGTCTGTTGTCCCCTACTGCTCCTCTCCCCCCTTCCCTAATAATAACCAAAACTCTCCTTATGGCACTGCTTCCAAATGAAAAAGAGCAGGTCTGGAGCTATGTGTGTGTGGAGTGGTCAGGCAATCTGCAGCCTCTGCTGCCTGCTGCTGCCTGCTGCCAAGCGCAGGCTGCAGCAGCTGCGTTCTGCACGCTTGCCTGGCAGAGGAGGGACTCACAGTAGCACAGTGTCACAGTACATTAGAGGTTGGAAAAAACCTCCAGAGATCTTCCTGTCCAACCCCTCCCCTGCCAGAGCAGGATCACCCAGGTTAGTCTGCACAGGAATGCATCCAGGTGGGGTTTGATGTGTCCAGAGAAGGAGACTTCACAACCCCCCTGGGCAGCCTGTTCCAGGGCTCTGTCACCCTCACACCAAAGAAGTTTCTCCTCATGTTGATCTGAAATCTTCCATGTTCAAGTTTGTATCCATTGTTCCTTATCTTATTAGTGCACACCACCCACAAGAACCTGGCCCCCTCCACTTGGCACCCACCCCTCAGCTATTGATAGACATTGATCAGATCCCTCTCAGTCTTCTCTTCTCCAGACTAATCAGCCCCAGGGCTCTCAGTCTCTCCTCACAGGGGAGATGCTCAAGTCCCCTAAGCATCTTCATGGCTCTCCCTTGGACTCTCTCCAGCAGGTCTCTGTCTCTCTTGACCTGGGGAGCCCCAAACTGGACACAGGATTGCAGCTGTGGTCTCAGCAGGGCGGAGTAGAGAGGTAGAAGAACCTCTCTAGCCCTGCTGGCCACACTTTTCATGATGCAGGTGACATTTGCAAACTGTGGCTTTAAAACCCCTTGTCCATCAAGTGATTTGCTCCATATTCTTTTTCTCTTCAAAACACAGGAAAAATCAACATGACTTGAAAGCATCTTGATAAAGAAGTTTCTTCTCATGTTGAGGTGAAATCCTCTCTGTCCAAGCTTGAACCTGTTGTTTCTTGTCTTATCACTGTGCACCTTATCACTGAAAGGACCTTGGCCCCCTCCACTTGACCCCCACCCCTCAGATATTTATACACACTCCTTCAAGCCTTGCTTGTGTAACCACACTAAGACTTCTGCCCCCTTTTCAAATCTGCTCTCAAATGACAAAAAAACAAACCAAAACAAAAAACCAAACCAAAACAAAACAAAAAAACCAAACCTAAACCCACTTTTAAAAGTGCTGAAGAGCATGGCAGCTGGACTGATGGCACAATGACATAAGCCTGGGTTCCTGAGCAGGCTGGGCTGGCACATCTGATTTGGTAATTCAGGGTTGAGGCTAATGGATTGTTTTTCCAACAGGGAAGCAAATTGCATTGGTTTCACTGCCCAGAATCCCCCTGGGATCGTTCAGCTTGTCCCATTCCTTGCTTAATGCTTTATTGAAGTGTAAATTTATACATTTCAGAAGGCATCCTGCACAGGTTTGGGACTGGGGACAGCTGTGATTTAGTCTGGCCTGGTGACATTAATTTCCTTTCTCCTTGAGCTGTCTTGCTTTGAAGTGTATCATTTAGACTGCCTGTGTTTGGAAGAGAAGGAAGTCCTGCTCTGCCATCCCTGAGCAATCCCTGCTTTAGATCCATATTAGCAAGTCTAAGCACACAAACCATATTTCCCTTGCTGAATCACAGGGATTAGCTGCTGCTTTCAGTGCCTTTTAGTCATTAGTTTACTTTTATTGATACCAAACACAACCAACTTGCAAATGAACTCCCAACCTGGAAATGCTTCTTAGTAAGAGGAGAGTGGCCACATGTGTGAGTGAGATCTCCATTAAATTTCTCATCGTGGCTTTGGGGTTTTTGATGCTTAGATCTGGAAATACTTTGCTGATTTACTTGTCTAAAAAGTGTCAGGAGGACTTGTAGGTAAATTGGTCTGTGAAGTGTGTGGCCAGCCAGCTGTTTGAGTAACTTAATTGGTTATTTCTGGCCTTAAAAAAAAAAAAATCTGTGCAGGAGAGGGTTCTTTCTAGAATCATAGAATCAACCAGGTTGGAGGAGACCTCCGAGATCATCCAGTCCAACCTATCACCCAGCCCTAGCCAATCAACCAGACCATGGCACCAAGTGCCTCATCCAGGCTTCTCTTGAACACCTCCAGGGATGGTGACTCCACCACCTCCCTGGGCAGCACATCCCAATGGCAAATCTCTCTCTCTGTGAAGAACTTCCTCCTAATCTCCAGCCTAGACCTCCCCTGGCACAGCTTGAGACTGTGTCCTCTTGTTCTGCTGCTGGTTGCCTGGGAGAAGAGACCAAACCCCACCTGGCTCCAACCTCCCTTCAGGTAGTTGTAGACAGCAATGAGGTCTGCCCTGAGCCTCCTCTTCTCCAGGCTGAACACCCCCAGCTCCCTCAGCCTCTCCTCACAGGGCTGTGCTCCAGACCCCTCCCCAGCCTCATTGCCCTTCTCTGGACACATTCCAGTACCTCAACATCTCTCTTGAATTGAGGAGCCCAGAACTGGACACAGGACTCAAGGTGTGGCCTGACCAGAGCTGAGCACAGGGGAAGAATAACCTCCCTTGTCCTGCTGGCCACATCATTCCTGATGCAGGCCAGGATGCCATTGGCTCTCCTGGGCACACTGCTGGCTCATGTTCAGCCTACTATCAACCAGCACCCCCAGGTCCCTCTCTGTGTGGCTGCTCTCAGCCACTCTGTCCCCAGCCTGTAGTGCTGCATGGGGTTACTGTGGCCAGCAAGAAATTGTACCAGTCCAGTTCTGGGCCTCCCAACACAAGAAGAACATTGAACTGTTGGAGAGGGTCCAGAGAAGGGCACAAAGATGATCAGAGGGCTGGAGCACTTCCACTATGGGGACAGGCTGGGAGAGTTGGGGTTGTTCAGCCTGCAGAAGAGAAGGCTCCAGGGAGATCCTAAAGCAACCTTCCAGTACCTGAAGGGGGCTACAGCAGAGCTGGGGAGGGGCTTTTGACAAGGGCTGGGCATGACAGAATGAGGGACAATGGCTTTGAGCTGGAAAAGGGGAGATTGAGACTGGAGATGAGGAAGAAATTCTTTCCAGTGAGGGTGGTGAGACACTGGAACAGGTTGCCCAGGGAGGTTGTGGATGCTTCATCCCTGGAGGTGTTCATGGCCAGGTTGGATGAGACCTTGAGCAACCTGGGCTGGTGGGAGGTGTCCCTGCCCGTGGCAGAGAGTTGAAACTGGCTGATCTTTAAGGTCCCTTCCAACCCAAACCATTCAATGATTCTATGATTTAAGATCTCTGTGAACATGAGAAAAGTGAAAACATTGCTTGCTTTGTTTTTGGCTTTTGTGTTTGTCTGCCTGAATTGTACAATCTTTTCAGGACAGAGGCAGAATCTCCCATTTCCTTACACTTATTTGGGGTTTTGTTTTGTTTTCAGTTAATTGCTCAGGTCTAACAAGTAAGGCACTTGCAAGCTGTGAAGCAGGAAATGAATATGAAGAAGAGCACGACTATGAATATGTGGATGAACACATCATTGAAAACATAAGAAAAGCATTTCAAGACAGCAGCATTAGAAATCAGCACCTGCTCTCTGAAGGAAGAAGGTGAGTGTCATCTCTGATCACTTATGGATGCAAATTAGTGTGGGCAGTAGTCTTCTGCCTCTCTGCTCTGCCCTGCTGAGACCACATCTGCAATCCTGTGTCCAGTCTGGGGCTCCCCAGTTCAAGAGAGACAGAGACCTGCTGGAGAGAGTCCAAGGGAGAGCCATGAGGATGCTTAGGGGACTTGAGCATCTCCCTGTGAAGAGAGACTGAGAGCCCTGGGGCTGTTTAGTGTGGAGAAGAGAAGGCTGAGAGGGATCTGATCAATGTCTATCAATATGTGAGGGGTGGGTGTCAAGTGGAGGGGGCCAGGCTCTGCTGGGTGGTGCACAGTGATAAGACAAGGAACAAACTTGAACAGAGAAGGTTTCACCTCAACATGAGGAGAAACTTCTTTGGTATGAGGGTGACAGAGCCCTGGAACAGGCTGCCCAGGGGGTTGTGGAGTCTCCTTCTCTGGAGACTTTCAAACCCCACCTGGATGCATTCCTGTGCAGACTGCCCTAAGTGATCCTCTTCTGGCAGGGGGGTTGGACCTGATGATCTCTTGTGGTCCCTCCCAACCTCTTACATACTGTGAGACTGTGAGACTGTGGCAGGGTGATTTTTCAGACTGGCCAGGGACCTTCTCCCCACAAAAGAGTGGAGGGATTCCCCAGGGAGCTGCTGCTGTGCTGCCCTGGTTGTTCTGTGAATACAGCAGGAAGGGCAGCTTGGAGCTGCTACTTGTGGCTCCCTGTCACTCTTAGCAGTGTCACCTTTGTCAAAGGGGTGCCCAGTGGCAGGACAAGGGCTGATAGGCACAAACTTGAACATCAGAAGTTCCATCTAAACACGAAGAGGAACTTCTTTAATTTAAGGGTGGCAGAGCACTGGAGCAGGCTGCCCAGAGAGCTGGTGGAGTCTCCATCTCTGGAGACTTTCAGAAGATGCCTGTGTGACATCCCAGGCAGGGAACAGGAAGGTGACAGACAGGAAGAAACACAGGGACAAGAAGGTTAATAAGGAGCTCTAGTTAATGTTTACAAATATCTGCAGGGTGGGTGGCAAGAAGAAGGGGCCAGGATCTTTTCCAAGGTGCCCAGTGATAGGCCAAGGGCCAATGGGCACAAACTGGAGCCCAGGAGGTTCCACCTCAACATGAGGAACAAAGTTCTTTGCTGTGAGGATGCTGAAGCCCTGGAGCAGGCTGCCCAGAGAGGTTGTGGAGTCTCCTTCTCTGTAGACTTTCAAGACCCATCTGGATGCATTCCTGTGTGTCCTGCCCTAAGTGAACCTGCCTTGGCAGGGGGGTTGAACTCAACCATCTCCAGAAGTCCCTTCCAACCCCTACCACTCTGTGATTCTGTGAAAGTGGTGCTTATGATCCTTCTGGTGACACAAGTACACAGGAAAGACCAGGTTTACAGATAAAGACAAAACTTTAACTGGACCAACAGTCATCCTTGCAAAAGCACACAGAGACCCAGAGAAAGGTTTTGGATCCCAAAAACCTGTCTGAATTTCCAGATTTGTGCCTATTTGCTGTTAACAAATTGTAGTGCTGTAAATGCAAAATCATTAAACCATTGAGGTTCTGCTCAGGCAGTCTGCAGAGAGTCCCAAATTTCCATGGCCCCACATTCCTTCAGCACCTCCAGGCACAGTGACTCTACCATCTCCCTGGGCAGCCTGTTCCAATGCCTGACCATCATTAGCCAGCCAAGAAGCACATAGCTTCTCCAGCCTGCTGGTCTTAGCATAGGATCATAGGACATTAGGGGTTGGAAGGGACCTTCCAAGATCATCAAGTTCACCCCCCCTGCCACAGCAGGACCATAGAATCCAGCACAGGTCACACAGGAACACATCCAGATGGGGCTTGAAATTCTCCAGAGAAGGAGACTCCACAACCTCTCTGGGCAGCCTGTTCCAGGGTTCTGTCACCCTCACAGAGAAGAATTTCCTCCTCCTGTTGAGGTGGAACCTCCTGTGCTGGAGTTTGTATTCATTACCCCTTGTCCTGTCCCAGGGTGCAACTGNACCCATGGAGAATTTGTTGTCCTCCAGCACTCCCAGGTCCTTCTCCACAGGGCTGCTCTCCAGCAGATCCCCTCCCAACCTGTACTGCTGCAGTTTGTTCTTCCTTCCCAGATGAATAATAATAATGATGATGATGATCTTCCTGCAGCCATCAGAAGTGCTCTTTTCTCTAGCAGTTAAAGTTTCTCTTAAGCTTCCAGGGCTTGTGCTTGTGAGCACTTTGAGAATTATGGATTTGATGTGAGCCTGTGAAGTGAACCTTTAATGTGGGCAAAAGCCCTCCAAGGTATCCAGCCAGGTAAAACCCTTGCTGGAGCTTAAAACATTGGCTTTAGAGCATGTGTGCTGCACAGCTGGTTGAAGGGGCTATTAAAAATAAACAAATTTAGCTGCTTTAGGCTTGCTTACAGGCAAATCAGGCACCAAACCCTGTTGTCTCTTGCCTCTGTGCCAAATGCCTAACATCTGATCATGTTAGCTCTAGTTCAAGAATCCATCAATCACCAGTTTCCCATGGTCCCTCCCTTCCTCAGGACATTGCTGCTGCTTTATCCTTATCCACTTTTAATTGTTTGATGTATATGATAGAAAGATGTCCTATAAATAATAATATATCATGGAGTCATAGAAACAGAGAATGGTTTGGGTTGGAAGGGACCTCTAAAGCTCATCTAGTCCAACCCTTCTGCAGTCAGCAGGGACATCCTCCACTAGGTCAGGTTGTCCAGAGCCCTGTAGGGCCTCACCTTGAAGATCTTCAGGGATGTTGCCTCAACCACCTCCCTGGGCAACCTGTTCCAATGTTCTGTACCCTCATGGTGCAGAACTTGTTCCTGACATCCAATCTAAATCTCCTCTTCTCTCATCCCAGACTATTGCCCCTCACCCTATCAGTGCAGACCCCTCTGCAGCCTTCTTGCAGCCCCCTTCAGGTACTGGCAGGCTGCTATTAGGTCTCCCTGGAACCTTCTCTTCTCCAGCTTGCATAACCCCAGCTCCCTCAACCTGTCCTTGTAGCAGAGGTGCTCTAACTCTCAGATCATTTTAGTTGCCCTCTTCTGGACTTGCTCCATCAGGTCCATGTCCTTCCTGTGCTGAGGGCTCCAGAGTTGGCTGCAGGACAGCAGGTGAGGTGTCAGCAAAACAAAGGAGCAGGATCCTCTCTCTCCATCTGCTGGCCACACTGCTCTGGATGCAGCCCAGGCTGCTACATCATCTAGAGAAAATATATATCACAACGATAATGTATGATCTATCATAAAAATATATTTGATCCCATCAGAAGAATAGATTTCGTTTTTAAATCTGTTGATCCCAATTACTTTTGAACGAAGTCACTGTGGGGAAAAAATTGTCTCTAGTGAAACGCAGAAGTAAAGCTCAACAGCCAGGAGTACTTAGAGAAAATCAGGATTTAGGCTTTCACTTGGGCACCTCCCCTCCCAGATCTTTCCACAATCAGGGCCAAAGCCTGCCAGGATGGTACTTGGTAAGAGCAGGAGGGGAAAAGAAAGAACAGAGGCTTGCCTCAGGGTATTGCTATGTTAATTTGGATTGAATGTGTCCAGAGGGTCAGTGATGTTAACATGACCTCATCATTCCAGAACAATAAGCAATTAAGGAAGGGACTTGACTACAGCTGCCTGAGCTTGCTATAGCAACAGCCACCATTAACATATGTTAAGCTTTCATTAGGATTGAAGAGAAAATCGGGGGAAAGCCTGAAAGCATTTCAAATCTGGGGCTTAGTTTTTACCAGCCCAAGTTTCTTTCCTTTTACTGCCATCACTTGGTTCGGGGAGGATTTCTTTTTTGTCTGTTTTTAATGAGGAAAGCCCTCAGCCTGGCAGTCTTTTCAGATGGCATTGAGGATGTCAATTGTGCTTTCGTTTTGGTTTGGTTTGTTTTTTGGTTTTTTTTTTTTCTTCGCTGAG
The DNA here is from genome assembly GCA_013399975.1 of Indicator maculatus. Taxonomy (NCBI): domain Eukaryota; kingdom Metazoa; phylum Chordata; class Aves; order Piciformes; family Indicatoridae; genus Indicator; species Indicator maculatus. The sequence continues at coordinate 68,159 of VXBD01001608.1, forward strand.
AAAAATGAGGAAAGGAGTTCATTGCCATGAACTGGAATAGCTCCGGTGCTGCTGTGATGTCTCTCCCCGTGTCCCTGCAAACAAAAACGAGCTGGAGGCACGGAGGAGCAGCAACAACAGCAACAACAACAACAACAAAAATCCCTAACAGCTGGTGCAGAGAATGCAGCTTCTGTCTGCAGCTCTGATAGCTGCTGGTAAGCTCCTGGCTGAAAAAGGACAGAAACAGCACGGTCCAGCCACCTGGAGAGCTGAGAACAAGGACTGGTGTCAGGCTGTTTCAGGACGTTGCTTTCTGGACTGCAACTTCACAGAAGTGCTGGAAAAGGAATTCTCTCAGCTGACTAAGCCTGGGTGCTTATTAAATAGAAGCCAAGAAAAGGCCAAGCAGAAAAGAGAGAGGAATGCAGTAAGGAAGTTTTAAAACCCCTTCACATCTCCGTTTGCTTTTTGTCTTCAAGTCAATAGCTGAGGAGGTTTTGTTTGGACAAAATTGCTTTCTCTGTTTTCAGTTTGTAGCAATTATTTTTAAAGTGATTGTATGAAACAGATTGAGGTGTAGCTTCTTTTTTTTTCTTATTTTTTTTCTTTCTTATTTTTTCTTTTTTTTTTTTTCTTTTTCTTAACGTGGTTGTGCTTAGCTGTTGTTTCCTGCACAGCTGAAAGCTAGCCACAGTGCTGCAAATGAAAATCAACCTTTCTGGCCCCACCACATCTTTAGTAACTCTTTTGTGCAGCTTTTCTAAGGCTGGAGCTTTCATACCACTGACTCTCTAAGCTGCCTGTTTCTTTCAGAGCTCTTCTTGCCTCTGACTCAAAGATATTGAAAGATATTGGAGTGAGGAATCCAGAAGGAGCAGGGAAGTGATTGTCTCCTTGTACTCAGCTCTGGTGAAGCCACACCTCTAATATTCTGTCCAGTTTTGGGCACCTCAATCCAAGAGAGATGTGGAGCTGCTGAAGCCAGGGCAAAGGAGGGCAAGGAAGCTGTGAAGGGCCTGCAGAATAAATCTGATGAAGAGAGACTGAAGGAGCTGGGGATGGTTAGTTTGAAACAGAGGAGGTTGAGGGGAGACCTCATTGTTCTCTACAACTACCTGAAAGGAGGTTGTGGAGAGGTTGGTGCTGGTCTCTTCTCACAGGTAATTAGTGACAGAACAAGGGGGAACAACCTCAAGGTGCAACTAGATAGGCTTAGACTGGACAGTGGGAAAAAAATTGCACTGAAAAAGTGGTCAAGCATTGGAATGAGCTGCCCAGGGAGGTGGTTGAGTCCCCAAGCCTGGATGTGTTTCAAGGTGGTTTGGATGTGGTGCTTTGGGATATGGTTTAGGGGTAACCCTTGCAGAGTAGGGTTCCGGGTTGGACTTGGTGATCCTGAGGGGCTTTTCCAACCTGAATGTTTCTGTGATTCTGTGAAATCTAGGACTGGAGTTGTATGTTCTCAGCACTTTTGCAAGTCCCCCTCCTCTTAAGTAGTTTTCAATGCATGTTTGTGGGCATCACCTGCTTTTCTAATTTCCATTCCTAGGTCATTTTTCTACTGCCTGGTGTTTTCACTTTTCCCTAAAGTGCAAACTGAAGTGTTTGTGGTTTATTTTTTTTCTTTTTTTCAGAGTGCAATCAATGTTGATTATAGAAGGAAGGAAGAGTCCAGAGGGAGCAAATAAATAGTGTGATGCTCTGAGAGCTGTAGGTCAGTTCATAGAACCATAGAACCACAGAGTCACAGAGTCACAGAGTCACAGAGTCACAGAGTCACAGAGTCACAGAGTCACAGAGTCACAGAGTCACGGAGTCACGGAGTCACAGAATCATGGAATCACAGAATTATAGAATCAGAGAATCACAGAATCATAGAATCACAGAATCATAGAGTCACAGAATCACAGAATCATAGAGTCACAGAATCACAGAATCATAGAATTGTTGAGGTTGGAAAACTTTTAAGGTCATCAAGTCCAACCACTCACCCAGAGCTCACAATCCACCATTACTGCTAAGCTACCACTAATCCACACCCCTCAGCACCACATCCAATGTCTTTTAAATACCTCCAGGGATGGTGACTCCACTACTTCCCTGGGCAGCCTGTGCCAGTGCCTGAGAACCCTTTCTGTGAAGAGATATTTCCTAATATCCAACCTGAACTTCCCTTGGCACAACTTGAGGCCGTTTCCTCTTGTCCTGTCACTTGCAGCGTGTTGGAAGAGACTGACTCCCACCTTGTTCCAAAGTCTGAGCTTGAGCTTTGACACAAGTGGGACTTCAAGCAGCCTGTCTCAAAGCAAGTGTAGGTTCAGAGACCCTGAGAGCAGAGAAGACCACCAGACTATCATGATTATCTAGGTGTCTTCTTCTCTAGAGACTTTGCAAGACCCATCTGGACTCATTCCTGTGTGACAATCCTGCTTTTGGCATGGGGGCTGGATTTGATCTCCACAGGTCCCTTCCAACCCCTACCGCTCTATGTTGCCAACCCCTATGATTCTATGATTCAAAGTTCTTCTATGGTTCCTACATGCTCAGGTCTTGTCTTTCCCCTAAAGGGCAGATGAAACTATTTGGGCTTGTATGTGGCTGAGCTTGAAGCAGAGCCCACTGATGAAATCTTAGCAGACTGGCACATGGCTATTAAGCATTAATTAAGCATTAATTAACTTCCCTCCAGGCCTGCATCTCTGTTACCCCAGGGCACATCCATTGGAAGCCTTTCTTTCAGAGGGTGGCATTTCTGCTGAGACCACATCTGGAGTATTGTGTCCAGTTCTGGGCCCCTCAGGTCAAGAAGGACCTCAGGGAGCTGCTTGAAAGAGTCCAGCACAGAGCCACAAAAATGATGAAGGGAGTGGAACATCTTCCTTATGGGGAGAGCCTGAGGGAGCTGAGGGCTCTGTAGCTTGGAGAGGAGGAGACTGAGAGGTGACCTCATTCATGGTGATAAAGATGTGCAGGGTGAGTGCCAGGCTGGAGCCAGGCTCTGCTGGGTGATGCCCAATGACAGCACAAGGGGCAGTGGTGGAAACTGAGGCATAGGAAGTTCCATGGAAACAGGAGGAAAGATTTTTTCCCTGTGAGGGTGACAGAGGCCTGGAAGAGGCTGCCCAAGGGGGTTGTGGAGTCTTCCTCTCTGGAGATATTCAAACCCCACCTGGATGTGTTCCTGTGTGACCTGCTCTAGGTGNACAAACCCTGACTTGCAGCCAGCAATTTGACTCCAGAAGCTTGTTCCCCTTGCACTCCCTCTGTGTCATTTTCAAATCCAAGTGTAAAGGTTTCCTGTTTCACCCTGTCATTTCGGTTTGTTTGTTTCCAGAGACATCTGAAGCAAAAGAACTCTGAAATTAACCTGAAACAAACAGGGAGCTGTGTCCTTCACATACCGAGACTGACTGCAACTGCAAGACCAAAGCTGCTGGTGGAAGCATCCTTCTTGTCTCATGAAGGGCATTGGAGGCTGTAATTTAACTATAATAATCCCCTGAGAAACTAAACTGCTTACTTGTCCTAAATAAGAAGTCAGACCAGCTAATGCTTGCTGGCCCTTTGAAGGGACAAAGTTCTTCTGTGCATACTTATTCATGGATTCAGCTGATGATGCCAACCCCAATCCTTCATTCTTACTGCCCCTGAAATGCCAGTTGATTTGCTGAACCTCTGCAGGGCATGTGCAAAAGGATATCCCTTGATGAAACAGCTTGATGGGTGCTTCCTTTGGGATTTGGAAGAAGGAAAGGTAGGGAGGGGAATGAGAAGTTGCTTAAGGTGAGCATCCATCTCTTCAGCCAGCCACATGGCTTTATGAGCTAGCAAGGTTGGACAAGATCATAGAATCATTGAATTGTCAGGGTTGGAAGGGACCTCAAGGATCATCCAGTTCCAANCTTCTTGTAATAGAGGCTCCAGACCTGGACACAGTGCTGCAGGTGTGGTCTCATCAGAGTGAGATGATTCTTGGGGTCCCTTCCAACCTGGCATTCTGGGGTTCTGTGCTCCACACATGCTTCAGGTTAAGGCTCAAAACTGCAAATGAACAAAAGATTCAGAGAATCAGAGAATCAGAGAATCAACCAGGTTGGAAGAGACCTCCAAGATCATCCAGTCCAACCTATCACCCAGCCCTAAGCAATCAGATTCTGCCAATCTTTCTAGATGATCAGCAATGCTTTATTGCACAGACAGAACCGTTGCAGCACAAGGAAGTCACCCTGGAGATTAAAGCCACTCCTTCCAGAAGGAAGAGCTACTCAGGAGGACTGAAGGGTACCTAAATTAGGCATTATTTTCATCTCCATAACCCCCTGCACAGCTTGAGTTGTCTAGAAACACACTTAGAGCTGTAGATTTTGCTATGATGCTTGAAACACAGCCAAGAAGGAAGGAGAGATGTTGGAGGTGAGAGACTGGGCAGTGCAGGCACAGCAAGTGCTGTGTCTGAAGGAGTGTGTGATCTAGGACAAGTGCACATCCCTCTGGCAGTGCTTAGGCTCTCAGGGAAAACCACTGAGAACTGATGTGCAAATGCACAGCTGATGTGCCAAGAGCTTGCAGGCTCAACAGCAGCTTGATCAGAGGTGGCATACCCAGAAACCACAGCCAGCAGGGTGGAGAGAGGGAAGATGGTTAGGAAGCCTCAGACATACCAAATTTTTAGCCCAACTGAGGAGTTCAAAAGCAAATGCTCACCAAAAAAAAAAAAAACAAAACCAACAATACAAACAAAAAACCACAAACAAGCAAACAAAAACCCGAACCAAACCACCAAAAAAAACCCCAAACAAAACAACCAACCAAACACAACAACAAAAACAACAAAAAAAACCCCAGAAAACAAACCCAAGCCCTTAATATACTCAAAAGCAAAGCTCCTTTCCAGCGGATATTAATGGTTATCTTCAGGCTTGCCTCATAAAAAAATGACACTGGATGATTAATTTTCACTAATTAATTTGGCATGTCTCAATATTGTCTTGCATTCATTTCTGCAAGAGAAATGTTCATCCTCATTAAAATCAGCTCCAACTCAAGCATCAAGGACCTTGCTCAGCCTGCTCTCATTCCCTGCATGTGTAGCACACAGCATTTTGCCTATCATCAGTTAGTGCAGAGGCTTGCAGGTGTCTACAGAGCTTGCAACTGCCTGACACATCGTTTGTGGGTAGCTGAAATATTTTTTTTTAAGCACTTTTTTCACCCCAAAAAAACTCTCTGTTTCTCCTTGGAGCAGCTCAAAGCCAGCCCTGGTTTTGTGATGCCAGCAAACACAGGCTTGATGTTTGAATAAAAAGATTTTTCTTGTGTAGTTCACTGACTTCTTTTTGTTTATTTGTTTGGGGTTTTTTTCCTGCTGAGTGTGATGTTGTCCTCTGCTGGATGTCTGAAAGATGTGGCATGCCACTGTGACACTTTTCCTTCACTGGAGTGCCAGAAGTTCGACTTCTGTAGCTAGGAAGAAGGAGAGAGAAGGCAGCAGCCTCCTGGGCAGAGCAATGCCAGCAGGTCAGTGAAGGTGACTCCACTCAACACTGGCAAGGCCACATCTGAGCTGCTGTGACCAGTTCTGGGCTCCCCAGTACGAGAAGGATGTGGACATACTGCAGTTATTCCACCCTTAAAGGGCTGTGAAGGTGATTGAGGACTTGGAGTATGTGGCTGAGAGAGCTTAGAAATGGCAAAGCTTTCACTGGTTGCTTCCTTTTAAACCAGATCAGGGGAGATTTGGGTTAGACATCAGGAAGGAGGACAAGGAGAATGGTGAAATACTGGAACAGGTTGCCCAGAGAGGTGGTAAAGGCAATGGAGACATTCAAGGTTAAACTTGATAGGGCCTTGAGCAACCTGCTGTAGTTGGAGATGTCCCTGCTGATTTGCAGGACCTTTGGACAAGACCTTTGTGGCTCCCTTCTGACAAGACCTTTGTGGGTCCCTTCCAACCAGATGCATTCTGTGATTGTGTGATCCAGCTTTTAGGATGGGTGTGAAAGTAGCATGCAGGCACTTCCCCAACAAACCTAAGCTGCTTTCAAACACTGTATAAAACATTTCAGATCCAAACCCAAGACTCTTCAGCCCTTCTGGCAACTTCTTCCCTTTAAAGTGCTTTAAAAGAAAAACATAGAAGTGGGTAGATTCAGATTGGATGTTAGGAAGAAATTCTTCCCCAGGAGGGTGGTGAGAGACTGGCACAGGTTGCCCAGGGAGGTGGTGGAAGCCTCATCCCTGGAGGTTTTTGTAGCCAGGCTGGATGTGGCTGTGAGCAACCTGCTGTAGTGTGAGATGTCCCTGGCCATGGCAGGGGGGTTGGAACTGCATGATCCTTGAGGTCCCTTCCAACCCTGACAATTCAATGTTTCTATGATTCTATGATTTCTCTTCTTTACATGGATGCTCTCCCTTGCCACATGCATCCATCCTGTCTTGTGTGCTCATCCTGGTTGTGTCCAGTGAGTTTCATTCATCTGAGTAAAGGTGGCAGACCTCATGAGCTTTGTAAATGCATTAGTGGCAGAGATGGCTCTGGTGTCTTGTCCTCAGGAACATGAGCCAACATCCTACCTTGTCACAGGAAGGAGACCAAGCCTGGCTCTGCACTTCTATCTTGATTTCAGTAAGGCATTTGACACCACTCCCACAGCAATTAAACTGAGGCAGTGTGGTCTGCATGATCAGGGAGTGAGGTGGATGTGAACTGGTTGAAGGAAAGAAGTCAAAGAGATGTGGTCAATGAGATGGAGTCTAGTTGGAGGTCTGTGTCTAGTGGAGACCCTCAGGGGTCAGTAGTGGGACCAGGACTGTTCAATATATTCATCAATGACCTGCCAGAGGGCACAGAGTGCACTGCCAGCAGGTTTGTGGATGACACAAAGCTGGGTGGAGTGGCTGACACACCAGATCCTGTGTGTTGGGAGTGTTGTGCTTTGCAGGAATGCAGCACTTGGATGAGCTTCCTCTGTCTCTTTTCTTCCTTGTTTTGTTTGGTTTGGGGTTTTGTTTGCTTGGTGGTGGTGGGGGGGTTGCTTGTTTGTTTTTTCCTTTTTTTCTTTTTTCTTTTATTATTTTCTTTTTTATTTTATCATTTTGTTATTCTTTTATTATCTAGGGTAGCCTGTTACAGCTCTGGGACTGATCAACCCTGTGGGTCTGATCTAAATACAGATTGATCTAGGTGCAGGCTGCCAGCAGATGTCAGGTTGGGCAAGGAGGGGATTAAGCTGCCCTTGTCTTGCTGCTGCTCTTCTTGATGCTGTTGATCTTGCCCCAGTCTGCTGCTGGTCACCACCAGAGAGGAAGTGCTGGGATGGATAGCTCAGCCTGGCAGAAGTGCTGGGATGGATAGCTCAGCCTGGCAGAAGTGCTGAGGTGCATGGCTCAGCCTGGCTACCTTTGTGTTCTCATGGAATTTTAAATTCCTTATGTGTATAAGAGTCACTCTCTGGTAAGAAGAGGCTGAGAGACCTGGAGCTGTTTAGCCTGGAGAAGAGCAGCCTGAGAGGGGATCTGATCAATGCTCAACAAGAGCCAAAGGGTGGGGGGCAAGAGGATGGGGCTGGGAACTTTTCTGTGGTGCCCAGTGACAAGACAAGTTTAGGAAAGATGTTGAATTGTTGGAGCATGTCCAGAGAAGGGCAACGAGGCTGGGGAGAGGCCTTGAGCACANGGTGGCACTTGGTGCCATGGTTTAGATAGTCATGAGGTGTGGGGTGACAGGTTGGACTCCATGATCTTTGAGGTCTCTTCCAACCTTCCTGATTCTATGATTCTAAAGGGCAATGTGTACACAGCAGAGCACAGAAAGTTCCACCTCAACATAAGGAAAAACCTCTTTGAGGGTCCCAGAGCACTGGATCAGGCTGCCTGGAGAGGTTGTGGAGTCTCCTTCTCTGGAGACTTTCCAAACCCACCTGTATGGGTTCCTATGCAACCTGACCTGCTCTGGCAGGGGGAGTTGGACTTAGGTGATCTCCAGGGGTCCCTTCCAGCCCTTACCTTTTGGTGATTATGGACTTCTGTGATACATTTTCTTACTTCCTCTGTTTCAAGACCAGTGGATTTTGTAAGAATATACTATCCTGTGTTTTGTCTACATTTTAGATGCACATCAACCACCAAAGTGCAGCTGCTGGCCAGTTGCTGAGGCTTTCACCTGTTGGGTAGGACAAAGTGGCTGAAACCCATAACACAATGCTGCCTGGAGACAGATGGTTCCTTTCCAAAACACAGCAGTATTTCCTAAGGTCATCATAAATCCAGGGAAGGAGATATTTGGTTTATCAAAAGATGCTACAAATAACTCCTGAAGTGCAGCAGTTTGCAGTGTGCAAGTTTGTTTTTCCCTGTTTGCATTAATGGCTCTCTTTTTGTGTTTTCTCCAAGCACACCTGAGGTTAAATCTAAGTTAATCACAGCAAAGGTCAAATTCTTCTTCCAAACTTTTCTGGAGCACAATTACCTGAATATTTTAACAGCTGGTGTCCATGGTAATTACTTCTAGATTGTACCTGAAGCCTGTTGGAATCTAATTACTCTGATCTATGAACCAGGTAATTAAGATAAAAACTCCCACATTTTCTCAGACCTCATTAATGTTATTTCCTTTGAAAATTGTTAGCTAATGATGGTACATTAAGAGTTTATCCATAAAATGACAATGAATAATTAAAAAACTTTGTCCCAGGGCATTAAGGGACAGACGAGTGTTTAACTGCTCAGTGTCCTGGTAATTATTTCTTAATTTGCAGTGCAAATATCCTCTGAGTTTGGGGAGAAAGGACCAATCAGACTGGGAAAGTGGCATGGAAAGACACTAATGATTTTCTTTTCCATCATTTACTTAGTAGCTGGTGAATAATTCAGGAGGTGTGGAGGAGACTCCCAAAGAGCTGATGTTAATGCCACTGCCTGGAGCTGGAGGAGCAGCACAAATTGGTCAGGGAATCACAGAGTGCCAGGTTGGAAGGGACCCCAGGGATCATCTGGTCCATCCTTTCTAGGTGATAGTGGAGCTGAAACTCCACTGCTTCCCTTGGGAGATGATTCCAGTGTCTGACTGTGCTCATGGGGAAACATTTTCTTCTGCAGTCCAATGGGAATCTCCCCAGCAGTAACTTGTCCCTACCACTCCTTGTCTTTGCCATGGCATTCTTTGCAAAAAGGGAGTCTCCTTTGTCCTGCCAGCTCCCCTTTATGTACTGCTCCATGGCAATAAGCTCTCCCCTCAGCCTTCTCTTCTCCAGGCTGATCAACCCCAGCTCTCTCAGCCTCTCCTCACATGGCAGGGCTGGCAGGCCTCTCAGCATTCTCCTGCCCCTTCTCTGGATACTTTCCAGCCTGTCCACAACTTTCTTTGTGTAGTGGGGACCAAAGCTGAAGACAAAGCTCCAGGTGTGGGCTGATATGGATGACATAAGTCTGGATGACATAAGATATGCATGAGATATGGATCTGATATGTATGAGATATGGATCTGATATGCATGAGATATGGATCTGATATGTGTGAGATTCCTGCCTGACAAAACTGGTGGCCTTCTATGACCAGGTGACAACATTAATAGATGAGGGGAGAGCAACTGATTTCATTAACCTGCACCTGAGCAAAGCCTTCCACACTGTCCCACACCACCTCCTGCTCTCCAAACTGGTGACACATGGGTTTGATGGGTGGACCACCAGATGAATAAAGAACTGGCTTGATGGTGCACCCAAAGAGTGGCTGTCAATGGCTCCATGTCCCAGTGGAGGCCAGGGACAAGTGGAGTCCCTCAGGGATCAGTCCTGGGACCAGGCTTGTTCAACATCTTTGTTGGTGCCATGGACAGTGGCATTGAGTGCACCCTCAGCAGGTTTGCTGATGACACCAAGCTGTGTGGGGCAGAGACAGGCTGGAGGGAAGGGATCCATCAAGAGGGACCTGGACAGGCTGGAGGGAAGGGATCCATCCAGAGGGACCTGGACAGGCTGGAGGGAAGGGATCCATCCAGAGGGACCTGGACAGGCTGGAGAGGTGGGCACAAGCCAACCTCATGAGGTTCAACAAGACCAAGTGCAAGGTCCTGCAGCTGGGTCGAGGCAATCCCAAGCACAAATCCAGGCTGGGCAGGGACTGGCTGGAGAGCAGCCCTGAGGAGAGGGACTTGGGGGTGCTGGGGGATGAGAAGCTCACCATGAGCTGTCAATGTGCACTTGCAGCCCAGAAAGCCAACCAGAGCCTGGGCTGCATCAAGAGAAGTGTGGCCAGCAGGTCAAGGGAGGTGATTCTCCCCCTCTGCTCAGCTCTGGTGAGACCCCACCTGGAGTACTGCATCCAGTTCTGGAGCCTCTATTACAAGAGGGATATGGACATGCTGGAAGGTGTCCAGAGAAGGGCCACCAGGATGATCAGAGGGCTGGAGCACCTCTCCTATGAGGACAGACTGAAAGAGTTGGGGCTGTTCAGTCTGGAGAAGAGAAGGCTCTGAGGTGACCTTCTTGTGGCCTTCCAGTATCTGAAGGGGGCTCCAAGAAAGCTGGGGAGGGACTTTTTAGGATCTCAGGGAGTGACAGGACTGGGGGGAATGGAATAAAGCTGGAAGTGGGGAGATTCAGGCTGGATGTGAGGAAGAAGTTCTTCCCCATGAGAGTGGTGAGAGCCTGGAATGGGTTGTCCAGGGAGGTGGTTGAGGTCCCATCCCTGGAGGTGTTTGCAGCCAGGCTGGATGAGGCTCTGGCCAGCCTGATGTAGTGTGAGGTGTCCCTGCCCATGGCAGGGGGGTTGGAACTGGATGATCCTTGTGGTCCCTTCCAACCCTGACTGATTCTGTGATTCTGTGAGATAAGGATCTGATATGTATGAGCTATGGATCTGATATGCTTGAGGTATGGATCTGATATGTTTGAGATATGAAGGCTTGTGCCCAGCCAGCAAGCAGACAGGGCTGGGCATTTCCAGGAGGATGCAGCACCACCTGCCCAGCTGAGGATGGATTCCCTTCCATGACATCAGCAGCCATGGGGACACCCTGCAGCAGTTGCAGGGTGGCTCTGAGGGGCAGCCTCAGAAGGTGCCAGGGGAGTTCATGCTGGAAGAGCCCTTGCTTAGCTGCTACCAAGGCTATGAGAGCTCTTTCAGCCACTCTGTGCTGGGAGAAAACTTCAGATCTCACCCTTAATGTCCCTGGAGAACCTCTGACTGTTGCATGTGTGGCAGGAAGGCTGTTACTACAGTGGCTGCAGAGTTCTGAAGGAACTGGAACTGGTTGGTGCTGTTGCCAAGCCACTCTCCATGATAGTTGGAAAGTCCTAGCAGTCAGGTGAAGTCCCTGGGGANCTTGGTTCTGTGATTCTATGACCAAGAGATGTCATCAGTCTGGGCTTATGCAAAGCCTTTGATGCAGTCCCCCACAACATCCTTNTTGGAAGAAGGGAAACATTGCACCCATTGTTAAGTGGGGTGAAAAAGAGGACCCTGGAAACTGCTGTCTTGGCAGCCTCACCTCTGTGCCTGGGAAAATCATGGAACAGATCCTTCTGGAAGCTATACTGGAACACAAGGAGGATAGGGAGGGGACTCAAGACAGCCAAGAGCAAGTCCTGCCTGACCAACCTAGTGGCTTTCTACAGTGGTGTGACTATGTCAGTGGACAAGGGAACAGTGACAGAAGGAGAGGACACAGTCTCAAGCTGTGCAGGGGGAAGTTTAGGCTGATCTTCCCAGAAAGAGAGATTGGTCATTGGGATGTGCTGCCCAGGGAGGTGGTGGGGTCAGCATCCCTGGAGGTGTTTAAGAAGCACCTGGGTGAGGCACTTAGTGCCATGGGTGGTTGATTAGATAGGGTTGGGTGATCAGTTGGACTTGATGATCTTGGAGGTCTCTTCCAAGCTTCTTGGTTCTGTGATTCTATGACCAAGAGATGTCATCAGTCTGGGCTTATGCAAAGCCTTTGATGCAGTCCCCCACAACATCCTTCTCTCTAAGCTGCAGAGATCTGGATTTGATGGGTGGACTGTCCAGTGCATAAGGACTTGATTGGATGATGACCTACAAAGGGTCAACAGCTTGATGTCTGGATGGAGATGGATGACAAGTGGGGCTTGGAACTAGATAATCTTTAAGGTCCCTTCTGACCCAACCCCAAACCATTCTAGGATTCTATGATTAAAACCAAACCACTGAAGTCAGATTTTTCTGTGAGGCACTTTATTTGTCAGGAAATTAATTAAACAAATGAGCTGATTAGGAAATAGTGAAGGCTGCAAACACTGATTCAATATGAAAGAGCTACACACATGGCTACTCAGGAAGCCCTGCTGCAAGAAATCACCATGAGCAGATCAGCAGGCACACGGCTGCTGCAAGATCACAAATCAATCAATGCTGGAACTGCTCCTTCTCCAGAAGCAGGTCTGCTCCTTTCAGATCATTATCTCTTCCCACTCTGGGTCAAACTTCTTGCTGGAAGCCAGGTTTTCAATCAGCTCTCTGCCTATTTTCCTCCCTGCTTCAGTAGACATCGCCTTTCGCCAGAGCTTCAGCAGCAGCCCTCCTTGGGGAGAGGCACAAGGTGACAGGGTCAGATGGGCAGGGGGCACACAGCTGCCAGCAGGCACCCACCCCCCTCATGCAGACACCCAGATGCAGACCAACTGGGAGCGTGCTGGTGGGGTAGGAATTGCCTACAAAATGTGTAGGGGTACAGAATCATAGAATCAGAGAACCAGTCAGGGTTGGAAGGGACCACAAGGATCATCCAGTTCCAACCCCCTGCCATGGCCAGGGACACCTCACACTACATCAGGTTGGCCAGAGCCTCATCCAGCCTGGCTGCAAACACCTCCAGGGATGGGGCCCCAACCACCTCCCTGCACAACCCATGTGAATGCTTTCATTCAGCCCAGGAGTTTTACCTCCTGTTGAGGTGGAGCTTCCTGTGGTCCAGTTTGTGTGCACTGCCCCTTGTCACAGGCTCACACAACGTCAGGGGTCTCAAAAGATCATTCAGTCCTACCCCCCTGCCAGAGCAGGACCACCTAGAGTAGGTCACACAGGAACACATCCAGGTGTGTTTTGAATGTCTCCAGAGAAGGAGACACCACAAGCTCTCTGGGCAGCCCGCTCCATTGTTTTGTCACCCTCACAGGGAAAAAGTTTTTCCTTATGTTCACATGGAACTTCCTCTGCTCCAGCTTGCACCCATTGCCCCTTGTCCTGTTGTTACACATCACTGAGCAGAGCCTGGTTCTGTCCTCCTGACACTCACCCTTTACATATTTATAAACAGCAATGAGGTCACCTCTCAGTCCAGCCTCTTCCTCTTGACACCCACCCTTAGGGAGTCTGTAAGCACTGATCAGATCTCCTCTCAGCCTTCTCTTCTCCAGGTGAAACAGCCCCACGGCTCTCAGCCTTCCCCCATCAGACAGATATTCCAGTCCCTTCAGCATCCTCTTAGCCTCTCCAGTATATTCCTGTCCCTCTTGAAGTGGGGAGCCCAGAACTGGACACAAAACTCCAGATCAGACCTCATTAGGGCAGAGTCTCCTATGGCAAAATCTTGGCTTCTCAGTCTATTTTTAGACTGCATTTTCATGTAAAGATTCAAAAGGACCTTCCCTCAGAAGGCACAAACAGGACCACGCAAAGCCCAGGAGCGGCCTCAGCAGGGTGCGGTTCCAAATCTCACCGCTGGATGGCGATGCACAACTTATTATAGGGCTGGCGATCCCTCAGCATCGGCTGGGGCTGCCCTGCTGCTGGGACGGAGATTCCCTCTGGAATCAGAGACAAACTCAAACCCCGCAGCCTGAACACTTGCAGACACACAAGCCCTCTGCTCGTCATCATTTGGGCTGGTTGAATAACTTCATTTACAGCTTTAGGGGTTTCAGCTGTGACAGGGGGGAGGTTAACACAAACCATCGGTGGTTTGAGAGTTCCTGTGAAAAATTGGGGGGGGAGGGGCAAGCCCCAATATCATCTGCTTCAACGAGGGTGGATTTGTCTCCTGTGAAATCCTCACTGCCTATCTTTATCGATGATCTGGAGGAGGGAATTCAGCGCAGCCTCACTAAGTTTGCAGATGACACCGAGCTGGGAGGGAGCATTGATCTGCTGGAGGGGAGAGAGGCTCTGCACAGGGATCTGGCCAAGCTGGATTGATGGGCTGAGGCCAGCTGTGGGAGATTCAACAAGGCCAAGTGCTGGGTCCTGCACTTGGGTCACAACAACCCCATGAACACTCCAGGCTTATAGATTCATAGGATGGTTTGGGTTGGAAGGGACCTTAAACATCATCTAGTTCCAACCCTGCTGGCACTGGCAGGGGCACCATAAGCCATTTGTAGAGGTGGTGCTTACTAACACTACCAAGTCACTACATGACCCAAGTGTCCTCTTGCTCTGCATGCTCATCCAGGTGATAAGCATTTATTCAGTCTCCATTGCAGAAGCTCTTTCCAGCATCAAGCCATCTAGCTGGGCCACCTCCCTCAATACACACCTGGAAGCTTCATCATGCAGCTCTGAGAGCTCCTTGGCCAAGCTGATCTTTTGCATGTTCTCTCTCAGGTTACCTTCCAGCCATACCTGGTCCAGATAATCTGGATTTGTGGTTTCTGAGCCTGCTTCTGAAGCATCAAGCAGATATTCCCTGCAGTATAGTTTTTCCAACAAGGGTTACAGTTTGTGGAACAACTCAGTTCCCCCAGCTTGGGGCAGAGTGGCTGGAAACTTCCCAGCAGAAAAGCACCTGGGGGTGCTGGATGACAGCCATCAGAGCATGAGCCAGGGTGTTCCCAGGTGGCCAAGAAGGCTACCAGCATCCTGGCCTTGATCAGCAGTAATGTGGCCAGCAGGACCAGGAAATTATTTGTCCCCTCTGTGAGGCCACACCTTGAGTCCTGGGTTCAGTTTTGGGCCTCTCACTACAAGAAACACCTTGAGATGCTGGAGTGTGTCCAGAGAAGGGCAGTGAAGCTGGTGAAGGGTCTGGAGAACAGGGCTGGTGAGGAGCAGCTGAGAGAACTGGGGGTGTTTAGTGTGGAGAAGAGGAGGCTGAGGGGAGACCGCCTTGCTCTCTGCAGCTCCCTGAGAGGATCAGGTGATAGGACGAGAGGAAATGGCCTCAAGTTGCACCAAGGGAGGTTTAAATTGGAGATCAGGAAAAATTTCTTTGCTGCAAGAGTGGTCAGGGATTGGAACAGGCTGCCCAGGGAGGTGGTGGAGTCCCCATCCCTGGAGGTGTTCAAGAAACCTGTGGCCATGGCACTTGAGGACATGGTTTAATGGCCATGGTGGCCTTGATAACCTTACAGATCTCTTCCAAGTGAAGCAATTCTGTGACCCTACATCAGTGGTGTTATGCCTTTGCTGCATCTGTTCTCTGGTCTGCTCTTTGCTGAGGGTTGTATTTTTGGCTGCACTGTTTGAATTTAGTCTCTAGGAAGTGTCTGTACTGTTGCCTATCCCAAATCCCTGTGTTCCTGTGGAGGAAGGTGCAGAAAGAGAGAACAAGATAGGTAACACCTATGGACTGCAGGCAGTTGGAGGGAGGTTGGGCTCATACCTGATAGCTGATTTGCTTTGTGAAGAGCTCTCAGCATGAGCAGGACTTGGTTTTGCTGTGGACTGAAGTCACTACTGGCTGGGGGCACGTCCCCTTCAAGGAGCATCCTCTGGGGCAGCAAAGCCTGGAAGTGGTTTGTGTTCACCAAGTCTGTAGAGAAGTGTGTGGCTGCAATGAAATCTACAGCATTAGCCCAGTCTTCTCCAAAAGTTGCTTCTGGATCAGGGAGATACTTCAAGCTGAAAGAGATCAGAATCAGAAGGTAGCAGGTAATTGAAATGCCCTGCAGAAAGCATTAGTCAAGCACTGACCCCAGACGTGGGGGATTCAGTAGAAAATCCTGAGTGGTGTCATGCCACAGTCACTCAAGGCCTTCTTCAGCACTTCACACCTAATTTCTCCTGACATCCTTGCCTTTGCCCAAACTAAAGACAGCTCCTGCCTCAGGCCCTGACTCCCAGCCAGCAATCAGCAGCTCATTCTGCTCTCTGCCCTCCCTCACTGGCCATCCCATGCTCTGAGAGAGCAGAGGGAAGAGTAGAGCCCTTAAATTAAGAAAGCCCTTGTGGCCTTTGCTGGCATAGAGAGGCAGGCAGGTTGGAAGATGCCCCCTTGGCCACCTCTCTCATCCCCATCCATACCTGTCCTGGAACATGGGCAGTGCATAAGCAATGGAGGTGACATGTGCCTTCCACATGAGGCTCAGGGCATCATCCACTTTGAAAGGGCTCATGGCTCTCTGGTCTGTAGATAACAGATACTGCAGAGACAGGGGGGAAAAGAGGCAGAGAAACAGGAGGCAGGTTCAACCCCAAGGAATGTTTTTAGGTTTCTGCACATACCTCACAAAACAATGAGCCTGCAAGCTTTGGAGTAGTTGGAATGTGCTGCTCTGAAACAAAGTGTAAGCACAGCCCCATAGAATGGTTTGGGTTGGAAGGGACCTCCAAAGGTCATCTAGTCCAGGGATCCAGCACATCCTCCACTAGATCAGGTTGCTCAGAGCCTCATCTTGAGTATCTCCAGGGATGGGGCCCCAACAACCTCCCTGTGCCAGTGTTCCACCACCCTAATGTCTGACACAGGGACAAAAAAAGAGGATTCATTTAGATTGTAAAAGTGATTACATAGCCTCATAGAATGTTTTGGGGTGGAAGGGACCTTAAAAGGGACCTTAAACCCTCCTGCAGTGAGCAGGGACATCTCTAACTACATCAGGTTGCTCAGTGCCCTGTCCACCTTCACCTTGAACGTTAATGAGAGTTTGTCTTTGACTTCAAGGGAGTAAGGGTTTGATCCACATAAAAATGTGTGGACAGGGCACTGGGGAACATGGCCTAGTGCTGCTGGGTTGACTGTTGGGCTTGATCACCTTAGAGGTCTTTTCTGACCTTTGTGAGTCTGTGAGTCTATGATTTAGATATTCTGCCACAATACTTCAGTGGACTTTTGCTGTCTGTGTGCTCTGGAAGCTTCTGTGCTTCCACAACGTCCATAAGCATTGGATTCCTTGAACACCTTCTTCTCCTTCAACTTCCTGAAGCTCAGGAAATCAGGAAATGATTCTGCATGGTTTTCACCCTGGCTCTTTGAGGAGCAGATCTTACTTGTAACAACTTGGGAAGCATACTGCTTTGGAAAAGCAAGGAAACAAACCCAGCCTTGCTCCTTCACTCACAGTTGCCAAGAGGAACTCATGGCTTGCATATTTTCATCAGCAGCAGTTAAATGGCTACCAATAAAGGTGATGATTGTAGAAGTCTGGCTATAAAAACAGCTAATAGATGAAGTAAGGCCTACCATGTGAGGAGAGGCTGAGAGAGCTGGGTTTGTTCAGCCTTGAGAAGGGAAGGCTGAGGGGAGACCTTATTGCCATGCCCCAGTCCATAAAGGGTGGCTACCAGCACAATGGAGACTCCATTTTTCAAGGAGTCCCATGGAAAAGACAAGGAGGGATGGGGACAAGTCACTGCTGGGGAGATTCCCATTGGACTGCAGAAGAAAATGATTTCCCATGAGCACTGTCAGACACTGGAATCATCTCCCAAGGGAAGCAGTGGAGTCCTCTACACTGGACAATGTCAAGACTCATCTTGCCAGGCTGCTGGGCCAGCTCATTTCAGCTCCACTATCACCTAGAAAGCTTGAGCCAGGTGATCCTTGGGGTCCCTTCCAGCCTGGCATTCTGAGATTCTATGAAGTAAGGAATATTGTAATCCTTGGGATTAGGGAACAGTTGAATGAGGAGAAAAGAGAACAGGTAGCCCAGGGAGGTGGTGGAAGCCTCATCCCTGGAGCTGTGTAAGGCCAGGCTGGATGTGGCTCTGAGCAACCTGATCTAGCGTGAGGTGTCCCTGCCCATGGTTGGAGGGTTAGGACTGGATGATCCTTGAGGTCCCTTCCAACCCTGACACTTCTATGATCTACTTGCATGAATAAGTGTCCTTCTGAATGAATTTTCAGCATTTTCACCTTCTAGCTCTTCAGAGGAGTAAGTGAACCCCTGTAAAACCACAAGCCTGCTTAGGGGACTTGAGCATCTCCCCTGTGAAGGGAGACTGAGAGCCCTGGGGCTGTTTAGTCTGGAGAAGAGAAGGCTGAGAGGGATCTGATCAATGTCTATCAATAGCTGAGGGGTGAGAGTCAAGTGGAGGGGGCCAGGCTCTTGTGGGTGGTTCACAGTGATAAGATAAGGAACAATGGGTTCAAACTTGAACATAGAAGATTTCAGCTCAACATGAGGAGAAACTTCTTTCCAGTGAGGATGACAGAGCCCTGGAGCAGGCTGCCCAAGGGGGTTGTGGAGTCTCCTTCTCTGGAGGCTTTCCAACCCCACCTGGATGCATTCCTGTGCAGACTACCCTGGGTGATGCTGCTCTGGCAGGGGGCTTGGACCTGATGATCTCTGGAGGTCCCTTCCAACCTCTGATACACTGTGAGACTGTGAGGCTGTGATCCTGCAAGGCCATTTCTCAAGGGTAATGCTCTCTCCTGCATCTTTACTTTGCATTGCTCACATCATAAGCAGTACAGGAAGAATTCAAATGTAGCTGTTAACAAAACAGCCTCTTGGGACACACTCCAAACTACAGAATTATCTCCAAGGAAGGAAGACAATTCACAACCTGCACAAATCCTGGACCTTGGTTTCAATCTCTGGCTCGCTTCGTGCCGCGCTCTTCATTCCTTGCTTTCAGATCAAGCTGTTATTAAAAGCAAAGCAGGCTCTCTAAATCTTACAAATGGCAGCAGTAACAGCTTTTAAAGGTAATATTCTGGAATAATTTCCTACAAAATATGACTAAATTAAAAAAACAAGAGAGAGAGAAGGGAGAGAGAAGGGAAATAGTTTACTTCAAAATAGGCTTTCCACTCATCCATCAGTCTGGGGAAGCGAGCATGGCAGCCAGCAATGCTGTAGCAGAAATCAGCCTCTTGCTCCTCTGGTGGCAATATCTCTACCTCATGGGGCAGCTGCCCAAGGAGGCCAGCATCCACTGCCCCCAGGAAGGGTATGACAGCCAGGTAGTAGTTCATGCCTGCAGCAAGGAGTCAAAAAAGAAAACGAGTCGACCACAAGCAGAAGAACAATTCCCACGGGGAGAAATGATCCCTTGACCATACCAAAGGCAGCTGTTGGCATGCTGGAGGGAAGGGAACCATTCAGAGGGATCTGGACAGGGTTTAGAGGTGAGCCCATGCCAGCCAGCCTCAGGAAGTTCAACAAGGCCAAGTGCAAGGTCCTGCGCCTGGGTCGGGGCAATCTCAAGCACAAATTCAGGCTGGGCAAGGAGGGGCTTGAGAACAGGCTTGAGGAGAAGGCTTTGGGGGTGTCAGTTGGTGACAAACTCCCCAGGAGCCAGCAATGGTACCTGGCAGCCCAGCAGGCAGCTGTGTGCTGAGCTGCATCCAAAGCAGGGGGAGTAGCAGGATGAGAGAGGGATTCTCCCTCTCTGCTCTGCTCTCCTGAGATCCCACCTGGAGCACTGCATCCAGTTCTGGGGCTCCCAACATAAGAAGGACCTGGAATGGCTGGAAAGAGTCCAGAGGAGACCACAAAGATAATCAGAGGGCTGGAGAACCTCTCTTATGGGGCAGGCTGGAGCTGCTCAGCCTAGAGAAGAGAAGGCTCCAGGGAGACCTTAGAGCAGCCTTCCAGTACCTGAAAGAGGCTACAGGAGAGCTGGGGAGGGACTTTGACAAGGGCTTGAAATGACAGGACAAGGAGCAATGGCTTTGAGCTGGGAGAGGGGAGATTGAGACTGGAGATTAGGAAGAAATTCTTTAGAGTGAGGGTTGTGAGACACTGGAACAGGTTGCCCAGGGAGGCTGTGGATGTCCCCTCCCTGGAGGTGTTCAAGGCCAGGCTGGATGAGGCCTTGAGCAACCTGGGCTGGTGGGAGATGTCCCTGCATGGCAGGGGGGTTGGAACTGGATGAGCTTTAAGGTCCTTTCCAACCCAAACTATTCTATGATTCTGTGATTTAAGATCTCTGTGAACATGAGAAAAGTGAGGAGAACTTTGCTTGCTTTGTTTTTGGTATAGGAGGAGAACTTTGCTTGCTTTGTTTTTGGCACAGAGCCATTCTATGGTTCCATGTTGGAGATGTTCTGTGTTCTAGGTTGGAGATGAGGAAAAATTTCTTTGCTGCCAGAGTGGTCAGGGATTGGAACAGGCTGCCCAGGGAGGTGGTGGAGTCCCCATCCCTCGTGATCTCTGGAGGTCCCTTCCAGCCCCTACCATTCTGTAACAAAGATAATGGAGTTATTTGGAGATCCATTGGCACAAAGAACCATTCTGTGGTCCTAATTTGCTGCTGATACAGTTGTGTCCAGAAATTGGCCATTGGCACTGAAATGCACTCCAGTGTGGGTATCTGTATTGACTGAAGTATGGTTTCTGGTATCCATTTGTATATTGTCCTCCAAGAGCCTTGCATGAGCTGACAGTGTGCTACACTTTGGAGGGAAGGACAAACTGCTGAGAAAAGTGAGACCCTTATAGTTTGTCATGGATGGAACATCAGAAGTCTCTCAAATATTTGTTGTAAAGTAAGTACAGAAAGCCTAAGAGGTACCCCAGGAGTACTGTTTGCATAAATCCCTCTTCTATGCATCCTGAGAGAAGGCTGGAGTGAGGGGAGGATTGGACTCTTTTCCCAACTACTGATAGGACAAGAGGAAATGTCCTCAGGTTGCATCAGGGGAGGGTTAGGCTGGAGATGAGGGAAAATTTCTTTGCTGCCAGAGTGGTCAGGGATTGGAACAGGCTGCCCAGGACAGTGGTGGAGTCCCCATCCCTCCTGATCTCTGCGGGTCCCTTCCAGCCCCTACCATTCTGTAACAAAGATAATGGAGTTATTTGGAGATCCACTGGCACAAAGCCTCCCTTTATTTCCTTCTCTGCAGTTCACTACCACAGTGAAGGGGTCAAGGTGCAACTGAAGGAAGCAGAGTCCTGGCAGGTTTGCATTACCCAGGGTGAGGCAAGAGCCACAAGGACTCCTGCTTGGCATTCTCACAGTAAATCCTAGCTTGAAGTACTGACCTCTAAACAACAAACCTGCTTTGGATTAATGAGAGCTGTAATTACCACAGTGCCTATAAATACAGACACCCAGCATGGTGGTTGCTACACCATGGTGCATGCAGGAACCTCCATTTTTGCAGTCCAAACCTTATTAAGGCTGCAAAATTTGCACCTTTTTTTTTTCCCCCTTCCTCAAATAATTGCTCACGGCTAATTAACTTTCATTTACTCACACTCAGATGCCTTGCTGCAAGTTGTTGGTGGAGAATTCTGCAGCACTGAAATTACTTTGTTATGTAGAAGGCTAAGGGGAAGAAAGATTCTGAATTGCCTTCTAGGACACTGCTCATAGTTTTGGAGAAGAAGTGTTTCAAGATTTACTTACAGGACCACCAGCTCCTTACAGATATGCACAGGAGGTCTCCATCTTCATGGCCACAGGAGGTTGCACTGGAAGGATCTGCCAGTCTCCCTGAATCAAAGGAAATAACACAGCAGCTATTTCTCAGTCTTTTTCACACCAAAATAATCCCACTGAGATGGAAAAGGAAATGAATAGGAGCAAAGCATGCAGAACTGTGCTCAGAGAAGCACAACAATCACTGCTGGTTTGCTTCACAAACTGCTTCTCCTCAGAGCAGTTGTGCTTCTCTGTCAGCATTCATGCAGGGTGTAGTAAAGGGATTGTGGTTTACACCTTGATTTATTCCTCACTGTAAATACATTAGAGAATCACAGAAGCATAGAATTATTTGGGTTGGAAAAGATCTCAAAATTAGAGTCCAACCATCAACCCAACACCACCATGGCCATCAAACCATGGCCCCAAGTGCCATGGCCACAAATTTCTTGAACACCTCCAGGGGTGGGGACTCCACTACCTCCCTGGGCAGCCTATTTCAATCTCTGACCACTCTTGCAGCAAAGAATTTTTTCCTCATCTCCAATCTAACATTCCCCTGGCACAATTCCAGGACATTTCCTCTTGTTCCATCACCTGATACTGCTCTTTGAGAAGAGCCTGACCCCCACCTCAATACAACCTCCTTTCAGGGAGCTGTAGAGAGCAATGAGGTCTCCCCTCAGCCTTCTCTTCTCCAGACTGGACAACCCCAAGTCCACTCAGCTGCTCCTCCCCAGCACTGTTCTCCAGACCTTTCACCACCTTCTCTGGACCTGCTCCAGCCCCTCAATGTCCTTCTTGGAGTGAGGAATCCAAAACTGAACCCAGGACTCAAAGTGTGGCCTCACCAGTGCTGAGTACAGGGTGACAATCACTGCCCTGGTCCTTCTGGACACACTATTGCTGATCCAGGCCATGATGCTGGTAGTCTTCCTGGCCACCTAGGCTCACCCTGGCTCATGCTCTGATGGCTGTGACCCAGCACCCCATGTCCTTTTCTGCTGGGCAGCTTTCCTGCCTCAAGCCTGGAGCATTCATGGGGTTGTTATGACCCAGGTGCAGGACCCAGCACTTGGCCTTGTTACATCTCACACAACTGACCTCAGCTCATGGATCCTGCCTGGCCAGATTCCTTTGCAGAGGCTCTCTCCCCTCTAGCAGATCAACATTCCCACACAGTTTGCTGTCATCTCCAAACTTGCTGAGGATCACAGTCTCACAGTATGTCAGAGGTTGGAAGGGACCTCCAGAGATCGTCAGGTCCAAGCCCCTTGCCAGAGCAGCATCACTCAGGGTAGTCTGCACAGGAATGCATCCAGGTGGGGTTGGAAATTCTCCAGAGAAGGAGACTCCACAANCAGGAATGCATCCAGGTGGGGTTGGAAATTCTCCAGAGAAGGAGACTCCACAACCCCCTTGGGCAGCCTGTTCCAGGGCTCTGTCACCCTCACTGGAAAGAAGTTTCTCCTCATGTTGAGGTGAAACCTCCTATGTTCAAGTTTGAACTCATTGTTCCTTGTCTTACCACTGAGAACCACCCAGCAGAGCCTGGCCCCCTCCACTTGACCCCCACCCCTCAGCTATTGATAGACATTGATCAGATCCCCTCTCAGCCTTCTCTTCTCCAGACTAAACAGCCCCAGGGCTCTCAGTCTCTCTTCACAGGGGAGATGCTCAAGTCCCCTAAGCATCCTCATCATGCCTCAATCCCTTCATC